>VUYV01000203.1:475210-557778 GCA_008711295.1 Anarhynchus alexandrinus | reverse complement strand
GCTTCCGACCTTCCAACGGGGCAAATAACAAAGTTGGTTGGCCTTGGGTGTTATGGCAATGAGTATAAGCAAGAGCGTCTCTGCGTACCATGCCTGGGCAGCAGTTATAAACATTGGTCTTATCACTCTGAGAGAGTGAACATTGTCTGCACAATATGCAGTTAATTTCAGTAGTTAGAAGAGGCCCAGCTAAGAAGTGAAGTTACTAAACAAAGTTGGTTCTGCTTTACCTCAAACCAGGACAGGTTCACCTTGCCCAAAGTAGCAAGGGGCACCCTTAAACCACTTTGCCTTGCCTTGGTAAACAACTGGATTAAGGTACCTCAGACTTTGCTATAGCACTGAGAGTGAGTAATATTTTTTTTAAAATGTGTATCTCTTGTAAAATAGACAAAACCTAAGCATAAAAGAATAAGAAAAAAAAAATAACCAAGAATTATGGGCAAACAGTAGACGACTGCCTTGTGCTGGATTCAGAAAGATACAAAAGCTCTTACAAATCTCGTATGCCAGTTAGTCCCTTCAGAGAGTAAAAGTACAGAATGGTAATTATCACAGTTTTCTTTTTGGCTTTCTACTTTAGCTTTTCGCATGAGCAAAGCAGAAGGGATATGCGCGTTAATAAAGCAACATCAAAGAAAAACAACCCAGCCGGAAAATAAAGGACTTTCACAATGCCGTGTAAAGGAACATAGGGAAGTCAGCTTAATAGCACAGATCCTGTTTGACATAGAATTAGCCATCACTGCTGTAACAGCTCAGGAATACTCAAATGCAGCATCAACATGGTATTGTTACTACGGCATACGTCTCCTGGGCCTCCTTGTCTCATTACTGGTTTAGTTTTCACATACAGCGCTAATAATTTGACAAGCAGCGTGGTAGCAAGGGACTTCTTACATAGTTCGTATCTGTGAGGACATAAGAAGCTGGGGAGAAATGACGCTAATTTCGTGGGGTTTTAAGTTAAAGGAATTCTGCCAGCTTTTCCCAAATCCTCTTGGAAAACACTTAAGCTTTAAAGAGTATAGTTAAGAAACTGTTGGAGAGAACTTCCACTGAGTTAAAGGGGAAGAAAGCAATTGGCTTTTTACGCATTTTCAACTCCATAAATATACACTTTCATGTTCATATACTACAAGATATTTATATAACATAATATTATTCATGCCTTATGCAACAGTTATTTTTCATGAACTGAAGGCAGAGAATATAAGGTGGAGCCAGCTCTTCAGTAATTTAGTAATAAAATAAATAGGATTAGGGGTTGTTTGCCTTATATCAAATCAGTAGCTCCTCTTTCTGCATTTATCTTCCAGCACAGCCAGGCAGTCTGTGAATATGCAGCACAAAAGGGAGTCACAAGCCCAAGTAAGTGGTGAAAAAGAGTGAAATGTTAAGAATTAAATCAGTGTTTTGCTGCGGACTCTTTCGGTTTGTGCAGCTGAGACGTAAGCTGGTATGCAAATCATCTGACCTCAAGCTTTAACAGTGGAGTCCAACTAGATTTATGCTGGCGAAAGTGAGATAAGTCTTGTTGACTGGTGTCAGATAAGCACATCCTTTTCCACAGGAATAGGCAGCTTACATAAATTGGTTGATTTTTTGATAGTACCTTTTTAAAAAAAAACAAATCCCCCGCCCAAAACCTCCCAAAACTGGCAACTTGTCTTGAGCCTCTTAATTGGACTCTACAAAACAGAAAAAAAAGGCAGCTGAGGATTTAAAATCTGAAGTAAAACATAGACTCATAGAATCATCTAGGTTGGAAGGACCTTTAAGATCATCAAGTCCAACCATCAACATAACACTGCCAAAACCACCACTAAACCATATGAAGAATTTCCTCAGCACTGGAGATAATAATAAAAAAAAAAGCTTATTAAAAATAGCATGTGGATTTAGATGGATTTTTATAATGATAACAGGCCACATCCAATTTTTTTTTTTTTGACTTGTACATAGGTAAAAATAAAGTGAGGCGAACCAGTTAGTGTATATTCATGTGGCTGTTTGGAAGAGGACTTGAACACAGATTGTAGAAAGGAAATTATTCACACATAAATTGCTTGTGGTTAACGGCTCATAAAGCTTGTATTCATCTGCAAAGGGGAGAAACAAGAAAATTTTAGGTATTTCGAGGCCTAGAGCTGAAAGTCTTTTAAGGGCCACTAGACCTTGTTGTCACAAGGGAGACCGTAAATGTTTCTAACAGCCACATAACAAAATGGTTACCTCTGTGGAAAACAAAACAAAACACACAACCCCAAAAACAAACAAAAAAAACCCAAAACCCAAACTACCCCAAATTTTTCAGCCTGTTTTTTTGCTCTTTATGGTATGCATCATTTCCATGGAGACTATGACTGCTTTTTTCTCCAAAAGATTATCTTGGCAATGCACACTACATTCATTTCAGTGGAAATACTTCTCCGAATAAATGGACAACCTTGGAAGTATTTCTTGCTCTCCTTAGTGGCTTAATTTGTCCTTGAAATACTAATTGCGGTGTCTGAGAAAGGTGTGGTTTCTACACCTTTTAAGATCATCATTCCTGCCAATACAAAATGTTCTTTCTGAGGTATTAATGTATTTTGACGTAAGTCTCACCCATTTGGCTTCTGTGAAAACTGTTTGAAACTGTTAACTTTGATTAACACTGCATAATTTCTTATTCAAGTCTGAATTGAATGTAGAGGATACTCTGTCAAACCTTTTTCTCGCACACCTTTGTTCTACAACCAGCAGTTTTGAACAAACGAAGCAATAGAAAGATGAACCTGCATTAAATCTGGAAAATGCATATTTACGTTCAAGACCCTCTAAATGAAACAGATTTGTTATATCACCTTCTATTCATACTGTTGAACTTGAACTTCTGTTGGATAACTTCTACGCTTAGATGACTGCATGTGTTTAAGTAGCGTTGAATTTGGACCTCTGCAGCAATAAAAATACTGATATGCAACATTAGAAAAAGTCTGGAAGAAGTCTGGAAACCAGAAAAAGTTTCTGGAAGAAAAAGTCTGTGAAAACCAGACTTTTTTTTGAACCTCAATTTTAAATCTTTTGATTGGAAATCATGCTGCTGAAGAAACATTTCAGGTGTACTGCATGGGGCCAATCTTTTAGTCTTAGAGAAATGAATTAGGTACTCGGATCTAAATTTTACCAGGACCAAATCTCCATTGGTTTGTCTCATTTCTACTGAGCAATCTCATTGCTTTGGTCTTATCCCCAGCAGTTGCCTGTAGGCATAACTATGTAGAAGTCACCGGAGCTCTGACTTCCCTTGAGAAGCTGAAGTAATCTCTGCATTTCAAAATATCTGACAGATGCTTGATGCAAAGTCAGTGTATGGCAAGTCAATTAATCTTCCTGTACTTCAATTCATCGCTCCATAAAATGTCATGCACATCTCCCAGGGTGTTATGAAGCTCAACAGATGTTTATTAAGCACTCTGAGAACTTCTTATGGAATGCTATACAGCACGGTACACCTTTGCCTCATACTTGAGATCTTCAGGGTATTTTATATAAGAAAGGAGAAAGACTTTTTAACAAGGCCTGTAGTGACAGGACAAGGGGCAATGATTTTAAACTGAAAGAGGGTATATTTAGATTGGATATAAGAAAGAAATTCTTTGACGGTGGTGAGACACTGGAACAGGTTGCCCACAGAAGCTGTGGATGTCCCACCATTGGTGGTGTTCAAGGTCAGGTCGGATGGGGCTTCGAGCAATCTCATCTAGTGAAATATGTCCCTGCCCATGGCAGAGGGGTTGGACTAGATGATCTCTGAAGGTCCTTTCTGACCCAAACCATTCTGCGACTCTGTGATTTAGTTTCAGGCCTCACTCTCCAAAACCAAAAGCTACCCAAGGTCACTCATATCTATGTAACTGAGTTATGGACCACCACCACTGATTAGACATGCATCCATAACAACAGTAAGGATTTCTCTCCTGTGGATGTTACTGCATTTTAATCGTAAGGCTTGTGATGAGGAGAGAGGCACTCGGCTCAGAGTCATGAAGAGGAGGCAGAGACTAGTGCAGCTCTGTCCTGCCTATTCCTGCTCAGTGCAACGAACCGAGGGGTTTATTCTGCACAATAACTGGAGTTTCTAGAAGATTTGCTTTGCTTTTCCAAGGCAACTGCTTCTAACACAACAGCTTGTGTAAAATACTTTGTACCTGCATTAATTCAGCAGTCTTTTTGTTCAGTTTAGAGCTTTTCCCCAGCTGTGCCTTGCAGATCTGTTTCACAACCTGAAATTGTCTTGGCATTACCCCAGTTATTTCATTTGATGTGACGTTTCTTGCACTCAGAGGACCTGAGAAAGCTACATGTAGTTTTGAAAGACAGGAAGCAAGAAAATGGTATAACAGGCTGCTCGTTGTAATACCAGTGTTCAAATGAGTTGGAGATGACATATCTGGCAGCCCTAGATTAATTTTTCTTTTTTTCTTGTGCATTTAGCTTGGAGGCAAAAAAGGATTCCTGTGTAATCTGGGAATTACAAGAAAATTTGTAGCTTAGTTTTGATGTGGCATATACTTTTACCTTTTTCATATTTCACAAATATGTGTTACAGAGAACCTAAGCCAGGCTCATGTTCTTTGAAATCAGATTAAATCAGGCGTATATCAGTCCAATTTTTCCTTTCTCCCAGAATACTTCATCTGCCGTTTTATATGTCAAAAGGTTGGTTAATTTTATTCCTTCTCTGGGGTATCTTGCTAAAGTACTTGTCTGTATCTGGCTATTTGAGTCCCAAACCTTAGGCCTACTTTTCAGAAGCAGAATGTATGGCTTTAATATACGCTCAATTATTTCCTTCCTAGGTGCTAGTAAAACATTTGTCAGGTCACCAAATATGATGCGAGTACTGAGTAACTCTGTTCCTTACCTTCTGCTGAAGTGCTAATGCAGCTGTGGATTTTAGATGTGTAATCAGAGCCTCCAACTTTGTGAGCACAGTTGTTAAAAAAGGGGAAATGTCATTTTGGTGGGAACCTGCTTTAATAAAAAACCCTGCATTTTGGAGGGGGTGTTGTTTGTTTGCTTGTTTTTAATTAATATCAGTACTTTGAATAAATAGAAAAATAAATCAATGTTGTGGTTTTGGTTTAGACAGCAAAACAATTAGATGGATTTCATGAAAAGGTATATATTTTAAGGTGTTTTGCTATAGCTGGGCTTAGAAGTTCAGTTTTCCTGTCTTAGGAAAACAACTATATTCTTTGTGTGACTTTTCTATGAAGGAAAACCAGAACTAATTGTTTCATTAAGGAGTTGTTTTTAAACATCTTATTAGAAATGCTGAATAAAATCCGAATGACAAGAAATCTGTAGAAATAAATAAAAAAAATAACTCTTTTTCTCCAGATCTCTAAACTTTTTGGAGTAATTCCTATAAAGCTACTGCCTTTTCTGACGATATGCTGAGCTGTTCCATTCATTTGATCATTTTATGTTATATAACGTAAGATACTCTTGTAAGACTGAGTGGCTGCCTTCAGAAATTAACTTCCATTTAGGTGTAAGTTCATCACCCAACTCCAGTTGCTGGATCTTCCACTTTGTGTGGACTTGCTAGCTGGGAGCTCTCCCTGAACAGCATAACTGGCCTTTTCCTTACAAAATTTCACTGAAGAAGGTGGAATCGCCTCTCTTTTACTGAGCAGCCTGGTAGATCAGGACACAGTCCCGACATGGACTGTGGAAATCTCTGGCTCAGATCTTTCTTTTGCCCAAATAAATTTGCCTTTCTACCTCCTGCCTACTCAGTATCTCCTTCTTGCTTCCAAGTGTTTGCCCTCTTTGCGTGTGTGCTTAAGTGTCTTTGTAGTGGCAGATGGATCTCCTTAGTGATCTATTAAGATATCAAAGCATGCTTTCTCTTATTCAATAAATATTAAATGTGTTCATGTGTGAGGAACACTTCCAACAGCAGAAAGAGTGAGACCCTGTGAAGAAATATTCATAATTAATTTGAATCACTAACAACTGATTTTTTATTTTTTTTTTTAAATTCGGCACTGCCATGCAGCTCAGCTTGATCCAGCTTCCCTCTATCTCTTTCTTTCCTTTGCAGCACCAATCACCATCACCTCAAGGTAGCACAGCATCTCTCAGGTTTTGCTTTCCCTACAGCTGCAAAGCTGTAACCCTCTGTCACCTGGGCTCCCCTTTGAGCAATGCCAGACATCCACTTCACAACCTTTTCTTTCCCCACTCTTTGGCTGTCTCAAATGCTAAAAAAAAAAATAAAATAAATATAAAAAAAAAAAAAAAAAAAATTAAAAAAAAAAAAAATAAAATAAATAAAAAAAAAAATTACCACTGTCTAGCTCTAGCCCTGCATGATGTGTCACCTGCTATTACTTGTTCAGCACAGAAGCATTGTGTGGACTTAGAAACTTGTTCTGTGATGTTGTATAGAGGGCACAGGGTAGGTAGAGGGTCACAGGACATCCCTGTATTAGCTTCCGGGAGTGGTCAGGTTGGCAAGGATCTCTGGAGGTAACCTGGTACCCCCTCAGCAAGCATTGCACAAGTCTGCCTTGTAACTGGCAGTGGTGTTCTTCTGAAAAGTCAGAGATTGCATTTCCCCAAGAAAAATATGATTTTTGTACCTGGGACTTTGACAGCTTCACTTTAACCACTTGTGTGCTGAGTGAAAAAGGACACTATCTTTTCTCGCTTCAGCTGTACTTTTTGCATGGCTTTGTTTGATTGTGTTCTCAGAGTGTGCAAATATAACTGACTTCTTTAGTTGTGGCAGTACTAAAAAACCAATTAATGGATCCTAGAGGCAAAGGCTCAAAGTAGGGACCGACATGGTCAGCTTGTCCAAGATTTGGGCAGTTCTGAGTAAAATATTCAGAATAGATATAAGGTACTGTAAGACCCTGCTAAGGTACTCCAGAGTAGGTATTGCTGAGAAACGTCACTGAATACCTAAAGGCAAAGTGCTTTTGGGTCCCTAGCCCCGTAGTGGGCTATTTTGATAAAAGCTTGGAAAGTTCCACCTTCTGGAATACCCGGAGGTGAATGGATATCTTTAAGCTGTAACCTAAACTAAACTTGAATTTGGGACTACTCCTATGTTATAATTTAATCAATTTTCAGGCTTTGTATGGCCTTGACTTGAAGGGGTCCTCACAACAGTGATTAGTGCATGAGTTGGAGCAGGGTGGGAAGCAGGTTCCTGGATCTCTGCTAATAAAATAAAACATTGGACCTGTTCCTGCGAGTGAATTCATTTTCCCTACTCTCTCCAACAAACTGTCTTTAATCTAATAAGTTTCCTTCTGTCATTCACACTTCTTCTGAGTCACAGCATTGCAGGCAAGTTATTTAAAAATTAAAAACCACCACCATGCTGTGGAATGTAATGTGAATCTTTGAAATTTGGTTAGGTATTTCAGTTTCAAGATTAAACCTAGCTATCAAGCAGATGAGAGATGATCATAGGTAACATAAAATGCACAATTTCTGTGTGCTGCTGAAACCTGGGAATGTGTTTATCCTGTGGGGACTTTCATGTATAAGTTGTTGACTTCAGGTAAAAATGTAGAGGGTAGAAATATTTATCTCAGCCATCCATCAATGCCTACTTGATTAAGGTATTCAGAAGGATCTTTATAAATAGCACCTTATCTCCTTGTTACATATGTATCCAAGGTTTCCAAAAAGAGGATCTGTTCCAGGTGGTACATTCCTTTTATATGATGTATTCTTTTTTTTAAAATGAAACCTGAGCATTGCTGATACGCTGAGCTGAGAAAAGGGATCCTTCATATAACTGCAAAAAAACCACTTTGCAGAGGTGTACTGAAATGACCAAGCTTCTGTAGGTGCTCACCTGGGCAAGGTGGCCCTTTGGGGGCCATTAGGAACCTTCCCTCTTGAGAAATTGAGCTAAGCTGGAGTAAGGCAGATAGTGATATGTCCCTGCACTTAGAAAAACCTCACACCATCCTTTGGAAAGTGCACATGGCTTGTTTTAAATGCTACATTGTGAAAGTTCGGATTTTCACTGCTCTTCCAGGAGCTGTGTTGTAGCCCAAGGGACTATTGGTGACATTTCACTTCTTGTTTCCAAGTTTTGTTTGCATTTTTCAAGAAAACTGCTCAGGTTGCTGTAGAAAATGAAGTGTTAGAACCAATGAAGATACAATTTGAGGTGCTGAAGCAGAAACAGGACCAGTACCAAATGTGGCTTAACTCAGGTGCCCAAACTCATAAGCAGAGAAGATGGGATGAGTGAGGATGTGAGAGCACACTGAAAAGAAAGTTATCTGAGGTCAATACACTACCTTACGATGAATACAAGTCTGCAGAGCAGTGAGGTGGGTCTGAATCATACTCCAAGGCATCACATCTCTGCTGACTTAGAGCACCTGCCTGGAAAGCCCTCCTGATAGCTTGCAGCTCATCTCTCCTTCACACACTCCTCCTTTCCAAAGGGTTAGTGGAAATGGTCCTTTCTTGTAAAATGTACTCAGAAGGTAGAGAGGCGATATCCATCCTTAGGTGAAAAACTTAGTGATTGGATTCAATTGTCAGTAAATTGCCGTGGAATAAATTGGAGAAAGTCTCATTTTTCTTTCAAAAAAAAGAAGAAAAAAAAAGCAAAATCCCATCTTCTGCAAACCCAAGAGAAAGCCTAAACCACAGGTCTATTCAGATATGCCTATTTCTTCCCTTTTCATATCGCTGAATTGCTAAATTATTTTCTTTATGGTTCCCTAAATTCACAGGCTCAGAGCAGCCTGGTAGGTTTAGGGTGGGTAGGTCTAAATTGTTTTCACAGGGTTTCAGAGGGGGGAAATAAAATCTGAAGTTTCTATTTCTTGAATAAGCATGCAGAATTTTGTGTTGTTTTGTTAGTGCAGTTCTGCCTTAACCATAACTTTTAAAACTTTTTGTGAAATGTGCTTGATGGTGAGAACTGATCCAGTTAATTAATTAATAACAGTAGTACCAATCTGAGGATGTTTTATTGGATTAAACTGTCAGAGATATGGGCACAGAAATGTTGAGTCTTAATTAGGTTTAGGTATGGCTGAGCACTGAACTGCTTCAGTATTGTGGTTATTCTTCTGCACATGTGCAGAAGTAAAGCTTTAATGAGTCTGAGAAACTTCACCTCCAATGCCAGCTGAGCAGGTCTCCTCAGAACTGCAGGGCTGGAGGCAGTGCCTGAAGCCTGCTTGATTACTTCTTGGACCAAATCCAAAATGACTTCTCCAAATTTTTTTCTCCGCTGTGGACAAAAAAAGATTTTCTTTCTTCTACTTAAATTAAAGCGAGATGTGCAGATGCTCTGCATGCATAAACGTTGGGCAGAATTTGTTTTTCTTTAGGTACTCGGTGATTTGACAAAAGTTATTTGGAAACAAATGTTTCCTATAGCTGTTTGTTAAATGTTACAATGCTGCTGCACATAAATTATTTTAAAATTTACACTGCAATATCTTCTCTGAACAGGCAGTCTGGAGGAGTTATGATCTAAAACCCAAATAAATTATTGAGAGGTAAGAAAATACACAAGTATTCAGCAAGCACTTCCTTATTTTGCAGTAATTTCAAGCTTGCCATTCCCGGATCTTTTCTTTGGAAAAACCAAGCTTCCTGTGTTACAGTACTAATAGAATCAGAGAAAGGTTTAGGTTGGAAGGGACCTTGAAGATCATCGAGTTCCACCCCCCCTGCCATGGGCAGGGACGCCTCCCTCTAGACCAGGTTTCTCAAAGCCCCATCCAGCCTGGCCTTGAGCACTTGCAGGGATGGGGCATCCACAACTTCTCTGGGCAACCTGTTCCAGTGCCTCACCACCCTCAACTTCCTAATATCTAATCTAAATCTGCCTTCTTCCAATTTGAAGCCATTCCCCCTCGTCCTATCACTACATGTCCTTGTAAAAAGTCCTTCACCAGCTCTCCTGTGGGCTCCCTTTAGGTACTTGAAGGACGCTTATAAGGTCTCCCTGGACCTTTTCTTCTCCAGGCTGATGCTCCTCCTGAAATGGGCTTGCCTTCATGCCAGCTCCTACTGGAATTACTGGTTCTAGTCGGTCTTTCTCTGAAGAAAAAAAAACATTGAATGGGGACACGGGCCCAAGAACAGCAAAATAAAAGATGAACTAAGGGCAGGCAAAATGTAGCAAGGGATGGCAAATGACCCGACTTTGGTGAAGAATTTGTGAGAGTTGCCTGTAATTGCTTGCTGTCTCCTTCAAGCATTCACACAGGTGCTTAGCTCAGGTGTTGGCTTCCTGGCTGTCCCATCTCTGCTCCTGTGCTTCAACTTGCACAGCTCATCTCCTGCTATAAAACTATTTGTCTTGGTAGTTTCAGCTTTCCCTTACAGGTGGCTGCCCTTTCAAGTTAGGTTAACCCAAGGGGACTCAAATCAGCAGCGATGATGCAACTTAAAGCACTTCATCTAATATTGTGAGCTGGTGGCAAGGTCCCTGGTCCTAAGTTTTGGGAAACTTTTTGTCTAAAAAGGTGTTGTGGCCTCTTGGGCATGTTTACCCCATCTAGCCAAGACAGTCCATGAAACGTGAACTTTCACGGTCCTCCCTCAATTACATGCTTCAAAACCCAGCACCTTCAGAGGGCTTGCAAATAAATAATTGATGTGCATTAACCTTTGTAAACCTGTTTTGGAAATTCAATGAAGCTGTTGAAATGTTTCTGGCACTTTCTAGAGCTCATCAGAGTTTGGTGGCGGTGTTGCTATGGTACCTATCAAGTAAAGTTTTTGATGCCATTACTGTCTCAGTCTTTTAAAATCTACCTTATTCCACAACAGAGACCGGGATCCTGAATGGGCTTTTTGGTAGTACCTGAAAAACTGTCAAACTTCCTAAGCATTTCTGAGCATAGAAAATGCAGCAATATCCATTAATGGCATTAGCTCCATTCTGCTGTGACACCAGGCAATATCTGGTGTCTTATTTAAGCACACTGGAGGAAAAAGATCATTACTTTCATTTGCTCCCATCTGCTCATTGTAAACTCCAAATGGAAGATCCTTTGGTGCACAAAATAAATCTCTTCTGCCAGGCATCAGTCAGTGAGGGTTTAGTACAAATAAATTAATGCAAATAATGCTAACACATTCTGCAATGGTCTCAGATTTGCTTTTCAGATTTGCAGCAGACAATCCTTTGTAAAACCTTGAAATATTCATGGTTTTTTCACATTAAAATGCCTTACAATTCTCTCTCTACCTGTAAGCAGAATGCTTTGTTTCCTTTACTGTCGACTTAACTACATACCTTTAGAATAAAGATAAAAGTGGAATTGAAACAATATGGCAAAATAATGACCTCAGGCACGCTACCACTGCAAACCATACATCCAAGCAGGACCTTTTCCTTTGGTTAAATGTGAGTTTTGTGTGCTGCCACATTGGTGGGAAAAGCATTCTATTATATATATTCTATATACACACTTCTATTATTGCAACAATTTGAATTTGAGAGTTGGTTGTGACGGTTAGATTAATTTTCAGCTGCTGTATAAAATACTTTTTTTTTTTTTAACATTTCTTAAGGATGCATTAAGAACTCAGTAAGCTTTTTAAGCAGGCAAAATATTTTGAAACACTATCTTGAGTTGAATCCAATGTCCTTGGCTGGAAAGAGAGGAAAAGAGATCTCTCAAGTTGTCATTAAAATATGAGCTTGTCTGTTTTTATGATGAATGAACAGCAAGGACGAGAAGGAAAAGCAGAAAGTTGAAAGGAACCTCTGAGGTTACTGAGATGCTGCAGACATGGGTACAAGGCTTGCCTGGGCTCAGGCTTTACTCCCTGCCTCAAAAGATCATCCATTCCAGTAGCATTTAATTTCTAACAGCAGATGAGGAAGCGGAACAATTCTTTTTCCCCAGCGCTGGGTAAAGGCCACCAGTAAACCTTGGGGCCCACTTCCACTAGTG
Source organism: Anarhynchus alexandrinus (assembly GCA_008711295.1). Taxonomy (NCBI): domain Eukaryota; kingdom Metazoa; phylum Chordata; class Aves; order Charadriiformes; family Charadriidae; genus Anarhynchus; species Anarhynchus alexandrinus. The sequence continues at coordinate 545,815 of VUYV01000203.1, read as the reverse complement.
GGAACACAGGGATGGACTGGGCTGAAAGGGAAGGAAACTGCATTTCTGAAGTTCTTGGGTTTTAGTGGCTGTCTGCACGTGTGAAGGCTCTACATCCTGCTAACGTCTGCATCTGTGGTCTGACTCAAATGCAGGTTTACCTTAAAAATTATCACAAGATCACTCAGAGGTCACTACTATTTCACTCTGCTTGCAAGGTAGAGGCACTCTGCAGGTGAAGATCAAACCTGCACCCATCTTCTCTGTACTTCTGCTGTGGAGTTTCTTGAGATCAATTGCATGGTGAAATAGGACACATAGGGATGTGTTTTAAGACAGGCCCATTAATAATCAAACAATTTGTTTCTTAAAGCCTAAACAAACACACTGGGTGCCATTTAGAGTTTTACAATCATATGATGGTTTGGGTTGGAAAGGTCACCTACTCCAACCTCCCCTGCAATGAGCAGGAACATCTTCTACTAGACCAGGTTGCTCAGAGCCCCGTCCAATCTGACCTTGAACGTTTCCAGGGACAGAGCATCTACCACCCCTCTAGGCAGCCTGTGCCAGTGTTCCACCACCCTCGTTGCAAAAAATTTCTTCCTTATATCTAGTCTAAATCTTCCTTCTTTTAGTTTAAAACCATAACCCCTTATCCTATCGCAGCAGGCCCGGCTAAAAGGTTTGTCACCATCTTTTCTGTAAGCCCACTTTAAGTACTGGAAGGCCACAATAAGGTCTCCCCAGAGCTTTCTCTTCTCCAGGCTGAACAACCCCAACTCTCTCAGCCTGTCCTCATAGGAGAGGTGCTCCACTCCTCTGATCATTTTTGTGTCCCTTCTCTGGAACTGCTCCAACAGGTCCATGTCTTTCCTGTGCTGAGATTTCTCTGATCCCATGTTAGCTATACTCATTTTGCACTGCTTTCACAGCCATTTTAGACATATTTATGGAACTAAAGTGACTTCCCATCTACTTTAATCAGATTTTTTTCAAAGTCCCTCACTGAGCCTTACTGCTTGTCTTATTTGGAAAGTGGAATTTGCCTTTAGTGACTCTCAAAATCTCCCAGTTTTAGTGATGTTGAACATTACACATGTCACTGTGGGGTTGCAAAATGATTTCATTGTGGCTAAAACTTCTGTGTTTCTGAAAATGGAATTCTACTTATATGAAGAAAGCCAGAAAAGGAAAACACATAGATAAAAAAAAAAAATCCAGCTGCTTAGGTAGGTGATGTGTTAAAAATAGCCTCAGCGAAGACAGATTAGTGTATAAGGATAGAGGAGTGTATTGGTTAGGTAAGACGGAGGAAGGTAAAAGGAGAATGCGATGTGTCTTATGTCTCCATGGTTTAGTACCTGTTTACTGTTGGTGCTTATTAGGGGTTTCCTCAAGAAGAAGCTTTGCTTTAAGGTGAGGTCATGTCACAGTGACCAGTACAGTAATAAGCCCATTGAGTACTCTTAAATGATGTGCGTGAAGGGAAGAGGGAAGGGAGCTTTCTTCTTTAAGTGGTGTTTTCTTAAACAAAATACCAAAATAATAGGGGGAACTGATTGAATTTAGCCAACTGTTATGTCACCATAGCAACCATACATGATGGCTCCACACAGGAAATATCTGTTTTTCAGGGATTAAAATGCTGTTTCTTTTTCTTTGGGCAAAAAAATGTGGCAGATCCACTAGGATCTTGCATTTAGAGGAAGAGCTAGTTTTGTTTTAAGTATTGTGATGGGGAGAAAAGATGTGAATGCTTTGTGCGCTGCATTGGCCGAGTTTCCCATGTAGCCATATGTTATCTTCAGCAAGAGTGTATGGAAAGCAGAACAATTGCACACTGCCTAACCAGAAAAAAAGAAAAAAAAAAGAAGTCTTGACAGTTATTACTATTTTTTATTTAATTATTTTTAACCTTTTACATTTAGGGTTCATGGACCTAAAACAGTAATCAATTAGGTTGGACTCTTTCTACTGACTTACTGTCTTTTTTTCGGTTAGGTCAAAAAGCTACAGCTAAGCTATTCTTTTCATGATCTGATAAAAAAATGGAATAAAAATTTTATTGATAATTAAAATGTGCCTCTTGTTAGACTGAGCTGCAGAGGTATCAACAGTCAGAAAATGACCCAGTAGACTAATCAAGTGAAAGTGTCTTACCCAATTTGACATCTTCAGTTGAGGAAACTGCCCCCAAAATTGGGTAATAATGAACTGTTGGCCTGGGATCAGTATAAGACAATTTCACATGCCTGCTTATTGTCTACTTTTGTATGACAAATTCAGTTCTCACTGATGGCAGCAAACTGTCGTTTCTTACAGTATTTTAATAGGTTTGGTCAAGACTACAAAAAATGATTTTAATACACAACAATAACCACCCTTAAACAGCTGTATTTGTCTTCTAGGGAGCAAACTAGCAATTACTTTTGGAAAGAAGAATGACTCCTTTATAGCTAAGAGGTATATTTGTATGTATGTTGTACTACAGTCAGAGAGGACAAACACTCCTTTTTTCTCCTCTAAGCAGGTTGTCACTGGGCTTTCTGAGCAGCATTTGTGAAGAACAAAGTGAGAGAATAACTTTATAGTGAAGTCAGGGAAAAGGCTGTTCAGAAAACTGGAGTGGGGCTATCAGGGGTGCTGGGGGCTCCCCCAGGGATGCAAAAACTTATCGTTAATGCTGAGCAAGACAGAGCAGTGCTGAGGGCTCTGCTGCCACAATGCAAAGCCTTTTGTTAACAAGCTTTGCCTCGCAGCAATCTCACGCTGATGCTCTCCTTCTGTAAGAAGTTTGGTGGTGCTGGAGGGACAGAGGGGAGCTCTGCTTTATGCCACACAGTGCAGCCAATGCCTGTGTGACCACGGGCAAGTGGTTAGCCAGATCAGCAAAGACGGCTGCCGATCCTCATTTGGAATTACAGTGCTCTGTCCTTTTAGGAAATGGTCCATGGAAGAGACAGTTAGGGGTCCCAAGTCCAGGCATGTCTGAAAATGTTGTCTCTTTCCTTTAGCGTCTTCATTACTAAAACATTAATACTAATAACAGGCTCCATCAGTGGGTCACAGAGAAAAGGCAATCCCTGAAGCTTTGCATCTTCTTTCAAAATGCTGCTTCTGTCTCTGAATGACGGATTAGCTGTTGAACAGCTCTGTCAGTGCTACCAAGCAGTGAACTGATGATACCACTTTCCCACAATTAATTCAAGTGTTGCAGCAAGGATGACCTGGCTAATTAACGTGAAATAGCATTCAAATTACCAGAAGTATATTAGCTGTCTCTTTATTGTTTTAAATTTACTGACAGCAAAATCACTGAAAACACGGATCTCAGCCAGATAGTTTAAAAAGCACAATTATTCTGGAGTTGAGAGTTGCAGTAGGGCTTCCTTTGGCCAGCTGCAGCTCTTGTAGTCATACTGAGTTGAAGCTGGCCTATTTTAGCTCCCCTTCAGTAGCATTTTTGCTTCCCTGAAGGTGTGACATCAAGTGTTATTAATAACCAAACTGTCTAACATCTCATAAAAGCTGTGTATGTCCTTGGATTTCATTCTTTTGCTAATGGTTTTCCACAGAGGAGGCTACGGGATAGTGCTTGGAGGTTCAACTGTGGACAAAATAGTGGATGGGAGTGGAGGGGAAGGTGATGGATATAGCCCCTACATCCATAACACTTGTGACTTTAAGATTTTCATCATTCCTGGAATAGTGTTACAAGCTTTTTCTTGTTGTTGTTGAGGTTTGAGGAGTACTGTAATGACTCTGCTGTATGCTGGAGATGATGTAACAGTTGTTTTGTACAGTTGGAGTTACGCACGGGGAGGAATACTGCTTTCCCTCCTCCATTTGCTGCATGCATACACCCCTAAATGCATAGCGCTGATCACCAGGATGTTTCCGCCATGCAAAGCATGGCATTCAGAAGAGATTTTGTGCTAATTGTTTAGATGATGTTAGTCATTGATGATAGCACACTGGCACCTATGAAACAAGGTGAGAGACACCCTGTGAGCAAATCCTCATGTGCAATTTCTCACTCTTACCCATTTGTGTGGATTTTGCTGCGAATTTCTGACAATTTGTATTTTCACTCACAAAACAAAACCACAGAAGACATTATCATTTAATAAATGCATTTCACAAAATGTGTGAATCAATGGGAAATTTTAGCAAAGCGAGTGAAGTTGCTAAATGAAAAGAGGTGGCTGTTTTGCAGGAGAAGATGGGGAGGGGGATTGTTTTTGATTGTATTTTTTCTATTACATCCCTAAAGTCTTCTAGCTACTTTCCAAATTGCTGCACCAAAATGATCAATCCAATTAATTGCTAACTGCCTATAAATCCCTAATGTTTAATGGAATCAATAGTTTCCCATTTTCTGTCTGTTTTCACAGCGTACCAAACACTATGATACCAATCTGTAAAGACAGTCTAAAAAGAGCAATGCCAGTGGGAGAAAACCATGTAATATACAAGTGATTGCCCTATAACACAGCATTTGCTACTCGCTGTATGCCATTCCTGGAGAAAACCCAAAGCTATTCGTCTCTTTGAGCTTTCTAGCTATCCCTCAGCCATCCCTTATTTATTGCTAATCTACAGTAGTAGAGGTTTCTCTCACTGACTCTTTTCTTATGTGTCCATAAAACCCACAAAATTGTTCTTTTTCCTTGTTTTTCAGTGATCTCCTTTACTCCAGATATAAAAATGTTAGTGTGGCAATGCGAGAGTAGCTACAAGTAGCTTCAATAATATCTTAGGCCAATATTAATATATTACAGAGTGCTGCCGTATGGACATTAAATTTCTGAGTATATTCTAACAGTAGAATCATAGAATCATAGAATTGCTGAGATTGGAAGGGACCTTTAAGATCATCAAGTCCAACCATTAACCCACCCTGACAAAACTACTTCTAAACCATGTCCCCAAGTACCACATCTACCCTTTTTTTAAACACCTTCAGGGATGGCGAATCCACCACCTCCCTGGGCAGCCTATTCCAATGTTTAATAACCCTTTCAGTGAAAAAATGTTTCCTAATATCCAATCTAAACCTCCCCTGACATAACTTGAACCCATTTCCTCTCGTCTTGTCACTTAGGAGAAGAGGTCAGCCCCCACCCCTCTACAACCTCCTTTCAGGTAGTTGTAGAGGGTGATAAGGTCTCCCCTCAGCCTCCTTTTCTCCAGGCTAAACAACCCCAGATCCCTCAGTTGTTCCTCATAAGACTTGTCCTCCAGACCCCTCACCACCTTTGTAGCCCTTCTCTAGACGCTCTCCAACACCTCAATGTCTTTCTTGTAGTGAGGGGCCCAAAACGGAACACAGTACTCGAGGTGGGGCCTCACCAGTGCCGAGTACAGGGGGATGATCACTCCCCTAGTCCTGCTCACCACACTATTCCTGATACAGGCCAGGATGCCACTGGCCTTCTTGGCCACCTGGGCACACTGCTGGCTCATATTCAGCCGGCCGTCCACCAACACCCCCAGGTCCTTTTCTGCTGGGCAGCTTTTGAGCCACTCTGCCCCAGGCCTGTAGCACTGCATGGGGTTGTTGTGCCCCATGTGCAGGACCCAGCACTTGGCCTTGTTGAACCTCATACCATTGGCCTCAGCCCATCGATCCAGCCTGTCCAGATCCCTCTGCAGAGCCATCTTACCCTCAAGCAGATCAACATGCCTGCCTAGCTTAGTGTCATCTGCAAACTTACTGAGGGTGCATTCGATCCCCTCATCCAGATCATTGATAAAGATATTAAAGCGAACTGGCCCCAGCACCGCGCCCTGGGGGACACCACTTGTGACCAAGACACCAAGTAGTTCCAGTGAATCTTTCTTGAATTTCCAGGAGACTTGAGTCATGTTGCTAAGAAATACTTATTTTTAAGTAGCAGAGCTGATACTTTTTTGCAGTGATTCTTTCTAATCGTCAATTGGGCAAATGTCCTTTTTTTAAAACACACCAACAAACCCATAATATTTTTATCTTATGCAGACATGAAACTTGCCTAGAAGGCTTCAAAAGTATTTTTCATCAGTAAAATAATTTTTGTATGCCCACACAATTGATTTGATGCTTTTCCTTATTCAAGGGAGATATTTTAAGCTGGTGTTTATTTCTTGTTTGATGTTTGGGTTATGGCTTTTTCCTTTCTTTCTTTTTTAAGATTCATCATGCAGAATGATAAAGAAGATGCCCAGAAGGAGAGCTTTTGTCTCTGTTTTTTCCTTCTCATTTTGGCTGGACTAATCACTGCATGTATAAACCTGATTTGCTTGTTTGCTCTCAGGCCTTGAACAATGGAATTGTCTCGAAAGAGTATTTCCCTTCAAAATACTATGCAGCAGCAAGGCCTGAACAGTAAACAGTGTTTAGGCCATTAGCACAATGATAGTGACCACAGCAATCTATAATCAGCATGGTTTATCCCCCAGAGTTGGATTTTTCAAAGCTGGCTGCTGATCATTCCCTTTGAGATGTTCTCTGGAGATGCCCATGCATCCTAGCCGGGTGGCTGTGAGCGAGAGGTGTGCACAGGAGCCTCCTCTGTTTGTTTGCCTTTCAGCAAATGCTGAAATGGCTTTGACCAATACGTGATTTTTTTTTTCCACCAACCTTTTGGCTTCATGACCCTACACCTCACTTTTAGAAAATCAGAACTGGAGGACAGCTCATGCAGTGGCGGTGTATGAATGTTGTTTTACTCGTACCTGCTCTCAATAAATGCCTACCAGGCATTTAGCCATTAGTGAAGGAAGAGCTGCTGCTCCCTGTTCGTTCTTTTGAACGTTCCCTGTTGAAGACTCTGGCCAGCAAGTTGGGTTTTTTTCCCAAGTGCTGCTATGCTGTAACTGGTGCAAAGATGCCTTGTATTGCAGCGCTTGCTACAGTGCTCAAAAACTTGCAATTACAAAACTCGGAAAAGGTCATTTAGCAAACACACGGAAAAACTTTCCTGTTCATTCCAAGGGCTGCCCACCCTCCACCTGCTCCGTGTGTGCATTGGGCTGTGAAGATTTGCTGGGCAACCCCCCCAAGCCCTCCTTGTGGGTCCGTCTAAAGGAGAGTTGGATTTGGGAGGCCAGGAGTGGCACAGAGCCCTGGCAGCTGCCATCACCCCCACGGTGGGAAGCATCTGTGGGAAGGTCCTGCTAGCCTGCAACACAGCTGTCTGGCACAAGCAGAGTGTCTCATCTTAACTCTTGACTCAAGAGCCTCAAGATGGTACTCAGCATGCCTACTATGCTCTCCATTTCACATCAGCCTGGTTTTACTAGCCTGCGAGTGCACTGCAGCTGATTTCAGCCGGGCTTTACAATGGGTGGTGAGAAGCCACCATCTGTGATGGTTCCTGTTTGGTTCAGGAGAGCCCAAAGAGGACTCTTCTCCATGCGCTCGTCAGAGGGTTCTGCACGCTTGTTTCTGCTGTTTTTAGATTCTCTTAGCAGTGGGGCTGTGAGACCAGGCAGCTCTTCTCCCCAGCTTAAGCAGTTTCCTCTTCAGATGGCTTTTCTTGGCTGCAGCAAGTAAGTTGCTTGAAAGGAGCAAAAGCCACTGGCTTTGCTTAAGCTTTATGCAGTGGGTGGCCACAGCTAGAGACAAATACAAAAAAAAAAATCCACAATGGTTTTTGCTTTCTGCTTTCATGATCAGAGCAATTAGACAGAAAGGTGAATCATTTGAAATGTGCCATAGGCACATAGCAAGTCCTGACTATGGCTGGGGGTTTGGAACTCAGTGATCTTCAAGGCCCTTTCCAACCTAAACCATTCTATGATTCTATGAAAACCTTGTTGCAGTGCAGCACAGCTGCGTTATTGGAAAGGCATTGGTTTCCCATGCAGGAGAGAGCGTCCATGGAAACAGGCCCTGGAAAAGTGGCTCCTTCCCCACCGCCAGATACCTCTACGGGACCTCATGCCAGCTGCACCAGGCTGCAAATAACCCATCGAGCTGGTTAAAGGGAGGTGTGCACCTTGCATGTCCCCTCCTAAAGCAATACCAACAGTATCTAAAAATTAGTTTGGTAGGATTGCATCTTCCACATTCCTGGGGATTAGGCAGTGAGATGAGACCCACTTTTGGGCAGCGATTAGGGAGAAACAGAGCATGTCTGACCTCTTCAAGAATATTTTTTGTGAAATGTTAAATTTCCAAGTCTTTTTCTCTGCATGTCATATTTCTCCACCCACTCTCCCTTGCTTAGAGGTGTTTAAAAATGCTTGGAATGGAAACACATATGAAAAATATTTAATCACAGCAACAGCTCTGTGTGGAGCGTTCTGTTTAGCAAAAAGTCTGTATAATCTGCATGTCAGCAACCACTTGGAGACGTTACATGGGCTGTTATCTCTAATCACCCAAAGATGTTTTATAACTCTAAGAACAACATTGACAGCCTTCCCTGGACCAACACAGCATAGTCTTTGCCACTTACACCATCTCTTGCCATAGCAAGAAAACATTGCTGTGCCTGATGCTAAGATCTGGTAGATGTTGGTTTTAACGGCAATCAGCACGCAGCTGTTTTCACAATTGTTTAAAAATCATATTCAGAGTGTCCAAAAAAACTGGAGCAGGAATCAGTGTGATCCAATTTAGAATGCATAGCAACATTGGTGTACTAATTATAATTTTGCCACAAGCAATTGTCACAGTCATAAAACTGCCAGTCTGTTTGGTGGTGGGCAGCTTTCTATTTCACAGACATCTGGCGGAATCAGCAGAGGACGATTAGCTTGCCAGACTGCCGGCTGCGTGCAAGAACAAAAAAATCTCAATGTTGAGGTAGGTTGGAGAAACCAGTGAATTCTGCCACAGAGATGGTGGGCTTAAGCGCCGCAAAATGGAATATCATTTGGCATTTAACAAACAAGGCTGCGAATGCGTCATGTCGGTTCTTACAAAGCTTGTTGTTGCTCTCAAGCTATTCTGTACCCTTCAGAACACAAATAGTTCTGATATTTTTATACCTAAAAAATACCGGAGGTGCTTTAGTAGCAGGGAGGGTAAGCCAGCTTTGCCATGAGTTTCATGTATCGGAGATCATACTGTTGCACTGTTTTAGGACAGGATTGAGGGTGAATACATAATTTGCACTCTCCTGCATCCCAGTGATGGAGATATACCTCTGATAAGTCATATACTTACCTGCAGTCACTTGGACGTTTTCTGGTGACACAGACTGGCACTGAGAAAATGCCATTTTGAAACAGGCAAAATGTGAGAGCATCTTTCCTTCATTGCAGAGTTTTCCAGCTCAGTGTCAGTATTTCATTTCAGTAACATGGCAAATTTTATTTCAACTTTGTATGTTAACATACAAAATGGAAAAATATTTTGAACCTTTCATATGGTTTCAAAGAGTTTAAATTTATAAAGGAAGGAGATAATGTCTTCTTTCTTTCTTTCTTTTTTTTTTTCTTAAACACGCAGCAGGATTCTGTTTTAAAACCTCTAAATTTGCTAGTCAGACATTACCCTCAGGTGCAATATGGGCAAGGTCTTCCCTTTCCCACTCGCTGCTGCTGCCTGAAGAGCCATGTGAAGCCTCCCCAGTGGGCAGCGCTGCCGTCCTCTCGTTATTTGCCCCTGCAGCAAACGGGTTCTGCCTCTCAGAGTGGGAGGCAGACCTGAAGTATGCCATACCCCTTCTTTTCCGTAGATGTAGTTTTCTATATAATAATAAACTAAGTCTTGAAAATTTTGTAGCAGTTCACATAAAGGAGTTCCAAATGATTTCAGTAGAGAAAAGTTATCTGGAGCAATGAGTGTTTTATCTCACTGCGTTGCTCATCTTGTCTCAGTGAAGGTTGTGGTGTTTTAATTCTGTTGCTTATTGTATGCACATCATTTATGGAAAGAAATCTTTTCATTTCAGTGCCTGAATGATGATTTTTGATCAACTCTGTATCAAATGGGTCAAACACCCTCAAAGCAAAATAGGATTGAATGCTATTTACGTACCTATACGTTGATCCTACAGAAGGAGGCAACTGGGTTCTTTCCTGGAGATATTTTGAGGCTACATTATCCATAGCCAGATGCTTAGTTCAAGGAAACATAAAGGACAATTAATGAAATGAGAAAATTATTATAGGGCAGGCTAGGCATGTTTTCTTCCTAGAGAGAAAACGAAGACAATAGCATAGGCTTGTCATATCTTTTTTTCACTGTTGTGCTTGATTGCACTTTTAAACTAGCAGGAATAATAATAGTAAACCAATAATTTAAGAAATAATGATAATAAAATAATAACTTAAGAAATAACAATAATTGCAAAAGGACTAAGTAGCTGGAACTTTGTCTGTGTAGGTTACTTTCCCGGGGGGTCAAAGCCCCATGAGGCTGTGTCTGTAGGTCCCTCCCTGAGCTCTGTTTCAAATCCAATACGGCTTATCCCAGTTTTAAGCAAAGGTACTCCCTAGTACCTACAGTAAGCTAAAACTTTATCTACTCTTTAATTTGGAACGGTAAACTAAATTGGAAATTTGGAATTTTCACACACGTGTCATGGCACAAATAACTTCTTGAAAATATTCTGCCAATATGAGCGAAGGCAGACAGGCTTTCACAGTAAGGTTATTGATGAGATGAGTGACAGTAGGAGAAGGACTTTAGTCTGTTTTGTTTGGCATGGAAACATGATTTTCTAAATTTCCAGGAATTCAAATGCCTTTTCTCTGCTTTCATCTGCTAGTATACGTGATTTTAGCATATTATAAAACTGTGGCTATTAATAAAGCAGCACACAAAAGGACTCTCAAAATTCATTCATATGTGAGAAAGAACATATCTTCAGAACATCATGTTTAACCTTTTTTTGTATAAATGGTGGTGGTGGATTATTGTAGAGAAGTCTCAGCAATTTATGCAGTGGTTACTTACAATGTGCTTAAAATGTGTACCTTACCAAAATAGCAACTAGATTCAAATACCAGTTAAAAAGCAATTTTGACACACAGATAATTATTGCAAATAAAAATAATTGTATTTCTTCTTCTATAGTTATAGAAATTAAATTAATGCAACCTACGATATCTTAATGACTTTGTGATTTAATATTCTATAGGTAAACCATACATTAAGTCTTTCCGTGAACACTGCAACAAATGTTGTGCATGCCAGAAGAAAGATTGGGGCACTCTTCCATCTCTCCTTCCCTTCCCCCACCCCGTCTTTTGTGTTCATTCCTAGATAAAAAGTAAAGAAGGAACGAGGTTTTCTGTGTTGGCATTGTGAATTGCAGCACAGCTACAAAAAAACTCTTGTCCTTTAAACGACTGCTGCGAGTAGCAGACGGAAGTAGGGCTTGCTTTGAGCGAGGAACGGGCAGCGAGAGCAGAAAATAATGACAGAGGGCACAGATACGCTGCTGAAGGCAGCGCTTGTCCTGCCCATATGCCCTCTAACAGTCAACAAATTATTTGGTGTGGAAAACACTGGCTACTCTCTCTGCATCGTTTTCACAGTGTAAGGGAGAAGATGTAAAGAATAATGTGGTGTGGGGGAAGGGAGGAAAGATCTTTGCAGAGCCGTTTGCAGCATGCCAGCGTTGAGGGGGAAAGGGAAAATGTTTTGGGAAAGTGCTACTGCAGCTAAATAGGTACGTCCAGAAAGACCGGAGTCTCTCCGTCAGATGCACCCCCTTTTCCTTGCTCATCTTTGGTGTATGTTGGCTCCCAGTAAGTCTCCTTCTGTGGTGCAGGAATACAATTGCAAAGTCTTTCCACCACTTGTGAAAAGACTGACCTGAATTTTGTCGCCCTGTTGAAGCAGCACACTGGAAAGGGAAACAGGGTTTATAGAGAGAGGCAATGCTTTTCCCTTAGACTCATTGATAAAGTTGGGGAAGGGGAAATATGAGAGCTTTTGTTTCAGAGTAACTTTACCAGGTTCTTGAGGAATGGTGCCTGCAAGCTTGCCTTGTTTTATCCAGCTACCATCACCTTCTTTTCCCCGCAAACCTTGATTCCCTTTTATCCTTAGGCCATCACACTGCAAATCTACTACTATTTATTAAAAAGATCACATCTTGTAGAAAAAAAAATGCTTAAGTCACATTCACTTTGGAATTTCAATTAATGCTTGATCATCTTCTGTTCCTCTTTTCTGTCTCTTGTCTTTTGTGGAGCAAATTTGAAAAGGACCGTGGTTGGGGCAGAGATTAAACCCAGCTAAGTGGGATGTCAGCAGTGCTTCAATCCTTAGCGTGCTTCTGGGACAATTCTCTTAGCGTGTTACCTGATGTTTTTAACTCACTGTATTTGCTGAGATAGCTTTTAATCACACGTGTGAAGAGATATATTATTGCATGCTTGTCTTAGTTAAGTTAAGAATGTTAATCACAAAAATACTGTGTTAAATAGTCTTTAAAAGTTTATCTCAAAGTAAAATTTCCTCCACAGGTTCTCTGCCAGGAAAGGTGAGAGAGATTTCAGTTAGAATAGGACGTCAAAACTTTATTCTTTATATGATTTCAGATATTGTCTTTGGAGAAAAAGATGATAATGCATTTGCCCTTCAGCTGCAGGGAGAAGGAGAATTCACTGTGATTTCCTTTTATTTTGTAAATACTATTGAAGGAGGCAAATGATGGCCTCATTCAGCCATGGGGTCCTCAGTCTTGACATTTGCATTAGGAAAGTTGGAAACACTATCATGACTTGATTTATTTACATGGACAGTGAAGCACTAAAATATACACCTGCTGTTATCACGGTGAGATTATTGATGTTAACTGACGTGAGATCACAGGAATTTCAGAAGAGCACTGCCAAGGTGAGAGAATGAGCAAGCTACGTAGAGCAATGTATGGAAAGTACATTTGGAACTGCTCAGGCACTCCCTGAGATGTTTGATTGTGACCATTCAGGAAAAATAGGTAGACAGCATTAGAAGAAAATTGAAGATACTGTCATCCACAAAGCCTGTTAATAAGAGTGTTGAAGCTATTATATAAAAATATGTAACCCTTTCTTATTTGAAGGCGATTTCTATAACTGGATTTCTATAACCATTTTAAAGGAAAGCGCCACTGGGCAATCTTTACTTTGAGTTAATGACTTCCTGGGGAAATGAGGGAACCTATTTGTGAAACTTAGAGCCGTGAGTTGCTGGGACAAAGAGCTTAGCTGGATTCAGTCAAGAAGAAAAAGAATACAATTTGGCCCTTTATAGACAGCTATCATGACACCTTATATAACTTAGTTAACTCGTTATCTAGAAATTTTAGGCAAGTTTCATAAAGAAGGCAGGGATATAATGGACGCCATGGAAAGTTTATGCTCTTTCTCTTAATGGCAAAACTTTTATGTACATGCCAAAATTTTTAAATTGAATAACCTCTGTGGAAAAAAGCCCTGGTCCTGTGTTACTGCTTTACTGGGGCGCAATGGGGGTGCTTTTGGGGAGGCCCATGGTGTTTCACTTCAACCCTGCCTACACATTTCTGCAGTCTTTGTGAATTTCACTGCCCCACTGGCTGTACGAATTTGCCATTTGTGTGAGTTAAGAGTTTTATAGATGAGATGTTTTTGTGAGACTATTTTCTGGTTTTCAGTGGTTTGAGAACAGCTGAATGAGGGCACAGGGAAAGTAATCTCAGTGAATTTTGGGGGCAGTATTTAACCATGGACTTCAATGCCATGAGGTACCAAGACAAAGAGTCTGGTTCACTTCAATACTGTGTAAAATTTGGACCTTTGTAGAGAGCTACAGTGACATCTGCAGAAGAGTTCTCAATCCAGGGGCAGATATCTGTAATATACTTAGCTTTGTCTTTCTACAGACTTTTTTAAAAAATGCAGATGCTCTGTAAAAATATTTTTTTTCATAGTGATACTTTATATAGAATATTTAACTGCATAAGCAAGTCCTTCCTTGGTGGCATGGTATTATGTTGCCCTGTTTCAGGATAGATGTGTCACATATGCAAATGAACATCACACATGATTTGTCTAGTAGATTTTTTTTTTTCAAATTTGAAAAGGAACTCCTAACCTGGAAAGGGTCTATTTTCAGTAAAATATTCCCAAAGCTACTGGTGCTGATGAAACTAACCTCTGAGTTAGTTTAGTTAGTTAGTTAACCTCTGATCTTGGCCTGTGGTGGGCATGATAATTTGCACTAGTGATAATGAAAATAATTTCTTGACAACTCATTTTTCTTGAGAATGCGATTTAAAATAATTTTTCTATCTTTTGTTGTTGGTAAGTGTCTTATTCATTTTTCAATCTACTTTGTCATCAAAGGCTTGAAAAATCCAGGGGTTCCAGATAAGCAGTTTTCTAAGGTTTATAACTCAGCAATTTTTCGTCACTGATTTTTTCATAACTCTTCCACTTCATGTCCTTTTAAACTGAACCTCTAGAAAATTCCTTAGAAATAGGGTTTTTTTGCAGGTTGCTTAGTTTCTTTAGCTTTTTTTTTTTTTTAAATTCACTTAACATAAAGGAACTTTGTATTCAAGATAATATTAATTAGTGCTAATTAAGGTACTTATATAGAAGGTGGGGACCAACTTTTCATGTTTTGTACTGCCTAAACAACATTTTAATTCCACCTCCTTCTGAAACGTGAAGGCTGGGGTTTCAGTGCAAGTTGTATGCCTGTCCCCCGACACTTTCTAGCTGCGTAATGGACGTTTCCTTCTCCTGCAAGCACTGCCTTTCTCAAAAGTCTCCTTCCTGGAGACTCTTGAGATAATCTCTCCTCTACTGGATAATCCCCTCTCTTTGGAAAAGGCACAAGCCTTGGAAGACATTATGTAGGTCTCCTTGTGAACTCAGCTCTTTTCAGTTGGCCTACAAATGTAGAGAGCAAATGATTTGCAGTGACACTTAATGGAGATGTGTAAACTTTCGGTAGCATGATTATTAACAATAGTGAGCGCTTTTTTTTTTCCCTCTATGTAAATAAAATCAAAGCATCATTTTCTGCTTATTTTAAAATTATGTGATCAAATTTGAAAACATATTTTAATACAATGGAGTGCTTGCTGCTTACTCTTATGCTGTCCTCAACTACTAACTTGTTCATTACACGGGAATTCCGGATATCTAAAATATTTAGACTGGGAGATAAGCATAGGCTTAAGATCACTATCTGAGCTCTTGTGGTAGGAGCTTTACTTACTTTTTTCCAATGGTTGTTGTAAACAAAAATCATTAACTCCAAAACAGATTTCAGAGCAATTTTGAAAGGCCATAAATACCACCGAGGAAATCTGCCACTATTGTCTTGAAAGGATGCTACGGCATTAAGAATTGTAAACACACCTAACTAAATAAAGATATTACTCAGCATCTGTTTGTATTCTTTTTTCGCATGTGTTCCTCAGCAAGTTCCACAGCGATCATGAACAGAGACTTCTTGGCTATTGCAGCAGGCGCAGAGAGTAGTGGTAGCAACTAAACCAGGCAGCAAAGGAAACGCTGCCCCAAGTTCTGTCTGCAAACTTGCATCCGTTATGATGTCCAGTCCTACGGCACACGGGATTACCAAGCCTTGCTAAGTTTAAAGTACAGTAATCCTCTTTCGTGCAGTAACACGTGTAGATTCTTTATAACAGCTTAGATGGTAATTAGCAGGGGATTTCGGATTCATTGACTGGATACAAATATAGCACAGGGGAGGGAAAGACCAAGGCAGCAGTTCTCAAACTGGGGGTCACTAATGCAATAAGGGTTGTAGCAGTTATGGGGGTGGGGATGAGCCAGCAGAATTTCAAGGAGGGGTGAGTGTTACTAGCATTTGGGATTGCAAACATAGTGATGGAGTCTTAATCAGAAACAGATAAAGACTGTCTTGGCTGGGAGGAGTTTCTGTTTAGATCTGTGTCTTCTCCGACATTTTGTAACCATAGATATAGATCCTTCAGGGCTGGCACCCCAGCTGGCTGTGTCAGCAGTTACTGTTCTGCTTTTGAAGTATTAGGAGAAACGTAGCTGTTGAACCAGCCTTGTTAATTTAGTGTATTTTGATGTGACTTACGAGAATGGGCCTGGGGTGAAGTGAGAAAGAACGAAGGGAGTTGAGCTATCTTCACCTGACCTTGTTTTACCTGCAGAGACGTTACCACTGCAGTTGACTGAAAGAAAATGAAAGATCTTACAAATTTTAATATTTGGCAGATTGATGTAGTCACCAAACGAATCTTACCGCAAATGTATTGGCTCTTTCTGCTTACAAGCTTTCTGCATTTTAGCTGTTCAACTGGTAATAATGAAATACCACATCATACTTCTGGTGTCACTGCCAGCTAGCAAAGTTGAGCAAACACAACAGAATTTGCAGGTTTAGGGTTTAAGGGAGTGATAAAAATCCTTTTAACTTCCTTTTAGTACCTGGGAGGAATGTTATTTTTGTAAGAACAAGATTAATATCAGCTCCAAAGACAAACTCAGATCCCAGAAATATACGCTGAATTCGCACCTTTATGTAACTTGGAACCGATATGTTCAGCTATTATTTTATGCATCAGCTGTTGCATGCTCACTTTCTTGTCAGAAGAGAAAGGGGCTGGAGTATATAGCCATAGGTGAGAGCTGGTTTTGAACAGTGATTTGAACTTTAAAAAAAATACTGTTAAAAGTTTATCTGATTTGTTGGAGTGGTTTTTTTAATTTATTTTCTTTTTAAGCAACAATAAGGACTTTATTTTGACTCTTACTTTGACTTGTAGTGAGTTTATAGGTTTGTTTACCAAGAATGAGCTTTGGCAACTGTTTTTTTTTAAAACACTTAAATGCTTTAATAAATAAGCATTTATGAAATATATGAGAAATTCTCTATTCCTTCTCTGTCCTGCCCACAATAGACCATCCAAGTAACAAAAAAAAAAATGTTATATTAAATATATTGAATATTTTAAAATTAAAAAGTCATTCTGTTTTTCATCAACACTTTTATTTTTTAATGAATGTTCCACAAGTCATTTTGTTCAATCCTTGCATTAGTTTCTCCCTCTCCCTTCTTTCAAAGCACTGAATAAACATTCCTCCTGCTTGAATCTGAAGATGAACTCTGAAGTCTCAGGTTTTTTATGTTTTTATGAAAATATCTTCCCCTGTGCTATAAGTGGCTTCCCTTGCTTTCAGTAGAGGCCTTGAAAAGGTGCACCAAGAAATATTTCAACAGATTTAAGACTGAAAGCAAAAGGGAGATGACTAAGTCTATGCAAACACTTGCTTTCTGCTTCGGCTGCCAAGATGAAGATGTTCTATGTGTGGTCAGAAAAGCACAGATTGAAACTTCACTTTTACGTCAAAATGGCAAGCTGTGTGCTGTCAGCAAAGGTTGGTGGCAGTGGGTCAGTGATTGGGCACCCCCTCAAAGGGGGAAGTGCTGGATTTCGACCCGTCCTTTCCCACAGCAGATCGGATCATCGGTGCTGTGAGGGTTGGGGTTTGGGTTGGAGCTCTGGGCATGGGTCGCAGTGGCAGGGCAGCACCTGCCCCTTGTGGGTGCTGAGCTCAGCCTGACTTTGAGCCCCAGGCCTGCAGGTTGACCTGCTCAGGTAGATGTAGAGGTGCCTCCAGCTCCCAGCTTTTGGCTGCGTAAGGCCCGTGAGCAGCTGTTTCTCCTCTCCTCCTAAAGCAGATGTAAACACTATGCGAGCCACCCACAGAGTCATGCAGAAAAGCACATCTCAGGTTGGACTTTTTTCCTATTAAAACTGTATGTCTTGTACAACAAATGTGCAATATTAAATAATTTATTTTGCAGGGAAAGACATAAAATCTCTAGTTCTTTGGTCAAACAGTGCATCCAAGAATGGGTCTTTCCCCAGTTTTGTCAGCCTTGATCTACTATATTTTATTTAGTTTTCATTCTGCCCAAAATTATTCTGTGTTTTTAAGACCCAATTTAACAGATAGTTTCAAAACATCTGAAGTGGCATTTTTAGATCATGAACTAGTTGCAGAATATTTTGACCTACTTCTGTAGATGAACCCAAAAATTTGAAAGGAAAATAAATGTTGTCTTCAACGAATCTTAATACTATCTATTTTGGAAGACATCATTTCTGTTTACAGTTTATCTGAGAACTTTGTCAAATCTTTGTTGAATATTAATATGAGAGAAAGGCACAGAAAGAAAATCCATTTTTCTCAAACTTTTCAGCAGAAAAAGATTTGAGTGCAAAGTGTAACTATTATGTTGATGCCTCCTCTATGCTGTTATGTTACCACTTTGCATTTCTATCTGTGCCACCATTCACCACGTACGTAGTGCCTGTAACTTCCTTGGGATTTATTTCTAGAGACCAGAAGGCACACTAGGCTGTTGCACTGACAAGACATACCAGTATTATCTCATCCCTGATGAAATTCATAACACCCTTAATATTTCTTCTCAATGCCTAAGAATCTTAATAGGTCATTGGAAATGTTCGCTTCCATCACGACTGCCGTGGTTCTCCTGGGATCTCTTCTTCGTCTGTTTTAATCATGATTAGGCATTCTATTTTTCTCGCTGCTTTGTTTTCAATTGATTTGCTTAATTAATGCATCCAAGCTAGTAAGCAAATAGAGGGGAACAGGGCAAACTGTGGGGTAGTCATTTCTTTTGTAGCTGTGCTATTCTATTGTTTTCAGTTCCACGTTAACTCTGGTTCATATAATCTTTTTTCTTACTCCGTATGACTCACAGGCTAAACAGAGCAGATGGGGGAGTGATTTCAGACAGTGACCTCATTTCTGCACATACTACTTCTCCAAAAGAGACAGCAATCAACCTGTGTCTTACAAAAAGGAAAAGTTGTTGGTGTTTTTTTTTTTTCCTTTTACTGCATTATAGACATGAATAATTTTGAAAAGTTGAAAGGGCAAAGGGGAAGAGTGTAAGCTTCCAACACCACCAGCGTGTTCTGCTGTTCTGAGTTGGTGTAAAAAGCAGTCAAACCTTTGGGTCCAGCTACCATGAAATCTCCTTTCACACTATACTTTTAGTTCTTCTCTACGTGTGAAGTATCCAAAAGACTATTTTATTAGTGAAATAGTTTTAAACTTAAACACATTACATTTCTTTATAAAAGAGTTTCTACTCATCTGTGTCTCTGAAGTTAATCGATTATCGAATCAGTTGCAGTGTTTTGGTCTTAGCTGCAGTCTCTATTGCTTCAGACAAACATACATATTAATGATCGCAAATTGCTATCAAAAAGTAGTTGTTCTTAAAAAAAATCAGTGTCTGCAATGAATAACTGTGCTTGTTTTTTCCTGTGGTCTTTATTGTGATGACTAGTCCAAGAGAAAACGCAGCTGGATGAAACCTGTAGGATTAAGATTTCCATAATACTGGAAACGTCTGACAATTTTCATTTTCTGTAAATGTTACCCAATACACAGGTACAGAGCAATGACCAGTCTTGAAATCATAAATTGAAATATAAAACTGTAAGAGAAAGGCAAGAATACCTTTTCAGTAGCACTTTGGGTTTGATATTTGCCTTTGCTCTGGTAGTATTTGCATCATTAAGCAGAGAGCGCTCCAATCTTACTCTGGTGTTAAGCTGACTGTCGGGAACCTGTCCTTACAGCTCACAACACTTTTGTATTTTCTTCAAATCTCCAACCCAATGAGTCAAGTTTTTACAATAGAACCTTCCTTTTCAGAAGAGGAATATTACTATACTCGGAGGAAATCATTAAGGTTTAGGGTAAGGATATCCTGAAGCTTAAGAAGGGAAGTAAATAAGTGCCTGTATTTTTAAGCATATTTAAAATGTTAATATATATTAAATGAGTCTTTTGAGTTTTGGAAGACGTGCAATACCATAAATCTAAAGTGTCATCAATATGAATAAGCTCTAACAGAATGGAGCTAATTATTTTAATTTATTTAAAGTAAAGTTCTCTCCATACAGTTACTTAAGGGTACAAATATTAGTGAATATTACATTTAATTTGCTTAACAAGCAGGTAGTATGGTAAACCCAGTGATTTGCTGCATTATAAACACAAATATTTATACAAATATTTTTCAAATCATATTGATTTATTTTTTGGATAAAAAATTCAAGAAGTTATAAAATTATAGAAACGATGACATTAGTAATAGTAAATTACCTCGAGTGCATCTGTAAGGAATAATTATCAGAAGGAATAATTACTGTGAGACACTGAGAGGGTAGTGGAGAGTTCTGGATTTCTGGTGAAATAATTGCCTGATTTGATAACACACGGACATGTGTTATGTCCTGTGAGTTGACGTTGCCTCTTTTAAGAGTAATTTTTGTCAATATTTGGAGCTTTATTGTTAGAGGTTATCTCTGCCAAAATTCAATCATAAGGGGGGACTTCTGAGGAGGTAGATTTTCTGAGTCTGCTCAGTTTGTTTTAGAAAAAACTGAGTTGCTAATTTCAGTGAGAAATTAACATTCCTTTTGTTTTTCCTTTTACCACTGAAGGTATTACTCTCCATTTGATATCTTTGTATTGTTCTCTGTAGGAAGAATTTGTGGGTGGATGGTAAGACTTAATCCTGACCAAGGGAGAGAGAGACGCGTTTATGCACTGATAACCTGCTCTCTGCTTCTAGCCAGTGCAGGGGGAAAGCACAGTTCAGCCGAAGCCAAGACTTAAATCCACTTTCTTACTTCATTTTCTTGTAAATGACCCCCAGTAGCTGAGATGAATGGTGATTTGTAGCTTTTTTCTCTGTCCTGCCCTTCAAACACCACACGCAGCCTGTGAGCCAGTGCCCCAGATGAGAGGAGAGCGATGCCAAACCCTGCCATGGAGATGGGCTCTGCCCGGGGCTGCATGGCCAGAAACTCTCTGAACTTGCCAATCATCCTCAGCACACGTCTTTCCTAATCTTTGCTGAGGTTTGACTTGTACTGGAGGTGGAGTTTCTTACCCTCATATTATTTTCTTTGCAAGACTTCAATGTCGTTGCCCTTCACCCCAGAAAACGGGAGAAAAATAATGTGACTGTAGTTTCAACTTTATACAGTAAAGGAAACCAGAGGTCATGTATGATTTTATATACTCCTCAGAATATGTGTGATATGTTGGGGTTTGTGACCTGTAAGAAATATTTTCTTTTGTAAGAGGTGAATTTTTATTCGTAGGGCACTGGAAAATCACTGTTATTAGCAGAGTAGCTGTAGTCATATACATAGTTCTGCAAGTAACTTTATAAACATACAACAAGCTAACAGATTCTTCCATTATTTGAGAATTGTTTAAACACCTTTAAATGGTTGAAAGTTATTTGTTGTGGTGGGGGAGGATGAAAAGTTCTTTTATGGGGTAGTTAGGAAAAAATCCCATTACACGTGTTATGCAAATACTGTGAAATCAAATTAAAGGAAAGAATATCAAAGAAGGAGGGTGAGGGGAGTATTAGGAATTTCCTTTTCTCACAAAGCAGGTAAAATACTTTGTCAAGGATCTTCTCACCCTGATTAGTTTAATTATGCAAAGATTAGTCTTTGCTTCATTTTTCTAAATCACAATAATGACGGTACTGTCAGACTACAGAAGAAGTACTAAGCATCTCATAGGAAGTCCTTTCTAAACCTTTGGTATAAGTTCAGAAAAGAAATTTATTTTTCAGTGTAATATTTTTCTTGAAAATTAATGTTTCAGTAAGTTAAATGGAGATACCACTCACATTCTAACATGTAAATACTTCTCTCATGCATCCATATTTTGTTTGATGTTAAAAAGGATTTAAATTTTGTAAACAGAAAAGACCATTTTATGACTGCCACAGTGTCAGGGACGGCTGTTGTAGGAGCACTGACCAGCTAATGTACTTCACAAACACTTTGCCTAACATGAAGGCTGTACACACGACTCTGTGTCTGTTGGCATAAGCATGGGGCAAAATAGCCAGTTAGGGTCAATATTTGCCTAGAATCATGTAACAAGAAGATTACTAGCAACGGATTAAAGAGAGGTTTAATTTAGCAGTGAGGATTCGTGTATTGAAACATCTGCAGTCTTTCACCAAGAAGCCAAGAGTCAGCCAGTTGAATGTGAAAGATGCTGAGGCTGACCACTGGGAAATGGGAAATCAGGTTGCTGAGTCTCGTGCTGTCATGCTGTCAGATCTGACAGGTGTGGGTATTATCAAAAGGTGGTGAACTGTCCCCTGGACCACTTTGCTCACTCATCTAGTTGTCAGCTCCAGCTTCTGCAGAAATATAATCTCATCTCTCATGCTTTTCCACTGTTTTTCTCTACCGCAGCGTGGTTCTCAATGGCTCTGTGTACTAAAAAACCATTAGGGGCAGAGATGGCTTTCAACCACGTTTGCTGCTCGCTGATGAACTAGGTCTGAGGCAGGGCGCTTCCCCTCACTCCCTGCCTCTCTACAAGTGAAAAAAATATTCGTAAGGGAACCGGGTGTCTGCTCGCTGATGGAAGAGTGAGTGGAGCTTTTGGCTGTGTTCTCCTAGTGGTCCTGATTACAGGTACTCACCCCCGGGCACACAGAGGGAAAGGTGGCCGTTAGGTGTGAAAGCTGCTTCTGTGCACACATGCCTCCATTCACGTATTTGTACTTATCCCGCATTTGTACTTATTTAGTATTTGTACTACTTAGCAAGTATTTGTACTTGTTAAAATATTTGTACTTGTTTATGCCAATAATAGAAGGTCAAATCCTCCCTTTGGAAAGCTCTGGGGGTGAGCGTACGACAAGGCAGCCTGCTCCCCTCCTGCTCTGCACTCACTCCCTTGCGCCTGCCGTATGGGCCTCGTTTTCCTGGTTTTGTAAAACCACTGTCTGATCTGCTGGTTGGAGTTGTATAAACGTATACACATGCATATTGGTAACGACCAGATATTCCCTAAGGTCAAGCATCAAAAATAATCATGCAAAACAAGAATGTCCTGTGACAAATAAAAATTACACTGGAGAAAAATTCCATTTTAGGGTCCCCAGGGCATAAAATATGAGGATTGTCTGAAATATTAGCTGTAATGAAGGGAAAAATAATTTTTTTCTGATTACTGAAATGCTTTCACAACTTCCAGCTACAAGGCACGGCTTCACACTGCTTTTGACAAGAAAAATAGCCTTTTGCATCACAATGTCCCTTCTTCGGGCATAGGGGATTAATAAGCTTTTTGTGAGTAATAAGTCTCTTTCATGCAATATGTGGATTCATAACAGCTTACATTATAATTAGCGAGTAATTTAGATTCATTGACTGTATACAATTATGGTTTTCCCTTGTCTGATTTCTCTGACCTACGCTTTAGATTGTACCTTACAATGCACCTCCTACATTAAGCATCATTATAATTCCCACTGACTACTGATGTATTTTCCGTGGTATTTAAGAGATTTCTCAAGGGAATACTGCAAATCCTGTAAGTAAAAAATACCACAGTGCAATAAATAGCCATTTTTAATGGCATCCATTATTTCTCCAAGAAGTAATGTCTCAGGGGGCCTGAGTCCAGCAGAGTCTCTGATTAGCCCTAAGTCCTTTATAAACCTGCCTCCTCTTGTTACGTATCGCTCCTCCCCTCACAGGCATTTGAGACTGTTCCTCACTTAGCACAGCAGCTCTGCACAAAAGCTCCTTCCATTTGGTTTTCTCTTGAAGTCCTGGGAGAGTTTCCTGATTGATGGCAGCGTGTTCAGCCAGTGGACATTAGTGGGTTGAATTATTGCCACTAGTGCATTAGCTTTCGGAAAAGTTTAGCTTAACACTTATCTTTGTCTGCGATAATATTTCTTTTTATTGTAATCGGTTCTTCTAACCTTGTGTTATTTCTATCAAACCTCAGATTAATGATACAATCTGCTTTTGTGTTCTGTTATTGCCTGGGCACACCAAGTAGGAGCTATGACAAATGTTGCTCTAGAAAACTGCTAAGCGGTAGCTAACTCTTGTTAGCCTGGTTAGGAGGAGTAAACACTCCAATTGCATGGGGTGTCTTATGAGTCATTTATGAGAAGACAGTTTCAAAGGCGCTTGAAAAAGTTGGAGATCATTGAGGTAATAAAGATATAAAATCCAACTCCAGTTTTTGGTATCATCAAAAGAACATCACAGCTGCATTATAACTGAGTTATATGTCACACATGTATTGGTGGATACAGAATAACAGGAGAACTCCAGTCACAGCAAGAATATAAAACAGAACTGAGGATGTTAACACATCATTCGGTGCTGTTCTATGACTCATTTTCCACCCCATGATACTTAATCACAATGAAATGCCATAAAGATGCACTGAAAAAAGTGGGATGATAACTGACTTTCAGCAGTTTTTCAGGTACTTTTACTGGAGGCAAAACTTAAATATTACGTAAAAATAAAAAATGTTAAAAAATATATATGGGTTTCTTCAGAGAGGCTGCTAAAGCTGTACATAAAATCAAACAATGCTTTTAGACTTCAAAGTTTCAGTCTCCTGTGAAATACTTTTGCACATCTGACAAAATTCTTGCGTGTCAAGTACACACTCTGTCTTCTTTTTGGATTCCTTCTCAAAACGTCACTCTGTGTGTTCACAGTAGACTGAAAGAATGGTGGTCTACAGTGGAGAGAAGGGTGAAGAGAAGTGATGTGAATGTTTAATCTCCCTGTGCTTATCAGTCAATATAAAGTCAAAATTATTTATAAAAGGCAGAAGCCTATCACTGAACACTGATGTACAATTCCCTTAGACTGTAAGGCGGACTGTGGGGTTCGTACGACATAGGAAAAGAACAGTTTTTCCATTCCTTGGAGAAAACAGAAATTCTGATTACAAAGGAACTTTCTCTCCACACAAGGCATAAAGTTCCTGCAATTTCATAGACAGGAAGAGAATTTGCGTATTTATCATCCCTTGCATAATCACTACAAGAAATTATGATGGAACTGGCCCAGAAACATAACTTATTCCATTTTTGAAGCAACTGCTGATGAATTGGATAGGACGCCTATCAACAGTACTTTTAAAGCTATTTGGAAGAGTGGAGAAGAAGAGGGAATCTCCTTTCTGCTTCCTTGAGAAACGATAGCAAAGTAAAGGTGTCAGGGGAACAATTTAAGCTTTTTAAGAGCTGAATTAGTATTCCAATGGTATTTCTACACTTCAAAGAGTTTTGATCTTATTGACTGTCACTGCAATTCCAGGATTGTCTTTTTCATATATTTAATCCTTTAGGTCGATGGGTAACTTGGCAAATAACAAGAGACAATTTAAATTAATATCCTGACAGGTGCACTTGTATTAAATAAAATACTTGGTAGATAACACAGGTGCCAGAGGATAAACTGGAAACAGATAGTAAAGAATCAAGGTAGAAGTCTTACAGATGTTGAAGATTATGCTTGTTTCCACACATAAGCAATGCCACTGCTGATAGTAGGAATATATTCAGTGACTAAGGCACTCTGTGTTTGCAAAACTGGGACCTTAACTACTTTCCGTGGTCTCAGGAAGGTAGGGTAAACAAATCCCTTCAGAAATTTTGAAAAGGAAGTATGTCATGAGAAGAAATCTGAAACCAGATCCATCTAGGTGGAATCTTTTTCCTTAATCGGTACAATTGTTCAGTGTTAGAAACCACCATTTTGCTTCCAAAATGCTAAGTCCATTGATTGCTTTGAAAAATAAAGCAAGCTAAATGAATAAGCGTACAGAACTCCAAACTTTGAATTATTTACTATACACAGATAGAAAATCCCCAGGAGGGACTGGAACAGTTGTTATCTGAAGGTTCAGTTCACTCAGTTAATAGGAGCTTCTGGTGATTTGGTAGATATTTGGAGGAAAACAGATCTGGCGACAAGCCTGAAGACATTTCTCTAGCTTCAGGCCACAAGAAATGTGGCACATTTATTTACAAAGGAGGGAGGGAAAGGGAGACTGTTTAAAAAAAAAACCCAAAAAGTAGATAAACTAATGCTCCATTTTCAGCATCTCTCAGCTTGAAATATAGCAAAGCACATAATGTCCCTGTAGCTACAGCAGGCTTCCTCATAAATACTGGTGACATGCTGAATCCTTTAAGAAAAGGAATGGAAGTCATTAGACTTCTCATTAATGGCATAGCTCTTGGGTAAGAGTCCTAACAACTGCTGAAGCATGAAAAGACACCCTGGCAACTGCTGATCTGCCAAAAGATTTCTTCCTCCCCTGCTATTTCCATTGGATCTTTTCTTTATAAACAGTGAGGAGCCTGAAATGTAAGATGTGAACCATGATACGAAAGATGGAAGACCTGAGTATGTATATTAAGCAAAGGCCTCATGAAAGCAGGAGCTTCTTTGCTGATACATTTCCATTCTCATTCAGTAACATGGTGCTTTTTGTCCTAATTATATGTGCAGGCCTACAGAGCCTGTAAAGCATGAAAACCAGAATGCTTTAAAATTTTTTTTTATGATTTTTGATTTAAGTCATTTTTCTGATGTCTGTGACAGATGGTTAAAACTGAGATAACACCACAACTGTGTAAGGCAGAAGTAAATGTAGATCTAAAATGACTGAAAGTGCTTGCAAAGATTAATTACTGTAGAGGGATATGCATGCCATAGCTGGCACAGTCTCTCTGTATCATACGTAAGTATATTTGATTATATAAGTTCAAAAATAGCTTTTGTGCAGTGACTCAGATGCCTTTTTATTTTTGATATGCATTAACTTTCATAAATTCCTTTGATGTAAACCAAACTCCACATTCTCTGCATCATCAGTATGACTTCTTTGGATATTTTGTTGTAAAATGTAAGAAAGAGAACATGCTGCCCCAGCTGCACTTTGACAAACCGGATCATTCTTTATGTGCTTGCTTATAAACAACATCCATGCCCCAGCGGGATGAAAAACTAGTACATTTTAACAAGAAACAGGGACACCATTCTCCCACCTTCTGCATCAGAAAAGCAGGTAGGTTGCCTAGGAGAAGACTGCGGGTACAAAATATTCTATGTTAATGAAGGGTATGAATTTGTAATAAATCAGATGTTCTAGGATTACTACTTAGTCAGGTTCTGTCTCCTATATGTAATGAAACTTATTCATTAGGAAGGAGGGACTGACAGATAAATTTGCATTTATGATGGGGTAATAGCGTGGACATTGGAAGTAATTTTAGAATAGATTCTGGGAAAGCAAACGAAATACCACTGGTTGCGGATTAATAGCTTCCTATTTGGAAGGAAAACATCTATTTTGAAGATACCAGATATGGAAACACAAAGAACAGTTTGAAGCAGTAAGAGGGCAGAAAATCTTTGGGACTAGTCAGTAGGTTAACTTTGAAAAGCAAATCCATTGCTCACAGCTTCTGTATTTTCTTTTGCCCCTGCATGGTCAGCTTTTTATTTCCCTCACCCCTAGGAAATGGGCCAGAGGGTGGCTTTATCTAAATTACAGTGAAAGCACCTTGAAGAGATGAAAATGAACTGCTTCTGCTTGGCCAGGGCTCCTTTGCCTTGTCAAGAGCATTAGCCAGCTGGAGAATGAGCGTCCGACATTTCTGGGCCTCTGCTCTTGTGTGAGGAAGGGGAAAAGGAGTTTGTTCTACTCTATCAATTGTAGGTCTAATGCACGAGAGAAAATGGGTGTGTTCTCCAAGATCTGGCCTAGTGGTACAGTTTTTGAGATATGCAAACATATGCTGTTGCCCCAGATTCTGCTCAGTCAGATGCTATTCTTCTGGTCAGGATTTCAAAGAAGGGGAGGTCAGTGCCCTTACAGGGGGAAGCCAGAACTTGAGTAGGCTGCACCTTTTTTTTTTTTTCTTCTGCTATTGTTAAAATGCAAGATTTGGAATCAGTGATATTTTTGGAGTGGGATCAGGAAAAAATAATAGAATTATAGAGGTTGTAGAAAGACCCCTTTCCAGTCAGTTTTCAGCATAGTACCTGCATGCCTGCATGGGAAGTTTCTTCTGTTCTTCATATAGATATGATACTTCTCATTTTACATCGCTTCCTAAAAGAGAAAAATTTTTAGCTTGATGTATCAGAAATCAGCACAATTTCTTTTTCTTCCATTTGGGAGATTAATTAGTTTTTGATGAACACATGACTAAAGTTGCTAATAAAATTATTGCATTGGACTGATCTGTTCCATACAAAATTCCATGTTTTATTGCTAATAGGCTTTATTTACCTTGAAGTTGAAGAATGTACACTCTCTTGCATACAATTGCCTGCACTCTTCTGTTTTCTTCATCTTTTCTTTGCTTGCTAATATAGTGCAGAAAGTATCAAATGTTTCCTCCTTTTGCAGGCTGATGATTAAAGACCCTTACCGCGGCTATTTAGGCATGCAGTTATTTTAGCATAAACACGGTTGCCAAACAAGGATACAGGATGCACATTAACTATAATCCTATTTTGTTACTAAAGTAAAAGTGTTGTTGACTCGGGGAATAGAGTTCTATCTAGTATTCCTCTAACATGCTGTGCAGTATACATCCTAAGGACGATGCAAGTAATTTAACTCTTACCAGAATCACAGAATAGTTGAGTCTGAACCGTACCTCCAAAGGCCATCTAGTCCAACAGCCCTGCTCAAAGCAGGGTCATCTAGAGCAGGTTGCTCAGGACCATGTCCACTTGGATTTTGAATATATCCAGAGACAGAGGCTCCACAGCCTCCCTTAGGCAACCTGTTCTTGCGTTCAACCATCCTTACACCGAAAAAAGTTATTTTTTTCTTACATTTAAACAGAACTTCCTCTGTTTCAGTTTGTGCCCATAGACTTTTGTCCTAGCAATGGGCACCACTGAGAATAGTCTGGGTCTATCTTCCTTAGTCCCCCCATCAGGTATTTATACACATTCATAAGATGCCCCCTGAGCCTTCTTTTCTCCAGGCTGAACAGACCCATCTTTCTCAGCCTCTCCTCATATGTCAGATACTTCCATACCTTAGTCACCTTCATAGCCCTTTGCTGGACTCGCTCCAATATGTCAATGTCTGTCTTCTACTGGGGAGCCCAGAATTAAGCCTAAAGTTGACTCTAGGTCATGTGCACCATGTAGATAACTTCCTACATTTTGCATTCCTTTAAATCAACCAGACAAATTTTCTCCCTGTCTGGCAGAGTGAGCTTTTCTGAGGAGCAAGCAGCTCTTTCTTTCCCAGTGGGATCTCATGCTGGTGTTGCTGACTGGACTCTGAATCAGAGTGCAAAAGCTGTCTGAAACAAAATACTGCGTTTGACAATGGCTACGAAAATGGCAGGTCTTCTGGTCTGGAAGACTGGGAGATGTAATAGCAAAAGATTGGTCTGAAAAACAATGGGGGCAAATTTGAAATGTTGCCTTAAATCATTGCTCATCAGAAGTCAAACTTAAGGAAAGTAAATAGAATGGGGTGGACTAGACAGAACAGATAATTTTGATATCCCAGAATCATTTTACTGAACAGCGATGATGGAAGTGAGTCATTTTGCTCACTATGACTCAAAGACGTTTCATATAAAATCAAGGTCTGTAATCTCTCTGCCTAGTGTAAATTATATTTGAATGGCAATAGGAAGACAAATGCTATTTATAAAGATGAGTGAAATCAGTTAGTATGCTGATTGGATAGTAAAAAAAAAAATCAAAGATGGAGATTAATCTCTGCAAATTTACACAGCTTAGCAGAAATGTCTTTCAGTTTAGTGCCCTGGAATACTGTGTACCAGTAGTATGAGCTATAGATACCATAGGTCTCTTTACCTTCTGCCTTGTACCTGCAAGAGAAATGTACATGTCTGGAAGATGCGTGCTAGCCTGCTACTAAACTAGAAAAGTAGTTTTTACTAATTTTCCATTGAGTGATTTAAAGAATTCAGCTAAACTTCTCGCACATGGATGTGCCCATTGATTCACATTGGAATTTTCAAGCAGAAAAAAAAAATATCATGCAGTGGAATTGTCTTTTCCCAGTAAAGCAAAAAAAAAAGAAAAAAGACCTACAGTATAGATCTACAGTAGAGCCGTTATTTCTTTTTACTGCTGTGCTGGTGGTAAAGTATGCCATTACTCAGGTTATTTCTAGGACCGCAGTCAGATTCTTGCACCTTGATTTTGGCACTACATTTGGACCTTTTCAGTATGAGTTTTTAAAGGAATTGTGCCTGGATGCAGTGTCTCGTTCACTCATTACTGTCACTTCTTCTTTTTTTCCCAAAGTAAAGGGTTAAGAAAGACAGACAGACATATTTCATTACAGATTGAGGGAACACAGTCAGCAGAGAGGACTATCTGACTATTGCTCTAAGCCTTTGGCTGGCTTTTCAGTACAACGCTTTCTTCCCAGTTGCTTCAGGTTTTCCCAAAACACTCCTGGTTTTAGCTGTCTGAAACTTTCCATCTCAGCGAGCTCTTTGAGAGGAGAAACTTTTCTCCAATTCCTTGCTTTGTCCCCTGCCTTTCCTCTCCTTTGTTTGGAAACATCATTTTTTTTCAGAGAACAGGAACCGGGTGATCCAAAACACAGCAAGCTGGTTCCAAACTCTGCTTCCCTAATAGAATGAATGGGAAGAAAAATTCCAGGAAAAAAACATGGTGAAATTTTCTTTCTCTCATTTTTCCCACACTGAAGTGTCCCATGGGAGAGTATGATTGTGTCCAAATTACCTTTTATGTATGGGCAACACCATCCGTGTTCATCAATTTGGGATATGGTCCAGAGCAGGTGAATTAGCATTAATGTTCAAATGATGTATATTAAATTTGTAAATTTACAACTTTAAGGTAGATAATAAAATATCAAAATTTATTCTTGAACGTTTACATATGAAATGATGAAAAAATACAAATTAAATCCTATTGTCCTCATCACTTCTTCCTTCCCCATTTGGCATAAAAGCTCTACCAGATCATGCCGAAGGTCTGGCCTCTAGCTGTGAACATCTAGGGATCAGAGTAAAACAATTGTGCTACTTCCACCAAACATTCCTTGTCTCCAGTAATATCGTTCAGGAACTTTTTTCTCCTCCTCTCCTATGTGACTAATCATATTTACCTACATAAATGCTGAAACAATACTTTTCTTTTACTGTACTTCGTTACAAAGTGAAAGTGACTGTGCATGGTTCAGTCTCTAAGGATAAGCAACCTAAATAAGCATATATTATGCTGGAGTCAGTATACTTATTTACTTTATTACTTATACGCTGTATAAGTAATAAAATCACTGCTTTTGGAAAATATGTGATGCAAGAGCTAAACCTTAAGAGTCAACTCTTTAAATCTGATTTTATCTGTTTTTTGTCATTGCAGATCATTATTCCATATAATGGAATGTGGTGGAATTTTTGTTGGTTTTTTTTTTAATCCTTTTTTTTTTTAACTTTTCTGCAAATATTTGATAGAGGTGCTGTAATAGCACGGTCTTAAAACATACTGGGTCTTGACACTTCTCATAAAGAGGATTCTGCAGTCCCTGTATAGTTTTCCCAAAAGGACTGCTTGTAGATTAATTTTATTGCTCTCTAGCTTAAGTGGGACTACTTCTGGAATAAATTGGTAAGTTTTGCCTACAAAGATTTATACAGACATTTTTTAATTTAGAATGATTCAATTTACATGTTTGTACTGTGGCAATAACCATTCCATTTCAAGTGAAATAATTCAAATAAAGGTCACTAGATGTTACACTTTAAGCAGCTGTGAGTTATTAAATCATGTACATGCTATACCAACTTTTTGATAAAATCCCATGACAGGTATCCCTTATTTTAATATAGAGAAATACTTGGTGAAAATCGTGAAAGTAAATTAGCTTTGACCATTAAAGCACTTCTGTTTTTATTTAAAAGTCTATACTTATCTGGAGAGGGAATATCATGCAGTATATAATAATCTTTAACATAGAGAAAGTAATTTTTTTTCTGTAATATCCAGAATGACTTGCCATGTTAGATTCAGGACTGGAAAATTATACTACTTTTACTGTATAGAATAATTTACCACTAGAATCACCATATACTGCAAAAAGGTCTGCTCTGCCAAGATGGTATGATTACATTTCTGTTCAAATTCCTGGAAGATCTCACAGGAGTCTAGGAAGTTTGCAAGGATGCCTACAATTTAGTCATAAAATACAGCAGCAGTGAAGTGAGAATGCAATGTCCTAACTGCGGAGGTGCCATATTCTGTTTGACCCTGTAACTCTGCTCCAGCTCCTGTTGTTCCAAGTCCTTTGTGTCTACGTGATCACTTCATTTCCCAGTTCTGATCGGCAAGGATTAAATTACTGCCATCTGAGTACTGTTCAAAGTCTGCGGTGAGAGTTAATAGAAAAGTGAATTAGATTGATGGGCAAGTGTTCCCAATCGAACTGCAACTAATCTGTTGATTTTCCTTAGCAGAGAGAAGCAGGAGAGGAAGCCAAGCCTGTAGCATCAGCGTGCTGTCAAGTCACGTCTGTGCTAGGGCAGGTCCAGTTTCTCCACCATCCCTTTTACAGTCCTTCCACCATCCCTTTTACTGTGTCCCCGCACTGTGTGGACAGCACCCCGGTTCCCCAGGCTACAGAAGCCGCTCAGGCGTGGGGTGCAGTCAGAACGACAGGTTCCCTGACTTGCACCAGCCTGGGCCAAGTTGATCAGGTGCAGGGCTGCTCAGAGGAACACAGAACAGCCCTGACTGCATGGTTTGCTTTGCCCAATGTTCCCTTTTTCCCTTCTCCTACATAATTAGCCCAAACTTGTTTTACGCTTTCCCCCACTAGCCTGGGTTTGCCAATTTTACACCCTTATTTGTTCATTGTGGTTTGGTGAGAAGTCCTGCTAAACCAGCACCCCTTTTCACTGTACTTTGACGTTATTTGCCCAAGGGGAGTTTCTGATACTTCATTTTCACTTTGGTAGTTTATCCCACTGTTCACTATTGTCTTATTAGTTTTAGACCACTTTAGGTTTTGCCAAGCACTTACCTTCTTCGATTTTGTACAAAGTCCAGCCGACTCTCACGTTTTTTTCCTTGATAGCTTGACCTCTGGCCAGGGCTCCCCATCTGCCTGTATATCTGAACTGAGTGATCTCATTTTGATTATGGATATGTACTTGTGTACAATCCCATGACTGGGGACTTAACCAAACTTTATCACCTGCCTGTTTGGCCACCCTCATATGTTGTAGCTCTATCGGTGATAGTGATTGCAGACTGGCAGCCCGGGCAGGTGAAGAAAACGTTGATCCCAGAACTGAAGAAGGGTTCATGCAGGTGTCCTGTCACTAGCAGATAGCAGGCATTTCTCCTTTGGCCTGATCTGGAAATGGACAGATACCTTCCAGGATATGCCCCATGGTTGCGTTCCTTGCTGTCGTCTCCCTCTCTTCGTACACACACATGAATGTGCACACATACACGCTTGACTGTTAAAGATTACTGAATTATAAATCAGAGTAATTAGGAAATGAGGGAATAAGTTACTGCTGCAATGGTGGAGGGGTCTGTTGCATTTCAGATATTTTATAAACATAGGACAGTGTGAGCTTATCTTTCTTCCAGTTCTTTGCACATCCTGTAGGAATGCTGGAATTACAGCAGTGAACCAAACCGAAGACCCACCCAGTTCACCGCTTTGTATATCCAATAGGTTCAAATAACAGGTGCTTCAGAGGCACATGCTGAATGAGAGAAACATGCTGAGTGTCTTAAGATCTCTTTAAGCCTTGTATCCAAAGATGTTTCCTGTCTATGGCTGACCACTTCTGCATGCTCCCAGCTGCTAGACCCCTTTTTTCTGCTGCTTCACATCCTTCAGGAATGGGGAACACTAGAACTAAAAGCAGTATCCTGGAAACTGGCCAACGCATTGCAATGTATGGAAAGGCCATTTTCTTCCTTCCTCTTGATTTGCATCTATGAACAGCACTTGGTGTGTTTGGTATTTCAGTCAGTCTTTCCATAGTACCTGTGGCAGCTC
Organism: Anarhynchus alexandrinus; assembly: GCA_008711295.1. Taxonomy (NCBI): domain Eukaryota; kingdom Metazoa; phylum Chordata; class Aves; order Charadriiformes; family Charadriidae; genus Anarhynchus; species Anarhynchus alexandrinus. The sequence goes on along the minus strand of VUYV01000203.1, from coordinate 511,978 downwards.
TTTAAGTAACTAACTAACTAAAATTTTTGCTAAATAATGTTGTTGAAGTTTGTCACAATCTTTGTGTTTATTTTTGAACTTGTAGCTAGTTCACCAGTGTCCTGAAGTTGGTTTTGTATCTGTTTTTCAGAGTAGTTTTATCCTGGATGTATGTATTACCTAAACCGTCCACAGCAACAGCTTTTCCCCTCTGCTAGCTGGAAAGCTAGGAGATAAAATTAAACCCAACTGAAAAAGCTGATGCATTATTGTTTGGATGCCTTTGAGAAGCTGTGATAGGATTGCAGTGAAATAAAAAAATTTTCCCCTGCTGTGGCCTGTCCTATTTCTAATCGTTATCCTTCAACACTTTGAGCACTGATTATCGCTACTTTGCCGCTACACAAATGGATGCATTTGAGAGAGGCAAGGCGAGGATATATTAACAGTATAGCGGCACAGTGTTTTGCTGCTGCCTGTCATGGCAGAAGTGAGTGTAGTGGCAAAGTCACAGAATTACAGAACCTCCTCGACTGGAAAAGACCTGTAAGATCATCTAGTCCGATCATTAACCTAACACTGACAAGCCCACCACTAAACCATGTCCCTAAGCACTATATCTACACGGTCCTTAAATACCTCCAGGGATGGGGATTCCACCACTGCCCTGGGTAACACAATGTTTTGGTTCTCAGTGGAGTCATGCTTTTCACCCATGCCAGATCAGCAGCAACGTATCCTTCGGACAAGGAGGGAGCACTTTTTACAAGTGTTACATTCCCCAGGGCTGCAGCAACAGGTAAAGGCTTTTGTTCCTGAGGACTTGGTTTGTAACAAAACCTTTGTGCGACGTTCTGAGAGTTTAAAGGCAAAATTAGTTCCAACAAAATCCCATCTCTCATTAGCACAATGAAGAGTTGTTTGTACAAACATTTGATCTTGGCACTAGCATTGGAAAAAGGGATTAAAAAGTAGACCAAGCCTTCTCAGCAGGTATCTCCAGACATGACAAAGAAGTGGATGTCCTTATTAAAAGAGCAGTAAGCACATCAAAGGACACAGTGAGTGAAGAGGCAACTTGGACTCATTTGGAAAAAAACTGTTTCTGGAGGGAACAGTTTTTCTCTTCACATAAATTTCCCATATCACTAGAAAGCTGGAAGACTAACTTTTCTTTACATAGAAAGGTAATACTCTTCCATTTGACAAGGTTTAGATATTGCGCTATAACCAGATGTGGAATTTTGTGTTGGGATAACCACAAACAGCCTGACATTAGCACAGCTTTTGCTTTGCTTATAAGAAAAAAAAAAAAAAATGCATGGAGGGAGAGCTAATTAATTTTAAAAGAGAGCTAATTAATTTAAGGCTTAATTAAAAATTAACCTGCTTTTTAAGACCTACTGAGAAAATTATTGCAAACTGTGATTCAGCTTAATATGGGCATAGCTACATCGCACACTCCCTTGGTACAAACAGATTTCAGACTGAAGTAGGTGGGAGTCTTCTCCCTGGGCTGGTAGCAAATTCATGTTCTCACAGGCTGGGTTAACATCACATCCTAAACCTCCAGTTTTCCTTCTGGAGTACCACTAATACAACCATGTATTCAATGTCCTCGCAGTAGTCATATATTTACCCTCATCCTGTGCACCATACAAACTGTCAGCCTCATTAATATTTCACACACAGGGAGGGACAGACCGATTCTCTTCAGCCTACTAATTAGAGTCCTCACCTCAGGGTGTGGGAGAATCCAGAGGCAGACACGACTCTTGATGGCTTTTTTGTAATGTTGAACAAACCCAAGGGAGGGAACTGAGAAAAGACAGGGCTGTCTCCCACATCCCACGTGTGTAACCTAACCACTGAACTGCTCTGAAATGGAGTGTCTTTCTGTGCCTATTTTTATAGTTAAAAATAACAAGCAAACAACGCCTGAAGTGTTTTGATGGTGACCTAATAGGAGAGGGGTTTCAAAATAGCAGAGGGATTTTTAAAAAAATTCCTAATCTTTGAGGATTTGGGGAAGATTTCGCTAACTGAAGCTGCCTGTGTTTTCTTGCGCCTTCTTTATCAAGAACACAAACTCAGTTCTTTTCTAAAAAGAAAGAATGATGTGAACAGTTTAAATCTTCAGGATCTACAGAGCATCTCAAGGAATTTGGTTTAAAAATAGAAGTTCCCCAGTAATCTCTAGACGTAAAGCCTAAAGCCACACAAATGCAACAAATAATTGTTACCCAGGCAATCTTGTGCTTTTCAATAGCAGCTAGCTTTGGGTTGTTGCCTTTTTTCCTTAGCAAATAGCAAATTCACAATTACATGAAGTTCTAAAGAGATTGTGTGGGCAAATACCTTCAGCCAAAAAAATGTGGAAAAGAGAGTATTCAAAAATGTTAAAATGTTCTAATATCTGAAAACTTGAAATACTTCTGACATTTTTGAAAAGAAATAGTTCATCTTCTCACATTGAAATGGCCTTTTCTTTTTTAAATAAGTAACTGAAAAAGAGTGGGAGTTAAGAAAAAAGGTTAAGTAACCTTGAGACAAAACCGAACACTTGTCTTCCAACAAATTCTAAACTTTAACTTGACCTGAATTATTTTTTCCTTGCGTGGTTTTCATTTTCCCAGAAACCTCTTTTTCTTCTCCTCTTCTCTGACCCCTCTCCCAACTGAACCGAAGAAGAAAGGTCTCTTGACAATCAAGCAGATTGCTTTACTATGGATACAAAATGGAGAAATCAGATGAATAACTCCATGAGCATTTTCTAAGTTCAGTCAATTGTGAGTTCTGTTCATGGGGGAAATGGAAGATGTTGGGCTGGAGCAGAAAAATATTTTCTTCCAGCTTTATACTCCCTAAGACACAACCAGTACTTTCAAGGAAGAAATTTCACAGGAAGTTTGTCCTAATACAGCTTAAAATAACTCATTTTCCCTTCCCTTTCCTTTTCCTGATCTGACTGTGAAGGTGTGGGCCACACCAAGCCCTGGAGGGAAAATAGGGAAGGTGTCGCTTTGTATGGCTCCTCAGGGTGTCCTTTGCCTGTTGCTGGAGTACACTAATGGCTTCTGAAAACATTAGTCTAGTTGAATGCTCCACCACTAATTTAAAATCATGCTAAATTGAACCTGAAATATGCTTCCAGTTCTGCCATCCCCTCCCCGCTCTCCTTCTCCTTGACTTCAGCATTTCACTGCACTTTATGTTCCTTCTGTATGTTGGGTTGTGCCTGGGACTTAGCAAGTGGACTACAAAGGTCTTCCAAAATGTTTCAGTGCTGGAACCTGCATCATTGGCTTCCAAACCGTTTTCTTCACAAAGTGAACTCTAAGGGAATAATAAGAAAAATAGTAAATAGTACTAATATGTTGTATACTTAATTTTTATTCAATGAATGCATAGTGAGTGATTATGCTTATTTAGATATTGTAGCGTATTTCAAAACTAATTTCCTTGTTCTTGCTTTCACACATTTGAGTTATATACTGAAATTATTATATATATTAGCAGTATGTATATGATTATATATCTTGCTTGTCTAAATACCTACTAAAGTGGATTAAATTTGAGCCCTAAACATATACATATTTATGCAGTCAGTAAATTAAAATATAGTGAATAAATAATTAATCTGAGCTATGCAACAAGTCTGATAGATAATTAATGCAAAGAACAACTTAAATTCAGTCTTTTTGATTAAGCAATAAAACACTGTCATGAAGTAATTTATCACATACTGATGCATAAAGAAGGAATTACAGTAAATAGCAATCTATTGCCAATAGAATACCATAAACAGAAAGGAGCTTAACTCTATCAATTCTTCCCTCATCAGTGCGGGTATTTTAATAAGTGACACGTGACTGTGATGTTTGGAGAGAGAGATATATATTTATATAAATCATCAACTGAGTTACTGAAGCATTGGCATGCATATCTACTGTATCTTTAAGTTTAGTTTGACTAACAAGGGTAATAATTAGTAGGGAAAATGTAGCAGCAGAACCTTCAGCTCTAATTAGTAGTCAGAGTAGGTACCTGGGGTTTCTGGCAGGCTTGACGTACTTGCGTTCCAGCCTGACTGACCTATGTGCATTGTCAGTAGTTAGATTAAGGACAATTTAGGTACGAGTGTCTGTGTTGCATATGCTATGACTGCATTGCACAACCAGGGAGGATTGTTTGGAAATAAATCTTGCAACAACTATAAAACCAGTTAAAATTAGGTGGGTTACCTTACAAATTGTGCTGGTTTTGGCTGGGATAGGGTTAATTTTCTTCATAGTAGCTAGTATGGGGCTATGTTCCGGATTTGTGCTGGAAACAGAGTTGATAACACAGGGATGTTTTCGTTACTGCTGAGCAGTTCTTACACAGCGTCAAGGCCTTTTCTGCTTCTCACCCCACCCCACCAGCGAGTAGGCTGGGGGTGCTCAAGAAGTTGGGAGGAGACACAGGCAGGACAGCTGACCCCAACTGACCAAAGGGATATTTCATACCATATGGTGTCATATTCAGTATATAAAGCTGGGGGAAAAAGGAAGGGGGGGGGATGTTCGGAGTTATGGCGTTTGTCTTCCCAAGTAACCATTATGCATGATGGAGCCCTGCTTTCCCGGAGATGGCTGAACACCTGCCTGCCCATGGGAAGTGGTGAATGAGTTCCTTGTTTTGCTTTGCTTGTGTGTGTGGTTTTTGCTTTACCTATTGAAAGTCTTTATCTCAATCCACAATTTTTCTCACTTTTACTCTTCTGATTCTCTCCCCCATCTCACTGAGGGAGAGTGACTGAGTGGATGGGGGGTGCTTAGTTGCCGGCTGGGGTTAAATCAAGACATAAATGTATTCCATAAAGATGCAATATCAGATTTTTAAAAAAACTTTTGTGATCTGTCTACAAGGACTACTTCCAAAGTATGATTATCACAAAGACATGGGGGGGGAGAACTCAGTCTATGGCATAGAAAAAATACGGTTTATAGGGTAAAACAGCATGATAGTTGTTGTCACATGAGTGGCGCCTAATGAACTTTATCCTAGAAGACCCCAGAGCACTTTCAGAAACATTAAGGTGAAAAGTAGGCATGGTACAGAAGACTAAATACATACATACATACACACTCACAGAAGAAACTTTGNTTTTTTTTTTTTTTTAGTAGAGAATCTAGTAAATTATAGGTCAGGCATTTAAACTTCAATCCCATGAAAAAACACCTGGAACGAATTATTATGGTATCAAATATTTGTAAGCATCTAGGAGATAAGAAAAAAAATGAGTAACAGCCAACTGGATTCATATTAGCAAGTCAGATCAAAGCAATCTGATTTCCTTCTATAACAGACCCTGTGTTCTGTTCTATATCTTAACTCTAGTAAGGCTCTTAACAAAGTCTCCTACGATGTTCTTAGATGGAAGGTAAAGAAATATGATCTGCAGTGAAGAACTGATTAGATAACCATACCTGAAGACAAGATATCATTGGGATCACTGCCAAAGTGGAAGGAAGCATCTAGTCAAATTCAGCAGACGTGTCACAGGTGAGGTCTTTTATGTTTAGTGTTTTTACTAATGATGTGGAGAGTGAAATGAAAAGCATTACATTTACCAACAACCCAAATCTAGGAAGTTAGAGTGCATTTTATAATTCAAAATTATATTTGCAGAAACATTAGAACAAAAATGTTTGACATTAAAAAACCAAAAACCTCAATGAAAGAGGTAGGAATAATCAGGTTCACAAGAACAGATGTGAAAAAAGCAGGTAGGTAGTTGCTCTGAGGAGAGGCTCTGGGAATTACTGTGGATCACAAGCCAAATTATTTTTTTAATTCCATGCTGGTGCACAGAAGGTCATTGTACTTTAATATGTTTGCCAGACCAGTGGAGGGATTCTTCAGTAATATCTTTCATTGGTGATACCTCACCCCATTTCATGTTTCAAGAAGCACCTCAGGAAGATGTAAACCAAATGGAATGCACTGAGAAAAGCAACAATCATTTGTTTAGATATCTAGAAGGCATTATTTATGAGAAAAGAGAAAGAGCTGCAGCTGTTTAAGAAAAGGAGGAAAAATCTGAGGGGGATATAACAACAGGCTTCCAATATGAAAAAGCTGTTGCAAAGAAAAGGCAATAATCTATTATTCATGTCCAAAATGGGTAGAGACCAGATGTAACAGCTTTAAGTTGCAGCCAGAAAGTTCTGCATTAAATGTGAGCAAAACTGTGAAAAAGACTGTCCAGTAAGACTGCAGGGTGTCCATCACATGAAGGTTCGTGAGAACAGGTAATGAGGGAATTAGGGATGGCTGATCCTTTCTCAGGGATTGAGGATGAATTAAATGACCTCTTGAAGGCTCTTCCATCTTTATAAAGGCCTTTTACTTCTTTTTTTTTTTTTTTTTAATCAGCCTTTGAGGTCTATTAGGTTTGTTTTTCCAAAACAAGGAGCATGTTCATCACGTAAGTTCACATTTCCTGTTTATGGTTTTGTTTTATGGAGGGAGGTGTTAGCTGAGGTTCTGACAGTGTCTCATGTCTGTTGTTATAAAAGTTTACGATGATTTGACATCTTTTCCATTCATATCAATTTTTGGAGGTAGAGATACTGGGGCATTAATTACGGCACCTTCACTGATCAGTGAAACCTTAGAATGGTCTGCTGACTTAGACTCCTGAATTTCATTAGAAATCCATGAACGGTATCATCTCCATGGGAGATTTCAAATGTTGAACTTTTGATCGAATAGAGTTCTGTGCTAAATTATTAATCAAGAATGTATGTCTTCCATAAACTTTTATATGTATCTAGATCCATATTTAAAATTAAAACTAGAGTAGACATAGCAGGTCTTGGTTCTCTGATTGCTTTTTGCAAAAGCAGTCCCATATTGCAGCTTGCAATATAAGATGGCAAGAGTGCATCTTATTTTTGGTATGCTCAGTGTCAACAGAGCCAATGGGGTACATTTGTAGCTGGATTAAAATTAGCCTCCTATAAGCCAAAGCCAAAATAGCCCCCAAATAAAGACGGCTGGATCAAAAATTTCAGTAAAATACAAACTAACCATTACTTATGAGCTGATGTGAGGCTAATCAAATTTGAGACCAAGGCTCAGCTATTCATATATTGTTGTTGTACTCTGAATTTCTCTCTTTCTTTTAAAAATCTCGCCACTCCATTTATTTATTGTTTTGTGATTCTTTTGTGACTTTCATGTAACAGACAATACTCGGAAAAAAATTTCAGGCTATAAAAAAGAAAATCCTAATTCAGTGTTCCTAAGGTGCAGTGTTTAGTACTAACTCTCTCATGTAATTAAATAGAAGCCAAAGGGTAATTACTTGACTTTATCTTATTAAAATAACGTTCTGCACAGTGTTACAGCTGGCAATGAATGTCCTCTTTTTATTGTTTAGTGTTTATGCATCATTGAAGACAATGTCCTACAGATTGCAATCAAGATTCCTGATTAAAAAGAAGAAAGGGGGGGAGGGGGGAAGAACTATTATATCTCAGAAGTAGTCATAAAAAATCTAACCCAACAATTTCAAGTAGTAGATACAATTTCGCTTTTCTATTATAGCATTAAAGTGTTCGCGCTATACAAAAGCAGCTTTCAGGTGCTCTTGTGCAATGACAGATAATTACTGCTATTGGATCACAGGGCCAAGCTGATATCCAAGGATTTTGAGGGTGCTTGAATTTGCAGCTACCAGTGCTGTCTGAGTCACAGAAAATAGTTACAGGGAGATAAATATATACTCAGAGTATTTTGACAGGCAGGTGCTTCTTGTACAATCCTCTCTGTGTTCCCTGTATTTTCTTCAGCTAGTTTGATTGCCACTTGGCTTCCTTTCTCCCAAATCCCTGGCTAATCTCTTCTATATAGACTCTTTTGCCACCCTTATCACTGTAGCATCCAAGCGGCTGCCAGTAGCGCATTAAGCTATGCAGTAAGATGTCACATGTGTCTCATGGTCTCTTTCATCCGCTTTCCAGGGGAAAAAAGAGCCTGGGTGGACAACAGGGTGTTGTAGCAGGGGATTTTTTTTTTCTTTTTCATATGTACCCTATAATGTTCATGAAATCTTGGCAGAAAAATCATGCTTGCATTTGAGGTGGAAGCGGGAATGGTCATATAGGCTGATGAATTGGTGCAGATATTTTCCTAAAGATTGATGGTCTCTGTCCTCCCCCCCAAGAAGAGTCAAAGATAATTAAGGCTGAAATATTGTCCACCAGGATGAAACAGAATGTCTTTCATGACAAGGATGACTGGAGTCTTTCTTTCTGGCTTTCTGTGAACCAGAGTAGACCCATTAGAACTTCTATGCCAAGAAAGCCAAATGACCGAAGGCGTTTGTGGTGTGCCTTTCCAGAAGCCCAGCCCGGGTCTGTGATGTGTGCTGGCCACATCCAGGTTCTCAAAAGTGAAAATTTAAGCTCCCAAATATGAAACTTTAAATGGTGGTTTTAATTTTTGCTTCAAAGTGAGTTCTTTCAAGGCCACCCAAATACACTATAGTCATGTATTTCAGCTGGCTTTTACCATTGCAATATTAAAAAAGATATTTCTTAGAAAATAGAGGGAGGAGACATCACATAACCATTGAACGAGAGGAACTTGGACTCTTGTGAGAAGAGCTGTCATTCCATGAAAACTTTACAAGTAATTATGTACCCCAATGTATTTCTCTTTAAGTCAATCTCCAGATACTTTGGAGCTGTAGAGTGAAGCAAAGTAGTATTTCTACCTCAGTCTGCAGTGCCATACCTTATCCTGTATCTCACTACTGCCTGCCACATTTGGAGATTTCCAACCTGTGCAAAAGAGCCCTTTCTTCATTCTTCTGGGTCTGTGGCTACTTTCAGGAATGATGAGATTTAACTGATGGAAGAGGATGTGGATCTATCCACCACTACACCTAAGAAGAGGTAGCACAGAAGACTTGTAGCACTCTTAGGGCTGAAGTAGTAACTTACTTGTGATTAATACCCTGCAAAGGTTCCACAGAGATCACTAGCTGACAGCCTGCTACTTGAAAGAAAAATCAATGAAAATAGATACCGTTGTTATCTCTGTGGATTAGCACCTGTCATAATTAAGCTTATAGCCTAACACCTTAGCAGACACTGAAATTGCTTTCATTATATGTATTTCTGTCATCCATGGTGAGTCAAGCTTACACTTTAGGTAGGACAACTTTCTCTTGTAGCTTTGTGGAATTTAATGTTAAAGTTTTAGACACAGGGAAATTGGCCCCGTGAAGAACAATGCCAAAGTGTGTATTTTTAATGTTTAAAAGGGAAGCGCTACCACTTGTACCATCATTCATAGGTGATAAAGCTACACCACCACACAGCCACTGATCTCTTTTTATTTAATTTTTTAAATAAGCAGTGACACTTCTGAAGTACAGGTAAAGGTTCAACAATACTTGCCGGCTTTAACAGACTTCTGAGAAGAGTAATTGCACAATTTCCTTTTTCCATACATCATTCCCTCTAAGCAAGTGGGGAAGAAGGGTCTTTTTTAACTATGATTCTGTTAGAGATATATTTTACTCATGAGGATTTCTGGAAGAAACCTTCTCTTCAGTGAAAAATAGTTATGAGTTATTAACATACTCCAATTCACTTTCAATTGATTTTGCATTCATCTTTAGGATTACTGTTAATGTCTAAAAGTGCAAAATTTACTGGGTGGCAATACAAAGCTGCTGTCTGCTGCCTCTAGAAAAAGCTTTGCTGAATATGAAGTGTTTCTCTGCCATTTAATAGCTCACACAAATATATGTAGTTTTTAATAGAAGAGCCTTTCAAGATACAGAAGCCAACAAAGATTTGAGTTTGTCCTTATCTACAAGAGTTGAACAAAGTTGCCGCATTTAATTCATAATTCCTAACAAAGATGACTGAACTACAGTTCATGTGCATTGAACTTGTTTTCCACCTGTTTCAGTTTCTCAGGTTAGTGTGATTAAGTGTGTTGAAGATCCCAGTTTCTTGTAATAGAAACTTTAACACACCTGATGAAAACAGGGTATTATGAAGGATTTGGGTCATGCAAAGATAGAGAGGTAAGATACGTCACAGGGCTGACTTCTCCAAAAGATCAAATACATTGTTTCACTGTCTAAGACTAAAGTAACCACACAAAAAAGAAAGAGGATTAAAGACACCTGGAGATAAAATTAAATCACTCTTGTTCAAAAACTGAGGGCAACAGCAACAAGGTTACTCTGCAGAATTCCTAACCCCAATAAGATAGCAAGAATGCCAAAACAAAACTAATTTAGAAGGAAAATACGGGTGAGAAACTAATGATAATGCTTGGCCAAGTCAGAGAAACAGTAATTCTCTATCAAGTACTATTTCTTCATGTCCAGAAGTAAGGCATTTGTAATAACTTTTTCTAAAATGATTGTTGTTAAAAGGTGCTTAAAATAAACAAGAGCCTAAGTAAAGGCACTTTTATGTCTCACAAGCTACAGAACGATATTTTGTACTTTTGTCTAGGTTTTGTCATATTGCATTAATTCTCAATCTGTGTCAAAATCTAATATCAGAAATTTCCTATTTTTTCATGTGCATGTTAGCTTCAAGCTGTTTTGGTTTTCCAAATACTGGAATTTTCCATACCGTAGTTCTCTAATGTTTTCAGTGCAGGTTAGCACCATGAAATTAGAGGCTGCTTTAAGCTTTACTTTGGAGTCGGACTTTTTAATGTTGTTTTGCACAACCATTCTACTGTGGTCATTCATGGTGGACTGAAAATAGGATATATCAATGGTCATCATAGGTATTTCCATTCTTACACGTGGGATACCTTAGGGAGCTTTTTGTTTAAAACAGCAGTGCTATTTCTAGGTTTCATTAAGGTAGCTAACGCGTTTACACAGTGATTTTTACACTTACAGGACATAAATACTGTTCTACACTTCAATGTAACTAGATAAAATTCAATATACAACAACAATAGCTTAGGAAGAACGTTTTTTAACAAACAAACAAAAAACCCCAAACTATTTCCTTATGCATACTTTTAAAAGAAATAGTTTTCCTGAAGTAGCAACATTTTACGAGAAACTGATCTTCAGGTTTCCTTTTCACCATCTTAATTAGAATGACTCAGAATGAAATCTGCTGAAATGAACTAATTAAGCACGTTAACACCTTTGATTTCATGTGTCCAATTGAAGGTCTTCTTGCCCTTGCCTTTGGTAGTCAGGAGGTTCTTTATATACTTTGCAACTATGAAATGTTGTTCTTACTATTTTTAATTTTGAAGGCTTTGTAAATGTTATTGTCAGTTATCCACATGTATTTAACAAAATACAAATTGATTTTTTTTTGTCCTTTTTCCAATTAAAATACAAGCTGGGTTTGTATTTCTAATCTACCAATCTGCACCTACCCCTTGTGTTCAGCTAAATGTTACCAAATCCCATCTATACTTAAACCAACTTTATGTTTTCTCTGGGTTACACAGTCAGGTGTCAGCCTCTTCCAAATATTTATAAACTTTAAAAGAAGGGCATGTAAAGTACTCAGGTGACATAGTTTGTTGGGTCAAAGTGTAAAACACTTTCATAATGGAGGTCTTAACCTAGAGGGCTTCACTGGCTAGGGCTTCCCTGGCTATTGTATATCATCCTCTCACAAGAATAGTTTAAGTAGAAAAGGTAATACTGAGAAAATACTTATTTCTGAGCCTTTAATTTCCCTGTTCATGCTTTTAGCCTAATCTCCTGTTGGCTATGAACCTTCTTCACTTCTACCTCCATTCCACCTCCCGTTGCCTCCTGAACTCTTCCCATCAACCTAGATTGTATAATTTAATCTATGTATCCTCTTCTAACCCTACTGCTGTTTCCACCTATTGACAAATGACCCTAAATTCCAGAAGATTATTGACAGTTCTTACTTCAAACACCTCTCTCCTAAACTTACTCTGGATACCCTCAGGTTTTGCACCTTTCCCTGACATCACTGGAATTCCTTTCCTTCTACACAGAAGAATGCACAAATTCTATCATCTCCGTTGACTTGCCTCTCATCTGTTGCTCGTGTAAGTGAGCACTGTCATGAAACTCTATTCTTTTCTGGGGTTTTCAGCCTCCGCTAATACGGGATTCTCTTCCGAAGTTTGTGTTGTAAAGTGCCAGGAAGATGCATCCTGTCATCTTTACACAACACTTTGTCACAAGCTGCCCTTATCTTGGGAAACCACATGCATTGAGGATTTTGGCAGTTGATGGGTTACACACTGCTTTGCATGGCTTCCAGCTTAAAAATTTTCCAGAATTACCACCTAGGCAGGGCTTTCCTAAATTGGGATGAAAGAGAAGGGTTTGGTTTTTTTTTGTGAACTGTTTTGCCTGAGATGCAGTGAACAACCAGAAGTCTGCATGAAAATTAATGGAAGCAATAGAGCTTCAAGTGGTAGTATTTCTGTCTTTGCCCTCGCTTCCCAGCTTTTTTCCTGTTTAGAAAATACGCTGCATGAGTCACTAGACATGGTAATGACTACATGTTTTACCCTACAGGGAAGATACTCTTGCTCTTTTATGGTGCTATGACTTGGACTCTTCAGAGAGGACATTTTTGTTGTATTCTATACATATAAAAAAAACCCCACCTCAATATTTTAAATGTATTTTTAAAAGTATTAGAAAGGTGGCCATGATATCACATATTGAATACATCTCATTACTTTGAATGTTTTTATTTTACCAGTAATTTAAAATCTGCTAACAAATTTATCATTTTAAAAATTAGCTGATTAAGCTTAGTACAGTGAATTTTTAATATTTCCCACTACCCTTCCTAACGTACACCTCCCAAGACAAATGTGTTCACAGGGTTCCATTTTTCTTATTTGCTTTGCCTATTTTTTTTACCTTTTAATACATTACTTTACTTTGAAGGCACCTGTAACTCAAAGGGTTTCAATTCTCAGGTCCTGCTTCCGAGATTAATTTCCCAAACAAACACAGCACGACATAACTTTGTACAGTGAGAGTCTCCACTAATCTGCTTCAGACCATCTAATCTTAGCCAGAACTCTGCAATATCACATTTAAGAAGAAAAAAGAATGATTTGGCTTGTGAATGACAAGTATTACTAGGAATAAGAAAAAGGAATAGATCACTGCAGAGATAAAGGGATGTCCATTCCAAGCCTCAAAGCTATTTTACAGATGAACTCTAATTCTTTTCCTGACCCTAACATTCATCAGAAGTGTCTCAGATAATATGAAGAAAATTGAAGATGAATTTAAGCACATTTCCTTTGCTGTGAAATAGAAAGAATGCACATTGCTAGGTACATCTTTCATGTCTAACAAAAGGCCAAGATAGTACTCAGTTTTTCGTAGATATTTTGCTTCAGAAAATTCAATAATGTCTTTAATTTCACTCTTGAGCAAAAGCTCGTATTATAGCTAATTTTTCCATGAGAAAAGTGTTCAAACCAGAAAAGGAATTGTAGCCCAAGAAACAATGCTTGCTATTTACAGTGTTCAGAAGATGCACTTTAAGATAACAGCCATAGCAATTTGGATAAAGCAGTGGAACAGAATTTGAGTCAGCTGCATGGTTTAATATTTAAGTAATACCTTACAGTACTGGCATACAAAGGAGAAGAAAATAGTCTACCACCTCTACACATGTAATCTGAAGGAATTTTTAATTATGTTTGGTCAGACATATAAAAATAAGATTATTGTAAAATAACAGTTAGAAAACCCGTGCAGTTCCTATCCACTTTCATGGCATTTCATGGGGGTCTGCTACAGGCCACCCAACTGGGCAGATGAGGCCCTCTATAAAAAGATAGGAGCAGCCTCATGTTCACAAGCCCTGGTCCTCATGGGGGACTTCAACCACCCCGATACCTGTTGGAGGGACAACACAGCAGGGCATAAGCAATCCAGGAGGTTCCTGGAATGTGTTGATGATAACCTAATTCTCCAAGTGACAGAGGAGCCAATGAGGACAGGTGCCGTGCTGGACCTTGTTCTCACCAACAAGGAGAGGCTGGTGGGGAACGTCATGCTCAAGGACATCCTTGGCTGCAGTGAACATGAGATGGTGGAGTTCAAGATCCTTAGGGCGGTGAGGAGGGTGCACAGTAAGCTCACTACCCTGGACTTCAGGAGAGCAGACTTTGGCCTCTTCAGGGATCTGCTTGGTAGAGTACCACAGGATAAAGCCCTGGAGGGAAGAGGGGCCCAAGAAAGCTGTCTAATATTCAAGGATCACCTCCTCCAAGCTCAGGAGCAATGCATCACTACAAAGAGGAAGTCAGGCAAAAACACCAGGAGGCCTGCATGGATGAACAAGGAGCTCCTGGACAATCTCAAACAGAAAAAGAAAGCCTACAGAGGGTGGAAACAAGGACAGGTAGCCTGGGAGGAATACAGAGATAGTGTCCGAGCAGCCAGAGGTCAGATTAGGAAAGCTAAGGCCCAGATAGAGTTAAACCTGGCCAGGGACATCAAGGGCAACAAGAAAAGTTTCTAAAGGTATGTCAGTGATAAAAGGAAGACCAGGGAAAATGTCAGCCCACTCAGGAAGGAAATGGGAGACCTGGTCACCAGGGACATGGAGAAGGCTGAGGTACTCAATGACTTTTTTGCCTCAGTCTTCACTGGCAAGGGTTCTAGCCACACCTCCCCAGTTGCAGAAGGCAAAGGCAGGGACTGGGAAAATGAGGAACTGCCCACTGTAGGAGAAGACCAGGTTTGAGACCAGCTGAGGAACCTGGAGGTGCACAAGTCCATGGGACCTGATGAGATTCATCCATGGGTCCCGAGGCAACTGGTGGATGAAGTTGCTGAGCCATTATCCATCATATTTGAGAAGTCATGGCAGTCCCATGAAGTTCCTGCTGACTGGAAAAGAGGTATAACCCCCATTTTTTAAAAGGGGAAAAAGGAAGACCTGGAGAACTACAGGCTGGTCAGTCTCACCTGTGTGCCTGGCCAGATCATGGAGCAGATCCTCCTAGAGACTATGCTAAGGTACATAGAAAACAAGGAGGTGATTGGTGACAGCCAACATGGCTTCATTAAGGGCAAATTGTGCCCAACAAATTTGGTGGCCTTCTATGATGGCATTACCGCATTGGTGGAGAAGGGAAGAGCAAATGACATCATCTACCTGGACTTGTGCAAGGCATTCGACACTGTCCCACACAACATCCTGGTCTCTAAATTGGAGGGACATGGATTTGATGGATGGACCACTCAGTGGATAAGGAATTGGCTGGATGGCCACACTCAAAGAGTTGCGGTCAACGGCTTGATGTCCAAGTGGCAAGCAGTGATGAGTGGTGTTCCTCAGGGGTCGGTACTGGGACCAGTACTATTTAAAATCTTTGTTGGTGACATGAACAGTTGGACTGAGTGCACCCTCAGCAAGTTTGCTGATGACACCAAGCTTTGTGGAGCAGTCGACGTGCTGGAGGGAAAGGGTGCCATCCAGAGGGACCTGGACAAGCTTGAGAGGTGGGCCTGTGTCAACCTCATGCAGTTCAACATGGTCACATGCAAGGTCTTGCACGTGGGTTGGGGCAATCCCAAGCACAAATGCAGGCTGGGCATAGAATGGATTGAGATCAGGCCTGAGGAGAAGGACTTGGGGGCATTGGTGGATGAGAAGCTCAACATGAGCTGGCAATGTGCCCTCACAGCCCAGAAAGCCACCAGCATTCTGGGCTGCATCAAAAGCATCGTGGCCAGCAGGTCAAGGGAGGTAATTCTGCCTCTCTATTCTGCTCTGGTGAGACCCCACCTGGAGTATTGCGTCCAGCTCTGGGGCCCCCGACATAAGAAGGACATGGACCTGTTGGAGTGAGTCCAGAGGAGGGCTACAAAGATGATCAGAGGGCTGGAGCACCTCTTGTGTGAAGAAAGGCTGAGAGAGTTGGGGTTGTTCAGCCTGGAGAAGAGAAGGCTCCAGGGAGACCTTATAGCAGTCTTTCAGTACTTAAGGGGGGCCTACAGGAAAGATGGGGAGGGACTCTTTATCAGGGAGTGTATTGGTAGGATGAGGCAAATTGTGCCCAACAAGGGTAGATTTAGATGAGATATTAGGAAGAAATTCTTCACTGTGGGGGTGATGAGATGCTGGAACAGGTTGCCCAGTAAAGTTGTGGATGCCCCATCCCTAGAAGCATTCAAGGCCAGGTTGGATGGGGCTTTGAGCAACCTGGTCCAGTGGAAGATGTCCCTGACCGTGGCAGGAGCGTTAAAACTAGATGACCTTTAAAGGTCCCTTCCAACTCTAACCATTCTATGATTCTATGATTAGCACTGATGTCCCAAGGTTTTGTTCCCCACAGAAGAAATCCCAAATGAGATTCTAGATTTCAGGTTCCTTTTGAAAAATAGTGAACAGTCTGGGATAAATCCTAGCAGCTTGTGTTTAGATCATGTAAATTAGTCCAGCATGAATGGGCTAAAATGTCTGAAATTGTAGGTAAGATGATGTTTTCATAATCTAGCTTAAAACTTTAATGGGCAGAACTAATATCCTGTCTGCAACACTCCTAAACTTAAGCATTAGAGATTCAAACCATTCTGAGATTTATTATATATAAAATTGAAAACAGCAAGGGAAACTTCACTGAGTTTGAAGGACCATTGGCAGTGGGATTTTCTGTGATGCCCAAAGGAAGCCCATGGAAATTATTGCTCATCACTAGAATTCACCTGCCCCGTTCCAGAGGTAATACTGATTTAAGTCAGCTGCTGGTTTTGTTAAGCCATTTTAAGAAATGGACTGGGCAGCGTACTTTCACAGAAACGTGGCTTTTAACCACATTTATGTGGGTTCTCATCAGAAAACATCTCAAAGAAATTTTTATCTGGAAAACATATTCATTAGACTATTTTAAATTAGTTCCCTCTACTTTTCACTATTTTCCCAGTTGCCAGAACTCAGAAACAGTTCTCTAGGGAAAGACACACGCAAACAATTCAGGCCTACAAGCCAAACATACATCCACCCCACAGTAAGGATAGAAAATAAGCATTTAAGTCAAGGCACAGATTTAAGGCAGGCAGCCTTGCCGTTGTTGCTGCAGCTGCTCCTACTGCTGCTTTCACCAGAGCCAGCAGCACCAACTGTCATCAGAGAGAGCAGGGGTTAGTGAAACAGAGGCTGCAGTTCCGAGAAAGGAGTATCCAAAGGGTATGTGACTGTTTCTGCAGAGGGTTCTCACACCTGGCCATTGCTCACGACTACCAGCCATGGCTGTGTGTGAATAAGATTCTTAGGGTAGAAGCAGAAACAGTCAGAACTCTGCGATATTTTAAAAGGGAAACCGGTGAGTAATTAAGTATATACTTAGCTTTAAATACACAAATAGCTTTGATTAATTTTTTAAAAGTGAGTAATCTAATCACATGTGTGTTTGCAATAATACGATGTTTTAAAATAGAAAGAGATTATGTATTACTGCTACTTTTGAACATTGGCACGGTATTTATACTTGCCTTTTTAAATAGAAACTCTCTAAGATTTAACAGGTGTTAATAGTTAAATATATAATTAATCTTCAAGTGATGTATGGAACAATACCATCAAGTAGGAAAAGAAACTTGAAACCAAAGTGCAAATTCCACAATATACACTGGACTAATTTAAGTCTAATTTTTCCAGTTCACAGTCAAACTGAATAACTGTGACACTAGAAAGGGTGGGGAAGATTTGTACTTCTCAATAAGCAGTTTGCTTGCAACTAAGAATTTAAAAACAAATTGAAAGAAATGAACTTTCTGAATTACTTATGATATTACCTCTCTAAATCAATTTTTGAACCATGCCATTTAATGTTTCTGTTAATGACAGGAAAGAAAACACAAAAAGTCATTAGTAAAGGAGTGGGATGTCATGATAAGGACAGATCACCAATACAACAAAATACAGGTAACTTGCTTTATAGATATGGTAAACCACTCTGTGCTTCAGTAGAGGAGAGATGCAAGACACCTGGTTTTACATCTTAAGCCAAGGTGCAGACAATCATTTATGACAGGAGACTCTATCCCAGGGAGCAATTACTCTAAATAAGGTATCATGATCATGGTGATAGCTAATTGTCATTCCAATGAGAAACCTGGGATAATGTTATCCTTCAGGATGTAACTATTATGCTACTGAAGTAAACGTGACTAAAATATATTTTGTAATTTGGGTGTCCATATTTCAAGAAGGATCTTGAGAAACTAAACTGGGTTTTGAAAAGAGCCAAGGCATCATTAAAGAGTTGGAAACTATAGCTTACAGGTAGAGATTCAAGGATCTCAATTTAGCTTATCAAATAGAAGATTAAGGAGTAATGGCTGGATGGCCACACTCAAAGAGTTGAGGTCAACAGCTCAATGTCCAAGTGGCAAGCAGTGATGAGTGTTTTCCTCAGGGGTTGGTACTGGGATCGGCACTATTTAACATCTTGGTCAACAACAGGGACAGTGGGATTAAGTGCACGCACAGCAACTGTTCCGACAACACCAAGCTGTGTGGAGCAGTTGGCACGCTGGAGGAAAGGGTTGCCATCCAGAGGGACCTGGACAGGCTTGAGAGGTGGGCCTGTGTCAACCTCATGCAGTTCAACATGGTTACGTGCAAGGTCTTGCACGTGGGTTGGGGCAATCCCAAGCACAAATGCAGGCTGGGCATAGAATGGATTGAGATCAGGCCTGAGGAGAAGGACTTGGGGACATTGGTGGATGAGAAGCTCAACATGAGCTGGCAATGTGCCCTCACAGCCCAGAAAGCCAACAGCATTCTGGGCTGCATCAAAAATCAGTGAAAATTGTCGTTTTCACTGCTAGTGAGTTGAAACACCCAAATGAAATAATAAAATAGAGGGAGAGGTAGCAAAAAGGTGAAATATGAATTGAAAAAAGGACTCTTTACAAGAAAATTCAATTTCCTTTCCGATAAATATAGCACACTAGTTGAAGTCTGATTCTTCAGAGGAATGATTCATCAGTAGTTTTGATAAAAATTTTACAAAGAAGTGTTTCACATCTTTCTATTTGGATAGAAAACTAGATAGAACTTTTGGATAGAAATTCTTGGGTTTAGTGAAAATTGATTACTGAAAGTTAAATACATTACCAAATCAGTCCGTAAGTTTGAAATAAAATTTCTCTGCCCTATTTATAAATCATTAAAGAGAAAAAAATCAGTTAGACTACCTTTTAGTGTTGTTTAGTGAAAGCCTCTTTTTTTAGATTAATTTTATTTGCAATCAAGCTGCCTTCTTTAAACTAATGTATTTTAGAATGGAAGTATTCTTAGTATAGATATAAACCAGTATGCCAAAAACTATTTTAGACATATGGACTTTAACTCCTGATTTCTTCTGTTCTAATTCCATTATTCTTTCTCTATTTATTAAATTCCTTCTCCATTTATAAAATGGTAAGTGAAGTAAAGCAAATGGGTTGACCTTTAAAATGGAAATTCTGTAGTGATTATTTTCATGCTTGTACGCATTCCTGTGTTGTTTTATTATGTTTCAGCTAACTGCAAACAATTAAAAATACTTGTTGAAAAAAAAATATTTTCATGCATATTGTTATAAAAAGTCTTAAGTCAAACAGTTTTCTCCTCTGATTATTTCTGGGAAGCAAAAAGGAATGCATCAGTTCTGTGTCCATATAGTCAAAATTATGTCTATGGAAATTCCCAGGTGTTGATCATGTAGTGGTACAGAACAAAGGTTTAAAATCTAGAATTTTTCTCACTGATACATGGGAGACCATAAGTGCCCACAGAAGTGTTCCGTGTTTGAAATGGCTGGGAACCTAAAAATTACAATAGGTAATATTCAGCTCAGAAACATCCTGGGGCTTCATCTTCAATGTTTGCGATGGACTTCTTGTTGGCAAAGACTGAGAGAGAAAATAAAAACTTTCAGCGAGGAACTGAGATTAGATTTTTAAAACTTCATGTGTAACTTAATTGTGCGAAAATCTCTTGTCCACTGAGATTAACTGGGAGGACTTCAAACACTAATTCTTCAGCCTTCCACATTTTTCTGAAAGTTATAACAAGATGTTTTCTAATTTCACTCCTCTCAGAAGAGCAGTGGAATACTCCAACTGGCCTAATTGGCTTATATTGTAAAGGTCAGCTCCTGGAAGATCCCATGGAACTGCAATACAATTAATATTACAGTTCTAATATATAGAAGCATAATGAAGAATTTCAAATACTGTTTATGAATTAATACTTATGAGTGAATAATTTAATTTAAAAATCTATTTGTAGCTAGATGCTGGCAAAAAAAAAAGTGCAAATCAGATGGAAATTGTATATTTTGCTATCAGTCTATGGTAGGACAAGTCAGCTTCTACTGAAGCAAAAAGGAACCCACAACCTGAACTTGTGTGAGAGCATTACAGACTAACTCAACCATAACAGATCTCGTATGAAGTAGTTAGTATAACACAACAACAAAGAAATGAAATGCATTATCACTGAGCAAAACAAATGAAACAGAAAAAGCAACAGACAGCTCTCAGCAAATAATGTAAAGTTAATACCTATGAGATCGATGTTGAATAAGGACCGATTTCTTCATTCTACTTTTCTTCCTATAATGACTATAAGGACTTTAGAGCTGACGTATCATAGCTATCCCACCTATGACCTTACTGGCATGTTTCCTATTCCATTAATGTCCACATATCTATTTCCTCCAATATCTTCTTTTGCATGGATGCAGAAGAGGTCAGACATTTTTTTATTCAGGAAGAATCAGTTTTTCAGAGCTCTCTCTGTCTGTGTTCTCTCCCAAAACACAGTGGCAGTGGTAACTTCTCCAGGAATAAGGCTAGCTCAGTATGAAACTATCCCTGTTACATTTACATCATGAAATGATGCCTTGTAGACAGAAAGGTGGTATGCAGAATACCATAAGGTTGTGCATGTCAGAGAAATAAGGTGAAGGAATTGTACACCCTGAAAACCAAGAATAATATGAAAAGAGATCAATCTTGGTTTGGTTTTTTTTCTTTGTGGTGCAGATAACATTCTTTATTATGAGCAGACAAAGTGAGTGAATGGGTGTGTATGTAGGCATTTAAATAACTTCAGTGTGCCAGAAAGTTTCACCTCTCCATTTCTTGCCATAAAGCTTGTCTGGGTCCTGGCACTTTCCACGTGCTGGTGCTGCTGCAGGGTTTGGTAGAAAGGGGTATATAAAATTAAGCATCTGAATAACTAATAAACTCTTTTATTTTAGAGCCTGGAACCTTTTTTCTACTTGTGTACTATGGCATACCTGTATTCCTTTTGTGTTAGACATTCTTTTAAGTAGTTCTTCCATTATTCCTGTATTTATTAGATAACAGTTCCTCTTTTACCTACATTCTTTCCAATCTACTCCTATTGTTCAAAGCCCCAAATAGTCCATGAAAAACTTAACATAAATACAAATATGTTTCGCTACCAGCTTGAGATATATTAATAAGACATTTTGATCTAGTGAGTTTACAAGCTAATAAATGTTCAGTATGATAGTTCCCATTTATTGCACATATATTTTCCAGTTTAGTTTTTAGTACCATGTAAATTTTAGGGCTTTTTTATTAACTATTAGCAACCCTCCTGGGCAATGAATACTTTGGAAGACATCCTCACATGATTTGTACTAATTCATAAGTTTTCAATGTGAAAAAGCACTTCTAAAATGTGTGCATATATAGATGCACTAACAGAAAAAATGGAGGTGTACTGGACAGTTATATTACCAAGGATCAATTCAGTAGCTTCCCCACGCTCTTGCATTGCTATCTATCTTTATTTCTGGTTTTAATATGCTTTTTGTAAATAGTGTGCAGTTAAACTTTTATTTTCTTTCATTGCACAGTTAATTTTTCCCATCTAGTCACTGCTGAATATTCTAATGGTAAAACTGAGAATGGTAACTTCGCATTTGATTGTAGAGGAAATGCAGTGCACAAAGGCAATTGTACACTCCGGTTCTAATTTACTCTGCTGTTTGGTGGTAGCTTGTTTGGTGGGTTAGTTGTTTTTTTTTTCAAATTTAGCAAGAATGCTAAGGATGTTTTGCAATGGTATCTTTGTATTTAAATGATAAAGTTAGAAANAAACACCAGAGGAAATTACATGCCTTTTTGCAGCTATTTACAGAATCAGAGAACACTATTAGGCTCTGAATGATTTAAACTGTTGTTTTTAACCTATTGGTTTTCTGTACCTGGTGAATATGCATCACCCACCTATCTTGAATAGAGAGGTCCCAATAAACTACATAAATGAGCTTTGATGACTCTTCTAAATTATCCCTGATTGCCCTTGCTTCTATTTACATGGATCTACTACATTTGCTTTCAAACACAGTGTACTAGGGTATATACTACTGGCTGAATGGAAAACCTGTTCCAGGGAAAACGCTTTTTTGACATTAGCAGTATGAATTTCTCAAAATACAAGCCAATCATAAGGCTATATCTTTGCTACATAAACACAAAGACACTTTTCGCATAAGCTCTTCCTCTGTGTTTATTGACTACCACTTAAATGAATTATTGAATAGTTCTTGTTTATTTTATTCCTGTTTATTTTCACACATTGCAAAGACCATTATAATGATTTAGCACTCTTTGTTCAGTAGAACAAGGAATTGCAGAAATATCACACAGGATGATTTGTTGAATAATTTTATAATAGGATTCCCACTTTTATTCTTCATGTCCCTGTTAGTTATAAAAAAAAATTTGTGCAAGTCGTGTCTTTCACCAGAGTGAAAAAATAAATCTCTCTGTGAGGAATCTTATTCACAACATTGTTTCTCTTTCTCTCTGTATCTGCCTTTCTCCATTTCAACTGTACCTTTTTTTTTTTCTGAATAGAATATTTTTGATATACACAAATTCAAGCATAATTATCAGCATCCTGATCATGCACAACTATTCTTTGTCTTTGCTGCTCCAGTACATGCAGTGGAATGAATGACCCAGGGTTTGACAGAGACTGAGGTCTGGGTGAGAGCTAGCTGGTAGAACTAAAAATGAAAAAGATCAGAACAGAGCCTGAAGTTGAAGAAGGCCATTGGAAGAATTGGTATGAGGTATAACTTTACCTTTTCTGAGGACACAAACCCTTTCTTTAGAAAGCAGCTAAATAGGTCAGGAGTTATAAATTTAATATCAAAGTGCTCTGTTTCAGAGGAAAGTATGGGCTTTGGTGAGGGACTTCATGTGTCTGTATAGAAATTTAGGGCTTTGACATTGCTTTAGTACTGTAGGATTTAGTACTTTAGTACTGAGGGTTTAGAAGTCTAAGTGAATGGAGTATGAGATATTTTGCAAGATTTCAAAGCAGAAACCGTAATTTTCTTCTCTTTCAGTATTGGGTTACTGCTAGAAAGGCCAGTTTAAGGCTTTTCTTGGCCCTGGTGGTGTTCATATGCGTATGGAGGAGCAGACCCTGCAGTCTTGACATGGTAGTGGATCAGTTATTGCCAGTAAAAGGAACTGCAATTCTTCCTCTCTGGCCAATTCAGCACCTTCTGACAACTCCCTGGAGCAAACAGCCTCATGTTGGGTCAAACTGGCACCTTCCTGCTGTGGAGGTCGCAGCTCCAGTCACCTGCTGAGATCCTCTGGAGTGAGATGTTCTGCACTGCAGCAGGATCCAGCCCTGGCCATAGACACAAGATTGTGGAGGCTCAAAAGTACATATTAAGGTTTATAGATAAGCTGCTTAGGTGAGGAGAGGAATTACATGTAATGTTAAGTTAACAAAGCACCAAGAAACTAGTTATGAGGTAGGACCGTGGAGTATTAGCCATTGTCTAAACATGTGGTTAAAAGACTGTCCTATTTTATTTTGTAAAGTATGTGCATGTGTCCGAAATAACTTAAGAAATACGTATTTATTAACTTTCATTTTATTTCACCTATTTGTTCACCGCATGAAAGCCAATACTGCCCACAGAAATTGTTTTAACAGTGTTAAAAGTTTAAGGTTTAGCACTTAAAAGGGCATTTATTCCCTCCTTTTGACACAGCCTCTTGATACAAGGATATGCATTCTTGTTTAAGAGAAAATAGAGCTGACAAAGCATCGGTGAAGCCAGCTAGGGAATGGCAAGTTGATGAACTGCATTTTAAACAGTGGCACAAGGAGCTTCGCAGAGGGCAATATTTAAAACTGCAAGTACTTAATTGAGAGCATATGGTCCAAGACAGAGGCCAAAACCGTAACTCTATAAATGTTTATGTGCATGTTCCACCTTATCCTTACGAATAACCTTGTTGGTTGCCACTGCACTGAGAACCTCCATCTGTAACATGCCGAGCACTGGGTGCTCAGAGCTTCAAACTCTCAGAGAAATGAGTGGGAGTTAATGGGACCTTACAGGTTGTATTCCATTTGTACCAGCCTAGGAGTGAGACTTGTATGCACTTCAGTGCAGAAAGAAAACATCCCTTTATCACACAGAAAAATGACTTTATCATTTTCCTAAGGGTATGAAGGAAGCACCTCAGCTTAGGTCAATAAGGTTACTTTTAAAATCTTACACAGTTTTTCTCCTTGGCTTACTAGCCCCTGGCTAACAGTCCTGTTCGTGACCGTACCACTGTGTACAGTTTTCACCTTCTCCATCACACATATTACATATTACTGAACTATTTGAAGACGTTGAGAGTTCCCTCACAAACTATGTCAGCCCCTGTGGGAAAACCTTTCCAGAGAAGGATAAATTTGGCCATATATACCACTTTCAGTTTGCTTTACAGTTGGTTAGTGTGATGCCTGTAAGAACATATGCAAGCATTAATTCTGATTAACTTTTATTGCACTGCTAGCATGTCCTTAACTTTTAAAACTAATTGCCCTTGTTCTTGTTTTTAGAGCTGTTTTATAGAACGTAGTTGTCCGTGACTCTTGCTGCAATCTATTCAGATGCAAGGATGATGTAAAATTTTCAGAGCCATCAGCTGGGTGAACTTTTACCCAGTCGCTTATCCAGATCAAGGTCTTGTTCAATATAGAGAAAATTCTGAGATGGAAAAGTTTTTGACATCTTTCCACACAACGCATTTTGTAAATGCTCTTTCTAAGTGAATTCTGGATGTTTTCACCTCTATTTAGAAGCTGGAATGGATGCCCTGAACTCGGTTAACAAATTCTCGGCGGTAATATTAATAACATGTCTGATATGAAAAGACTCCTCTATTAGCTGAATGAATAAGTTGGCCTTCAGCCTGCAGTCTTTCCACTTTGGTGCACAGTTAGTTGCAGAGCTAGGCTTTTGTTACCTTGGCTGGCTTCAACCTCATTCTTTACTTGCGCTCTCCTACACGTCTGTGTGCATCTTCTGTCTCTAGCCTTGTTCTCACTTTATTAGCTCTCTGAAAGGTACTCTTTTGTTCCGTATTTGCAAAGCACTTGGCAGAGGAGAACTGATCATCCTGAGCATGGTTCCTAGGCATTAAACCAATACGAATATTAAACAATCTCTTTTCTTAAAAGCCAGCTACTATGTCGGGGTGCACTCTTTATGTGCAGAGAGCTGCTTTGATTACACGGGATGCAGAGGGATGAAATTTGCAATATATAGTCCATATTATGTTCACAGAAATGTTAGAAAATAAGCAGGCACAGCATCACAAGCAATTGAGAATGTATTTCTCAGGATTCATGCTACCTTTAAGTGGCACTTGTTATCTTACCTTATGGTGTGTAATTCCAGGAGGATGAGAATGTATGTCTTTCTACTGTCTGCTGACAGCAGGAGATAATTCATCATCCAGTAAAGCTCTTTCCATCCTAGGTCTTGGCCTAAATCCAGATTGTCCTAGGTCCAGAATACACTGGCTTTAGCTAGATCAGCTTGTAATTGGCCTTTGGCTAACTCCTCTATGAGCCCAGTCTGATACTGGGTTGTAACTATTCAAAGCTGGTTTATTTGATGCTGGTTTTTGATGAGTTTGTTTTCATGGAAAAGAATCGTTCATTCTCTGAGCACAATTCAGGCTAGGTTGATTTTTTTTTAAAAGTAAATCAAATTATTAGACCTTGTAAAGAAAAAAAAGGGTGATAAATAGGAGACCACCTTAACAGCTCTTTTGACCTTAAACTGTATGCATTTCATTCCTGAATGAAACTCTGTCTACTTCAAATAGGTACCACTTGCTTCTGTCAGTGAAGGTGAAATATGGTTGCTGGTCTTGGGTTCAAAGTCACCCAAGGGATTTAGAAGAGCTGATCTATGATGAACAGTTTAAAGACGGGCTGTTGTTGGTTCCTGTAGTCTGCTATTTTCCGTTAAAATGTAGTGGATGATAATCAGACTGCAGGGAGAAACCAATTTATCGGGAAGGAGTAACACCACACCCACCTGTCACAGAAGTATTGATAATAACATTTAGCAATCTCTAGAATTTACTCGTTACTTTATTTTAAGCCTGCAAATTTATCCATTTAAATATGCATGAAAATCAATACCAAAAAAATCTTTATGTTTGAATAGACCTATTTAGCTGCTTTGGCAGAACAAGAGTATAATCTCAAGTGCTTTCTCCAAAAGAGTATTTAAAGATGAAGAAATGGGACTTTCACAGTTTCCCTCAGGAGTCTGTTCCAGAGACTAATAGAAACGCGGTACAGATGAAGTAACATGTCAGTTTGGTAACTTAAGTAAACTGTAAAGCATTTTATCTCACCTCTTTCCATGTAAAACTTCTTCCCTTCCTTTCCCAGGCCTGTTTTCCACAGCATTTCTTGTAGAAAATGAAACAAGATACAATTAAAACAACGGCACTTTTTTACACAAGAATTCCTTCTTCAAAACTATAACTATTATTCTTTTTAAAGACAAATGGATATATTACCACTTTTTGTTCTGGTTAACCCTGCAGAAGCAATGTATCAGTGCAAGATAGAACTGGTTTATATGTGGCTTAAAAAGCAACATTATAAAGTACTAAGTCTTACTCTTGAGTCTTTCTGTCCTTCACTGAGGCAGAAAGAACACCACGTGGTTTTCAATCCCTGCTTGAGTTTTCAAGAATGGCAGTTTGAAAAACTTTGACTAAATAAATGGAGGAAGTATGGAGAAGAAATTAACACAGGACCCTACAACGCTATCGGTAGTAATGTCTTTTGACGTTTTACCTGCACTTAAAATATTCTCTCCCCTTTGTTGATCTCTGGTCATCCCGGTGGCTTTTGGATCCTCTTGATCACAACGGCACATTATGTTGTCAAAATATTACATGATGTGATTCCAAAAGTTCAAAATGGAACATTTTCTTGCCTTCAGCTTCCCTCCGTGGTAGTCAATGATATCAGCTTTATGGCCTCTCTGTGTCACTGAAGCAGCCCAGAGAAACTGTATAGCAGAAGGTCTTCCCCAAGGTATAACTAATCACCAAATTGCTGACGAAGTTGTGCTGTGGCACTTTTTATAAGTTGGGGAATGCGATTGCTTGTCATTGGCCAAACTCTTTTTCCTTACACCATGGTGTTGGACACTGTGCAATTTGCTAGTCTTGCTTCTGCCAAGGGTTCCTGCCTCCAGAGATGCTGCGTTGTGTCTGCATGGTGATTTATTCACCGCAGTTTGCTGTCCTTTACTGAATGCCACTTTAACATGAAAATAAAATTTAATGGGTATTAGAAAAGGAGCAAATTGGGGTTATTTATTTTTATTTACAAGCTTCTAGGAATGAAATGTTACCAGGTCAGATGAAAGCTTTTGGTGTTGGAGCTCTGTTGTGCAGGAATGATTTACACAAGAATGCTGTCAGCTATACTTTATTGCGGCCTCCACACAACTTTATAAAATATGCTGAGCTGCACAGCACTTTACAGGCACTTGCAGATTTCCAAGACTGTGCTAGCTCAACTGAAGACTAATTACAGATTAGCTTGCTGATTATTAGAACACAAAAGTTTCTAGATAGCTGGTAGATAGAACACTGAAATGGAAGAAGCTTATAAAGATTTGCTCTTATAGGAGTTATGAACCTTGTATCTTCCCCTCGCATATTAAAAGTCTGGGTTTTTTTGTGAGTTCAGAAGGCTGCTTCAGCTGTTTGGAAGGAAGTGCACAACAGGAGAAGTACACTGAACAAACTAACATTGGATGGCTGTTAAGAATGGGAAAGGATGCCGGCAGAATACTGCTCATGTGGACAAGGGCAATGTCAGAATACTGTTCATGTGGACAAGCAACAGCTGCTGGCTTTCTGGTGGTAAGCCAAGCATGCTAAATGAACAGTCCTCCTTGCTTTTGAGGGGTAAACATCACCACCCCCACCACCCCCCGAATACCTGGCAGAAACTGCTGTGGTGAATGCAGGAGAGAGTCACTTGTTGTCGATACACACTTTTTTTCCATCCTCACTAATACAGAACTTTTAAAAGAGGTGTGCATGATTTTTCACAACTCCTGGAACAGCAGGGACTATATATGCATGCTTTAACAAGAAAGGACTTCTCTGGAATAGTGCAGGTGGAACTCAGCTGATGAAATGCAAAAGTCTAGGGATTTCAAGAGATCTGAGAAGCCCTCACTCCTTAAATTGCTAATATTAACTCAAAACTTTTAGTATGTATTTCTGTACTAGGTCCTTTTTTTGTGAACAACTGTAGAATTGTATCACTGCTTGAAAACTTTTTCTCTACTTGAGACAAAAGTATGTTGGAATATGTTTTCATACATTTTTAAAAATATTGTTAAATAGCTTCTGCCTGTGTTGTCTTTGGTTTGTCCTTATTTTAACTACAGACCTTCTATGAAAGATGATTCTTAATTATAATTACACTATAACACATCAGTTTTGGGTACTTTACAAATCATTGATGGAAAATAGGAAATAATATTTCCTATAATCTGATGAGATATTTTATTATCCTACTCTGCTGCTACCTTCATTGTAAAACTCCTGTTGACTTACGTGGGAGGAGAAACAAGCCTGAAATATCCATGAAATGATATCCATGAAATGGCCTCAAGTTGCACCAGGGGAGGTTTAGATTGGATATTAGGAATAGTTTCTTCACTGAAAGGGTTGTCAAGCAGTGGAACAGGCTGCCCAGGGAAGTGGTTAAGTCGCCATCCCTGGAGGTATTTAAAAGATGTGTAGATGTTGTGCTGAGGGACATGGTTTAGTGGTGGACTTGGCAGTGTTCAGTTAACGGTCGAACTCAATAATCTTAAAGGTCTTTTCCAGCCTAAAAGATTCTATGATTCTATGATGTTTCATTGACGTTATCAGCTTTTTATTGTGCCTTAAAATAATTCCTTTCCCATACTTGACTGACACCTTTATTGATGTAAGTCTTAATTATCGGTCTTTCTGGCGTCTAAATCTGTTAGAAGTTCCTGTTAAAAGCTCTCCTCAGAAACACCCTAACTGTGAGATATCAGCATATCTTCCAAACACAAAGTGGAAAATAATTGAACCTGTTATAAAAATGTGGGTTTAATCTTGAATATTGGGACATTTTAACCGTTGAGTAGTGCTTACTATGTGATTTATCAGGATTTACATGAAAGAATGGTGAAAAATGGTTAACAAACCAAACTGTTGCCCCCTTTTCCTATAAGGTAAAAAACAAAACAAAACAAAACAAAAAACAAACCTCAGAAGAATGAACAAGCCCATCTCTAAAGCTTTGAATGTCTTTCCTTCTGCTTTAATGCTCAATTCCTCTCACTCTGGGATGGGTTTAATAAGGCAGTAGACAACTTCTATCTCCCTATCCCCTTTTCTGTATGAATGGCAAGATTATTGAGCAACAGTAAATCTGGACAAACCTAGCTATCGCTCTTTTATATCCAGCCGGTTAAGGAGAGGGAGGGAGTTGAGCTGTCACATCAGAAAGCCCCTGTTGAATGTTCTTAGGACTCTTCTCTCCAGGACAGTCTAATGGTTTGTGTGAAGGCCCTTGTTTTAAGAATCTTTTGGTGTCTGAAACAACCTAAGCTAGATGCAAATGATAATCTTGCTGTTAAAATCTAAACCCAGAATATAGGAGTCCAGCTCTTGTTTCCGCTTCTCTTGTCACTCAACTTTCCACCTGCAAAATGGAAATAATAAGTTTTCTTTTTCCTTATGATCATGCTGTATATGATTAAATCATTATTTATGAAAATGACTGCTTTCAACAATCTTTTGTCTTCAACAATGTGCGAATTGATAGCATCACAAGAAAAATGAAGCCGTGGTCTCAGTTTGAATCTCGGTTGACTGTTGTGGGCTTTTTGATGTGCAGTTGGTCTGAGTAGAGAAGTATCTTCTACTGCTACCTGTTGTAAGAAAGGAGTAATCCCAGCTCACATGGGAGAGAGTGGTGATTTCTGTACAAACTAGTCATGGTAGTTTTCAGCTAGCTCTGATTGCTTTGTGCTATTTATGCTGCCTGTTCAGGAATTAATGCAGATAGAAAATATCATTTTTATCTAAAAATACCTCACTTAAAATCTGAGGTGAGAGACAATTTTCTACATGATTACTATTCTTCTCATTGATATAAAGTTCTTATAAAGCTTTCAGTATTTCCCACTTTTCTGTCAAAAGAAGCAAAAATATTCCTGTGGTTGTATTGCACTCCACTTTAGAATTATACACTCACACTTAAAAAAACATGATATCATAAGTTATTATAGCCATCCTTAATTAAGAAATTGAATATACCTCCTTGATGCAGATGTTTACAAACTGATGTGTACTTTGCCATTTTCTCAGGGCTTTGGTATATCTCAATATCTGGAAAACTATTCTCATTCTGAGGGAATTTCATGGGTTTATTGGTACAAACTCATTTTTCCTCCTCTCTCCTTATGCTTATTCAGAACATTGCCGTTGATACCACTGAAATACATCCTGATATCTAAAAATCACAGCAACTTGTTTGTTTCTAATACCAAACAAAGATTTGGGGGGTGGGAGGGAAGATGTCGTTCTCAAATCTTCTATTTTACATCTTCCAAAACAGAGACCACGCTGAGAATCCTCTCAAGACAACTTCTGACTTATTTCCTGATAGAGGTTGAAAGTCACAGGTTTTGTGGAATTATGTGTTTGATAGCCTAAAGGTCACAAGAATAATACCTTTAACAAAGTACTTGTTTTACTTTTAAATCATAAAAGAGTATGTATCAATTGTCAACCCGTGCCAATCTTGAAGTTTTTTTCTCTGTGTTAAGTAGTTATGCTGAACTGACACTGTATTTGGATTAATTCCTATACTTTTTCCAGTTTTTCTGGATGAATAGCCAGTGGCTCACCAGGCCTTCTTATCATCCATCTTTAACTGACCAGTCAATAGTCAATATGGTTCTACAAGGTGAGCTGGCACCTGCTTACCTTTTCCTTGGAGGGCACCTGTCATTTAGGAGTCACTCATTAGGAACAACTGCTCTACTCCATGCCCTATTAATTCCTCCATGTTATCCGTTAGGCCAGGGAAAGGAATTTGCTGCAGTGGTTTTTGTAGCAGATAATTAGGTAACATGAAATGAGGCAACCCACACAATTCATCCACCTAGGACATTACCACCTGCAGTGCCACCCAGTAAAATGCAACAAACAGACCTACAATGGGTGTGGTGGATACTAACCCTTTTCAGTAAAAAAACATTTATAGCATTAGGAAAGTGAAAATATTTTAAATAAAATTTTCTAGGCAGATGTCTGCTTCAGGGTACTCAGAGGGGGAGGAGAAATCAGAGTTTTAGGTTAAATGGTTCTGCCATTAATCAGATTAGGGATAAAAGCCACCAAAGTTATTCTTTTGCCCATGTTGAAGATACCCTTACAGCCACCCTCAGAATGCCTTCTTGCCTTGCAGCAATACCTGATGCCGGAAGGGAATGAGAAGAGCACACATGGGATCTTCATCTTTGTAAATCTGACCTAGATGTGGCGAAGTTGAAAACTTACAGAGAAATTGCCAGCTTCTACTGTGTAGAAGATGTATTATGAGTCTGATAGAGAAACTTTCTTTACTGTATGCTCTGAGCAGGCCTCATCCTCCCCAGCTCTCACAATGCCTTGGCCATGCGTGTGCCCGCCCAGATGGAAACCTTAGAGCGTTCCAACAGAAACTGCTCTTGACATGCATGAGTCATTGTGACAGTAGGTGGAGGAAATGAGACATGGGGGAACTGGGAGAATATCATTCCTGTGCTTTCTGTGTTCCAGTTGTTCTGCTAATGCCCAGCCTGAGAGGAAAAAGAGAATAAAATATAACTAAAATGGGGTACTCTGGCTGTGTTGATATAGACAGTGAAAGGTAAGCATAGAGGCATTAAAGGTCAGAGTAGGAAAAGGGATGGAGAGGAATCTTTTTGTAATGCAGCAGAGAGTGAACCAAAGGATTTAGATATGAAAGGCAACAAGGTTATCTACAAAGTTACAGGCAAATACTATCAAAGAGGCACTGCTCAAGATTTTCAGTGTATCTATGATGAATTTAGAGGCCTCTTCCCCAGAAGTTAATAGAAGACGTATCTTAAAATCTCAACCATTGCTTAGTCATCATTTTGCCTGTGTCAACAAACTGCAGACAGCAAATTATACGATCAATTATTTGAATTCACAGGGAAAAAGAAATCTTCTGATGGACACTGGCCATCCAGACCTTCGTACTTGTAAGCCTCGGTTGTGGAAAGGTGGTTCACCAAGAAGTGAGGCCCACCAATAGCTGTAGTGGCTCTAAGGCTTCGTACGAAGACCAAATCGAGCGGTTCTGACCATCTCTCCAGTAGAGGGCAGTGATAGACAAAAACTAACCGCATTTTCAAACTCTTAAAAATTTGTAACGTGGTAAATATCAGCATGTGGAAGAAGTCCATGTAAGCATGCACATGGTTTAATGATGTCATAGTGACAGTCGATATGATGACCTCTTTCACCATCAATCAAAGGAAAGACTGCCTTCAAGAAGAACAAGATCAAAGTGTCAGTATTGTATGTAATAAGGACATTTACCTTTGGGGTGACTTGATAAACTACAGATGGTTGAAGATATTAATACTGAACTATCTCACCTTCCCAGGCTGTTTAAAATGTTTCCTCTCTGATACCTGCTTTTCTGATCTAAAAAACTATTTTGGAACATTTTTCTTCTAGGCTTTGCTTTCTTCATTTGTTTCTTGTTCACCTATGTTTGTTACAGTCCTTACCACAACCTGCTGCTTCACAGCTTCTGCTCAGTTTTGGCCGTGCATGCCATCTCTCATGCAGCCCGGTGAAGAATCTTTGCTCCCATCTTGGAAATCTCCCCTCCAAGTTGCATGTCTTCTGAGACACCCGTGAGTACTAGGACTGCCAGTACAGACAAGTGTTATGCCTAAAATCAAAATAATTAGTGGCCCACAAAGACCATCTACATCATTATGTAAAGCAGCTTGGATTTCTTATTCCTCCAAGATGCAGATTCCTCTAGATCAGTTCAGGAAAGAATTTATAACGAGACTTCCCTCTCCTACCCTCTTGGCCCAGCCAGACTGAAGTCAGACGAACAAGGAGCAACAGAAAATTGATTAAATGGTTTAAATTCACAATAGGGAGTGTCAGTAAAAAAAAAAAAAGGAACAAAATCTCCATGCTGGCTTTTATCTTCAGGTCAGGTCAGATAATTTTATGCAAAAATGTCTCCTCTTTCTTACTCCTCAGTCTTCAAAGGTAATTGGGTCTATTTAATTTTCTGTAAGTTTGTATGAAGCCTAAAAATATGTTATCTGTTTTCATTACTATCTAGTTCTACTAAGTAATGTAATCAGCCCATTTGGTATAAATATTTTCATAGAACTATCACATATAACATGACTAAATCTGCTTTCTAACTTCACAGGCCTACGGAGGGCAGGCTAAATCTTCACGTAATTACATAGGAAAAAATACATAAATTCTACTATGAGGTCTTCTCAGATCGTCATATTTTAAACAGATTATGCCAGATTTGAAACTAGGTTGAAAATACAGTTCATGATGACAGGTCAAAAAAAATCTTGCTAAGATATACACTAATATATTGCATAATATAGTGCTGTATGTCTAAACACAGAAAAAAACAATGAACCCTGTACTATTTAGCTCATTTACCTGAGTTAGCTCAGATTCAGCATCTGTGTTTCAGTTAAATAACTAAAAGGGTATGTGTAGCTTTATTTTATATAACCAAACAAACAAATGATATGGCTTTGGGGCGCAATTTGTTTTTTTTAACGATATCATACTGACTTGATTTATACAACTTCATAACAACAAATTTGGTCTTTTTGATTTTACTGCAGGACTTCTGGGAAGTCTCAAAATATTTTATTGTGAACAGCTAAATCTTAACAAGATGGACAGTCTTTTCAGTTATTTCCTTTCTACACTGCCTATTATGTCTACAACTAAAAAAAACCAAACCACCAACAATTATTTTTAAATAGCTTGACCAATTTTTTCACCACTCAATTGGTTGATTGCTTGCTAATTAACATAATTATCAGTCATCAGAATTTCCTAGTCTACCTAGCCTAAAGATGTGATCTACATTTCTAATTAAAAATGTCAACAGCACTTCTTCCTTTCCTCCTTGTTTTACCCCTAAGACATTAGGTCTACATTGTCCACTACAAAGAAACAAAAAATCAGTATAAACAGTATACCTGATATCCCCACCAAAGCTTTTTTCATCCCTGTCATTTAATAAACCTTTTTTTACCACTAAGATTAACTTTTAGTCCATACATATTACTTGTTTTGTACAAAGAATAAAGTATCAAGGACATTTCTCACAAACTTCTCCTGGTTTGGGGCTTGAAGAAATCACATCTCGAAACTTGCTGGCATGACCTACTAGTAAATTTAGGACTGTAAGAATAATTTTCTCATTCTATTTTAGCTCTTTCATGAACTGTACGTCAAAATCTCATTTAAATGCACATATATGGCTGTATATCCAAAAGATGCATATAATATTTACTTTTCAGCAAATACTTTATTTGAACTTAATACCATTCTTCAATACCTTTTAGTAGGTCACACACCGCGGTTGAAATTTGAGTGAAACCTGACTGGACACGCGAATACCAGGCTGTCTGCACGCTGGCCTGGATTAGCACAGCCTTTCGCCGCCTTTTCAGTTTCAATACCCGCAAATATATATATATATATATTTACAGTTACATCTATAGTTCCCTCAAAAGCCCGGCCCGCGCTCCGCGCCGCCACCCCCTGCCCCCTCCCGACCCACAGCCGTGCCGCCGCTGTCCCCACGCAGGGACAAGGGGGTGACCCGCAGGCTTTAGGGGGGAGGTCCGCCTGTCACGCCCCTGCCTCTGGCTGCAGCAGCATCCCCGGGGAGACGCCGCATCCCCCCTCTCCCCACCCCCCCGACCTCCGAAGGGGCGCGACGCCGCGGAGCAGCCCCGTCGTGTGTGTGTCCCCCGCGGGGCGGCGGTGGCCGGTCCCGGGGGGGCACGGCTCTGTATGGCACGGCTCGGGTCGGCCTGCCCACCCCCTCGGGATGCTCCGCGGCCCCGTCCCCCGCGGCGGCCGCTGGACGGGAAGGGGGGGGGGGCACGGCAGGCGCATCCCGCGGGCGCTCCCCGGGTGGCATTTTTGGGGGCAGAAACGTGTGGGGGGGGGGATGGGGGTGGTGGTGTTATTTCAGCTGCTTCCCCCCAGGCTGGGGCAGCCCGGGGTGCAGCGGGGTGGCCGAGGACGGAGGTCCTCTGAGGGGTCTTTCCCCGGAGGCGCGTCCTTGGGCGCGGGAGGGGAAGGGCGGGCGTGCGGGGCCGGCGCGGAGGGGCTGCACGCCGGCGGCTGGCGGTGCCCGGCCGCCGTAGTAGCGAGCTGCTCCTCCGGTGGTTGGGCTGGGGAGCGCCGGGCTCCTCCTCCTCTTCCTCCCCCCCCTCCCCCAGCAGTGCACAGCCGGGCGTGTGACTGAATAGTCTCCCCCCGTCCCTTTTTTTTTTTTCTTTTTTCCNATACGCACATGACAGTAGTTGGGTGCGAGAGCCGGTGCATCGCCAGGAGGGCTGTGCTTCCTGGCAGGGAGGTAAAAAACACACACACACACACACAGACACAGACACACACGCACGCTGCTGCTGCTGCTGCTGCTGCTGCTGGAAGTCTTTCTACACGGGGATTAGCAGCCGCCTCCCGCTCTCTGTATTTCTCTTGTCTCTTTCTTCTCCTTTCCTTTCCTTTCTCCTTCTCTCCCTCCAACGCGGGACTGACGGACGGCGGGCATAAAACCAAACACACACACACACACACAAAAAAGGTAAATGCTCGTGTGCTGTTTGCTGACAATACCGGCGGGGTTGGGTTGATGGTGTTTTGGCAGCGTGCTGCGCCGTACGCCCTCCGCTTGCCAGGCAGGCAGGCAGGCAGGCAGGCAGGCAGCTGCCCTCCCGCCGCGCCGGCGGCTGCCGCTCCGCGGGACTCTTCTCCTCGGGGAGGTGGTGGTGGTGGTGGTGGTGGTGGTTGGGGTCGGGTTTTGCTTCTCCCCCCACCCCTTTCACCCCGGGTCTGGGAGGCAGGAAGAGGTTCCCGCTATTGTGCCTCCCGGCAGGTGCCGCCGCGGGCGGCGGGTGTGCGTGGGAAGCGCTTGGCGGAGGTTCCGCGGGGTGATGATGAAGGTGGCTGTTAATTGCTGTGTGCGCGGAAGAGGAGAGCGAGAGCTTTTCGCATCGGCAGGGAACCTGTGCGTTATTAATCCGGGCTGGAGAGTGGCAACGGGAGGACCAGCAACCCCCCCC
>VUYV01000203.1:413757-475056 GCA_008711295.1 Anarhynchus alexandrinus | reverse complement strand
GGGGGGGGGGGGGGGGGGAGGGCGACCCCCATCCCGCCACCCCACTCCCCCACCCCGCAGCCCCCTGCGGGCTCCACAACTAGTTGTCGCCTGTTGTTGGGGCCGAGTTTTGTCCCGTGTCCCTCCTCGGCAGGACGAGAGAAGGAGGGTGAATTTTTGCCTCCCCACTCCCCCCAACCTCCCCCAGCAAAGCCCGTGTGGTGCGGGGATGCCGCGGAGCCCGGGAGGGGGTCCCGCAGCGAGAGGTCCCGCCGAGCCGGGTGGCCTGTGCCACCGTCCCCCCTCCGCCGGCGANTTTTTTTTTTTTTTTTTTCCCCCTCTTCTTGTCGTTGCTGTTACTAAACCCGGCTCAGGATGCCGACGAGGAAACTGTAACACCCTGCTTGCTTCTGAAGGAGGTTGCTGGTTTTATCTGGTCTTGGAGAAAAAATGATGGAGTAATTAATATTTAACAGGGGGCACTTCGGGTTTCACACATGATCGGTTTTGGATAATCCTGTTTCATTCATGTTGGTTTCTACACCTGTCAGAGATACGTAAATACACTGTTAAAGGCAGGAAGGCCACCCCAAAAAAAGGAAAAAATAGTAACAGAAGCAAAACTGGTGAGATATGTAGTGGACAGCATATGAAGGTAGTTATTAAAACAAAAAAAAAAAGTAGTTGTTTAACCTTATAGCCTCCTTAGAAATAAAAGGTAGGTGTGCTTGTAGGCACGGTGTATGCTCAGCTGGTTGTGTTGGATTGTATTGCGATGTTAATACACCTTTAAAAAGGCAACACTAATTTCTACTGATATGTGGGTCCAGTGTATACACGTAAGGTATTTCCGCTCACTTAATAGGTGTTGCAGGTTTGATCGGTCTTCACGGATCCAAAGGATCCGAAAGTCTAAAGGATATATATTTAAAGATAAATTTACTGCTGATAGTAATGATTACAGGAAAATTAGGAATTTTTAATGGCAACAACACAGTTCCATATTGTCTCCTGTATAGCTTACTTGTCTGTCTGATATTGTGCATTTGAGAACTATTAAAATTAGATAGAGTAAATTAATGAAAACATATGGGAGCAAAATATGCTGTTTAGTAGAGAGGTAATCAAGTAGTTTCAATATAAAGGGTACAATAGCGTTCCATTATATATATTCTCCTGAATTAAAGTTTTCTTTATTTTCTTCACCAGATCTGTATACGTTAAATGTACTTGTTTAATTCAAGGCTCATTCTGGTCTATCTCTTGTGGGATTAACACTTGCAAGCATATCAATGTAATCTGTTTGTGTTAGACTTAGCAATGTTGTCCTTTCTGTAAAGGTGGTGCATCTCAGTGCAGCTCTGGCTAGTGATGTTGCCACCTGGAAATACAAAAAGAACTGCATGAATAATTAATGCAATAGTGTAATAAATAAAGGCAATCCTGTACCAAGGAACGGTAGTAAGTAGCCTCCACGTGATTTTTTTTGTTGTAATTTTCAGTCCGGTCTCATACCATCCAGTAACTCAAGTTTTCAGCCAAATTGTAATAGACAGGTGCAATACCCTCAGACTGGCATTGCCGTTTTAAGAAGATAGAGCTCAAGGCACTTTAACATGAGATAGTTTATTCAGCCCTTAATCTCTGCAACTAAACTTAATTTTTACAGCCTCTGTTGTATTATCTCTCAAGATTTAAGAAGGCTATTTTTGTCAGGGGCACATAATTAATACTTGTTCTCCTCTTATGCCAAATTTTGCACTTGTGCACAAAGCTCATCCAAAGAAACCTGAAAAGGGGATCTCCATGGTAACGAGAGAGAGGATTTTCTCCCTCACCATAGGTCAAGACCAGACGCCTACCCATTCCTTAACTTGTAGCAGCATTCATTGGCACCTTCCTCTTTGTGGTTATTTTGTCTACTGGGGTGTGCTTTTACTGTTGTCTCATGCTTCCAGAGAGCTGCTCTTGAGAAGGATGCTACAATGGATGAGTGCTGCCTCTGTGTCTCTCCCCGCCCTCATCCTCCCTTCCGCTTGCATCGTATATCAGCATTTCTATACCTATACAATTTGACTGTGGTTTTTGATTTGAAGACCCGCCTTGGCTCTAACTGTGTAAGACCTCCTTAGTCCATTTCAGATGGAAGGGTGGTCATCTCCTTTCTCTCTTCTCTTTCGTTTGTCGGTATTCTTTTTGGAGCATTTCCCCATGGTGTCCCAGAGGATTTGTAGCAGTAAAAGCAGTCTGCCTCTTCTCACCAGGGAGCAGGGCTTAATTTATTATTTTTTTTTGCGTTAGTATGTGATACCAGGATTACTGTTTGGAGATGTTCACGATAAAAAGAGTTTCTTTTGCCCTGACTCTGTCTTCACAGAGCAGTAATACGGAGTACTGCTTCTGGGGTAATTGTTGGGGTGGGTTTTTTTTCCTCTTTTCTTTGAAGAACTGCCTGCCTAGATGGTGTCCAAGCTAAGGTGAAGTGAATACATTTTATTCCAGATGATCCTGTAGTCAGATACTTAAAACTTTCACTGAGGAATATAACGTATTTTCTATCCCCTTTTCCTTTCTGTATTCAGTTTTTGTAGCTAAGATCTCATGAGAGGATACCAAATGGCTTTTTAAATGGCTCCCTTAGGCTGCTGGTGCACCAGGTCTCTCTGGGCATATTTCCAGTTCTTTTGCCTTTCCCTGTGACATAGCTTGGGATAATTTGAAAACATCTGCTAGAGCAACCATCTTAATATAAGACAGAAGTCATCATTTGTCACTGAGCAATATGTCATTTGTGACTCTGTAATTGGAAGACAGATGCTAATGCTGACTTTGGCCTTCTTAACTTGTCTTGTTGGCAGATTGTCTATAGAAACACTGTGCAGTGCTTTGAAATCACACAGTATATTTCTACCTTCCTGTATCTCTGTTTCTAAAAGAATTGCCTGTGTCATTTGAAAATGTGCTCAAGAAACCATAATGATAGCAGCTAGTACACTCATAATCTGGCTTGCCAAGTAAGCTTGACTTTATGCATATCTTCAGTGTCTTCTGCAAGATGAGAACCATTTTTGAATAGTTGTCTGTGAAGCTTCTCATTTAAACCTTTTTTATGAGAAACTTCTCATCTCTTTCCATGTGATGCCCTGTCCCTGTATTGGTAGCATTTCAATGGATGTCCTTCATCCTAGTTGTTTCCATCTCTTTGAAAATTTTACCATCACCTTTAACTAACTGAAGAGGTTCTTCATCTTCTGATTTCTCATACTAAGGAAACGAGGGATTCGAGAAATTGACTTCTAACCATGTGAAGGAAGTGTACGCTTCTAGATATCTAGATCCAGGTTTAGAACCTCAGTTGCTGTGGTTTAGATGACAAAAGTGTGTGGCATCAACTCATAACCAAAGATCTCAGTAGTTACAGGTGATGTCTCCTCTAGAAGGTACTTTTTTAAGCTTTCTGGGCTCATTTCGAATGTAGGTTGCAGCAGCTTGATGTGCCGATGTGGTGCCTGTGCTGGGTCCAGTCAAGGGTTCCTTGAGTTTTTCTTTCTTTTGGGGAAAGGGGAGGTAAGGGGAGGATCTCCAAAAACTTTGTCTAAGAATTGTGCTTGAAAGTCCATTTCATGTTGTGGGCGTAAATCCTCACTGAAGGTAATTCAAGGGGCATGCTTGAAAGGATGGCAGCCGAGTTACTTTTTCAAATGAAAGGGAGCATCTTTTTCAGACAGCTTCCCAAATGTGACTTCTGTTCCTAATTCTGTGCTTGTACACACTTTCTTCCTGTGTGTCTGTTTAGTTTTGCAGATGGAACAGGATAACATCTCTGTCTGATTGGAGGTCAATAACAGTAAGAGACAATGATGAGCAGTCTCACCTTCATTGTGGTAACTTCAGTTTTAGCAGTGTGCATCCAACACTGAAAGTGAACATTGAGAATTAGTGTCTCACTGCTGTCCTGTGGTTTTCTTTTTTCTTGTCAACAGAAAAAAGGAAAAAATTAAAGAGAAATTGAGATGAAATCCAGGTGTCAGGGGGTTGGTAGCGGTCTCAACAGTATCTATTCATGCATAGCCGGACAACAGGCAGTGTGCAGTTGCCTTTGTCCAGCAGAAGTACTGAGAGTCAGCGTGCTCCATGGTGTCTCACAATCTCACAGATGTCCAAAGTACACAAGAATCTCCATCTTCTTTCCAACCTGCAGCTGAAAGAATTTCGGAGTCCTTGCAGTATACCGTTCACATAGGGTGAACTTCGTTTCGTGGGTTGTAGGAGAATGCAACTTCTGGTTTTGTGGTGCTGGCACTGCATTGGCGCAAATGTTTCACAAGGATATTGAAGGAGACTCCTTGTTCTCTTCAGTCTGTGTCTTCTGGCTATCCATTCATCGGGCGTAATGCTCAGGTGTGGTTTGGTCCTTTAAAGTTGTCAACAGCTCTGTGTCTGGTTTACCTCCATAATGATGTGGGGTTTTGTTTTTCTTTTTTTTTGTGACTGTCTTTTAAAATGTCACTAAATTCCATTATCAGATCCCATTTTGTAAGAACATACCATAGGAGATCATCCACCTAGCTGTTCCTCCTAACAGATCTTTTCTTTGCAGAGGAGTGCTTATTGTCAAATTTATGTACAGTTTTGTAAGTAATATTGATGGATATCCAAATAAAGATTTTCAGTGGCAAGGGAATGGCAAAGTAGAATAAATAGGGGAAAAATCACCCCAGCAAGGAATGAGAGAGGTAGAATTAGGAGAAGTTATTGTTATTTTGTACAAATTAAGTATTGCAAGCGTCTTCATGTCAAAACAATTTAGATTTAAAATGAATGTTGATTCTGCAATTCTGTTCATGGAAGAAGTTTGCAACCATAACACGTAATATTTGGGGAGATTATTCAAATTATTTTCTGAGAAAATTAATCCCAAATACCTAGATGGTGTATGTCATTTAATAGCAACAGTGAAATAGTGCTAGCAATTACTAGATTAGTGGTACTTTGAAAAGTGTGGTATGTATATCAGTGTATGAAATGAAATGAAGAAGAGATACAATGTCTATTTGGGAAGCACTGTAACTGTTAGTGAAAAATATGGATTTCCTAAAAAATTCAATATGGATATCTACGTGATAAAATAAACTCGAGAAGAATTATAAAGTGAAGATGAAACCTTTTTCTTACACATTTGGATGTCGCTCTTCATTGGAAAAAGGGACAGTGCAGGATTTTATCTTTAAAAAAAAAGAAGAAAAAAAAAGGAAAAAAAACAAGCTAAACCAAATTGCACTCAGGAGAGGCTACTGAATGGTGTTCAAACCACCTGGCTGTCCTCTTATCTCAGAAAAAAAATGTGTTTTTTTAATTTCTGAAATATTACAGACTCATTCATGTGAAAACTTTATTTTGTGTTGGGTTAGGTTTTTTTTCATTAGTTCATAAAAACTACTTCAAAGACGATATTCTTTGTAGAGCTGTTTCAATACCATTGTAATGTCGTTTACCAAATTGAAGTGGCATGGTAGTTGAAGAGCATTCATTCCACCTCTAATAGAAGTGTGAATTGATTTTTGTATGTAAAAATTATATTTTTTTCATTTTTTTCCCAACCTGCAAATCTATGTGGTGTTTCTTACCATACTGTGATGGTATGTGGTCTGACTTCCAGTATACTTGTATGGTGTTTTACATCTCTATAGCATGATATAAATTTACCCACTGGGAATCTTCATGCTGTATTTTGCAGAGAGACTTGTATAGCAGAATTATATATGAACAAAGGTGTTTATGCATGAAAAGGATCATTTGTTTGCTGTGTCATATGCTAATAATTTCTCAATCAAGGGGCAAAACCAACAGCGTGAAGCCTGTGAGACCACTTGCACATCACAAATATTCTAATGAGCTCAATGGAAAGGACATTTACTGTTCTATACGTTTGGTTAAGTTCTAGCGTACTGTTTGTCTTCAAATAAAATGTCTTTTCAGAAAAAGATGTATCTTTAGAAATCAGGATCAGGGCAGATAGATAGGAAAAAAGGAATAATAACTTCCACACCTCTAAAACCAGATTTTAATAATTATCAGCGGTAGATTTAGACAAAAGATGAGGAAATGCCATTCCCATTTTTACAAATACACGTGAAGAAAAGACTTGTACAGTGAGCAGTGAGATCTTAAATGCAGAAAGATAAAAGCAAAACACAAGGAACTTCTTCAGTATTCAAGTACTTTGGTCATTTACAAAGCGGATATTATGTAAGGTACTTCTAAAATCAGTGCAGCATGCTGCAAAATAATTAATCTTGTACGTTAAATTACCTTCCAGCGGATGTTTTTGACAGAACCAAATCGAAATACGAGAGTATACTAAAGTTCTTGACCTGATCCTTTGCTCTTTATGCTGATTGGCATTTGAACGTGAACTGCGGGAGCGGGTTGCCTGCCCTGTAAAAAGCTGTATCAGGTTTTTAGAGTTGACCACCAACTGGTCAGGACCATATTAGAGAGGTTTTTTTCATAAGAAGAAATGCTGAAATGCAGTAGCAACAGTTTTGTGTGCTACACTTTTAAAGCCCTTCTGAAGACAAAAATATTTGCGAAGAGATTATGCAAGGATCACAACATTTCTACAGGACCTAGGAGAAATTAATTGCATCATGTTTCTTTATTCTAAATTTCTGGTGCCTCCATGACAACATGCAGCAGAGCATGGTGAGAAAAAGATGAAGGTTCATCTTGTTGCCCATTTCAGTTACTTTTGGAACTAAAAGGAAAAAGTTTACATGCAATGAGAGGAAAATTGGGGATTTCAGTTCTGTGTGTCCAACAATCAATTTCGTAGCAGACTTTGCACATCTATACAGACTATAGCTTGCTTTTTGTTATTCAACTTATCTGCAGTTTGCTTCCTGAACTGCTGTAGGACCAAAAATAATTAGACCATTTTCCCAAGGACTTGCAGTCTCTCAAAGAACAGAGAAACTAATATGGAGGAAAGCCCACAAATGTAAATCTAATTTGTTAAAATCTTCAATATTATTAACCTGTAATGGTGTCATGCTTAAGTTCATTTTCATGTTTAATACAGTGCATCATTTAGACCAAATCGTACCAGTGTTCTGTGTGCAGCTCCCAGTGATCTCTATGTGAGATACGTCCTTGATGCCAGAAACAATGCTTGAACCTGAGGCTATTGCAGAAAAGCCCAGTATTTCATTTTATTGCAAATTAAGAGATACCAATTAGAAAATCGGATGTGGATTTTTACTTGGTTCAACTATGATTCTTCTTTGTTTTCTTGTTTTTATCCAGAACTGAGATCATTAATTAAGTATTTGTGGTATAATTAATTAATTATTTGATGAGTCTGCCAGATCTAGTTTAGCCTTTCTGGCTTCCTTCGCCCTACAGGGCCTTAGCGTACAGAGCCCTCGCAGCTGATTTAGACATTGCTTTGAACGGTTGCTGAAAAGAGCAGTGTCCTGGTTTTGAGCATTTCTTTTTGTTTTTTACTGCTCTCTATTAAAAGATGAACATAATGTTGACTCCAGTATTGTATGTACATGAGAGCCTTGTGTTATTGTAGAATATAAATTATTTCAGATGTATCTATTGATTTTGTCTTAACATTTAGTCTAACCATAAACTGCTGCGGTACTCATCTTTCCTTCCGTATCCTGTTCATGGCAGCTACTGCCCATCTTAGCAACATGCTTGATAAATGTGGGGCACCTCTTCAGGCTTACATATGCTTTGAGTTTAGGTTAAAGTCAGGATTGATCTTTTGATGGAGATTTTTTTTTTCCTTGACCGCTGGGAGGAAAAAAGTGAGAATGAGTTCCCTTTAAACTCCCTTATTCTTGATGTTAACCTTTCCCTACCCTTTGGTGTTGTAGAAGAGGCTGAAGAGAAGCTGAGAGTAGCTGTTCAGGCACATGGAATGCTTTAAAGAGTTTGTCCTGTCTTTCTGGTGGAAGCATTGAGGACCTCGAGGAGGAACTGTGAGTTCCTTTCTGGAAGGTCTTGAAGGCAGCAAGCGCACACTTAGCACCTGAGGGCTG
This sequence comes from Anarhynchus alexandrinus, assembly GCA_008711295.1. NCBI lineage: Eukaryota > Metazoa > Chordata > Aves > Charadriiformes > Charadriidae > Anarhynchus > Anarhynchus alexandrinus. The sequence continues at coordinate 467,023 of VUYV01000203.1, read as the reverse complement.
AAACTGCCACTTTAGTTATTGCCATCAGGTGGCCTTGAGAACATGAGTTTATAGCCCTGGTAGCTCAAATAAGTAGCGGACTCCACAAATCCAAGATCTGACCCTACTGTGCACACTGGCTTAGCTGCATGCACGTGGTAGACCCGATTAGTCACAAGTCCAGTTCTGAAAGCTAATTCACTCAGTGGGTGGATTATTAGCCAGGTTTTTCTACATAGTCACGGTGACTGTCCAGAATTTTTGGATACCAGCAGCACAGTTACAATGAACTCATGTTTTTGATTATAGTAAACACCCCTTACTCATGGTAAAGGAAATAGTATTTTTAAACGGTTTGATCTAGGCAGATGTGTGCCCTCTACAGACTGTAAATAGCCAATATGTTATTTAGTAAACCATGATGTACGGCTGAATAAATAAATAAAAGATGACTATAATAGAGCTGTACCATAAAATCTAAGATGATAAAGCTTTTTCCACCACTAGCAGAGCTCAGTAGTTTATTACTACAATTTGGTATCATGGATACGATTCATTCTGTTTTACTGGATACAAACAAATTGTTTTACATTAGTGTAGTAAGTTATTACTCAAAGCTGAATGCATACTTTGTATGATACTGAGATACTTGAAATTTCACAGAATAAGATGTATTTATTTATATGTATTTTTTGGGGGGGAAAAAAGGTAAATCTTTCAGCACATACTATTTAAGCAATCATCAGCCAACATTTAATTCGGCAACCAAGAGAACAGTTCTTGATCCAATTGAATTTCAAGGGCAAATCATCCTGGAGCCAAACTGAGCCCTCCCGACATTAGATACTGAAACTTGTGTGTAACCCAAATGCTCAGTCACTTTCCAGGTTGTTTGTCTGTAATACGAATTTTTCTAAGGTAAGCTGCCTGCCTTGAGTTTTGTGGAAGAAAAAGTTAAGCCACAGTATTAGAAAGAAAATGTTTAAATACATTGATCAGTATGTGCGCTGCACATCTTACCTGTTTAAACTAGATAAATAATGAAAAAAAATTCATTTTGCTTTCCCCTTTGAATTTGCAGATTAGTCATGGGTTGTTGCCCACAATTTTATGGAACCTAATCATGTAGTCCTTTCTTAATAGATTCCATTATTATCTTTACAATATAGCAGCTAAAGTAAGTAAATTAATTCAGTGGAGTCTCTCTAGAGCTAAGTTTGTGTGTATGCTGGAAAATTAAGTGGGGCAAATGTAGTATTAACGGTTATTTTGTTAAGTATTTTTTTAGAGTTTACATGAAGATACTTTAAGAAGTAAGATTAATTTTGTTATATTTATTGCTAGGTCAAATTCTTTTTGAAAGTAGGATGAAATTAGTCATGCTTTATCTAATAACTACTTTTAACTAATTCTCCTTGTGCCTAATAAATAAATGTGAAATTGCACCGAAGATATACTGAAGAAAGTACGCTATAAAAAAAATTACTCAAACCCGTGTATTTTATCAAAATAGCTCAGATCTTGTTCCCTTCTGCGCACTGACGGGATGGCATTAACAGGAAACAGAAATGTATTTGCAGTAGAGTTTATCTCAGTAGATGCAAAATGCAGAAGACCGGGTTTGTGACTGCTGTGTTTACAGGGAGGTAAGTGGGATGAAAGCAGGAACGGATTTGACTTATTGCTGAATTCAAGTAGGTATAAATGTAAATACATAAAGCAAATGAAAACCTGGTTTTGTTATGTAATTATCATTTTCCAGCTTCTAATATTTAAAGATTTTTAAATATTGCCTTACTGTGAACTTTTTGTTTGAGGAAGAGAGGGGTAAAGGTTTATTGTTTGGATAGTGGAATATATGACAACTGGAGAGGAAAAAGACCCAAAAAACCCAAACCAACAAAAAAAAACTAAGGTCACCAGTTACAACAGTTTCTGTAGCAAATTAAGGAATGAATTTGAATTTTAGGACCTTAAGAGTTAGTGCATATGATGTTAAGCCTCAGAGTAGTCTTTGGGGAAAGCAAGAGCAGAATGTGTGGAAGAAATGTCTTATGTAATGAATAACACAAATGGCAAATAATTTGTGCAGTACTGGCCACAGTAATAAATGAGATGTGTTCATTGTCTCCTCCTCAGTGATTAATACAATATTGCCATCCCTGTTGTGGTAAAAAACATGGTCACTATTTATTTGGTAGGATGTTGTTGTCAAGGTAATGAATTTGAGATGAATCTGTATTTAGCAAGAAGAAATGAGTTCACACAAAAATTATTGTTTTGAACAACAGAAAATCACATCAAACTGAAGTAGTATAGATAATTTCTGAGTTTGCTTTACCAGCTTAGTTACAAGTGAACTCATAGTCTGAATGACTTTTATAACATATAATAATGAAGAAGTATAACCAAGGACAAACATTTAAAAATTTAAAGTTATGCTTTTAGAGTTTTAAATATTTCGACTTTAATTTATGATATCAGTTCCAAATGAATTTCCTCTTTCAGAGGTGATAAACAGACCTTTCCTACACATTCAGACCATGTCTGATAATATAAGTGAAAATAACACAGTCATTTGAAACGGTAACATAGAAAAATTACATTGCTAAACAAGTCATAACACTCTTCATATTCCCTAAATAATTATCTGATAGATGAAGTCAAGACATTAAAATATGCTCGTAGTTCTAAATTATAATTAATTCTCAATTATATTTTGTCAACAGTCTGAATTCCGATCTATTTATATTAACTTTACCAAGTATCCCGTAAGGTCAAACAGTATTATAAGTTTTTTAATGACAGGGTGGTATCTTTTGTGCCTGTCAGCATTGAAGGAGCATCTGGACTATGCTCTTAGTAATATGATTTAGTTTTAGGTAGTCCTGCAAGAAGCAGGGAGTTGGACTTGATATTCCTTATGGATCCCTTCCAACTTGAGATACTCTACTATTCTATGATTTTACATCAGGTAAAATCAGAACACCCTTTGAAATAAATAGCAGAAGTCATTGTGACTTAAATGGGTCCAGATTTCAACATCTTCAGCAAGGTGTATAAAAAGAAGCATGTCCGTAAGCTGGCATAGCCTGGTGGAGCATGTGACATGTACACATACAGGTTTTATTGCTAAAAGAATGTCTCATGGTTTAGCATAGCTCCGATAATCCACAGGAGCCTGATCTGATACTTACTGAAATCTGTGGCTCACACTGTGAATGTAATGTCTATCATTGCCTTAAGCAGCCATTGGATTTTGTCAAAACATAAGCACAAAGATCTCATCTTTTTCTTTTTTTTTTTCTTTTCTTTTTTTTTTCTTTTTGAGACCTGCTGGGTTATTGGAACTTCAAATTGTTATTTCCTAGATGCTTTGCTTTTCCACATGAATTGTTTGAAAGGCAGACCTTATACTTCTCTCTGGTCTCCTTTGTATTTGTGGGTTTCTTGACATTGTATGTGCACAAAAATGACACTTTTGAAGGGACAAAAAAAGTTGTACAGGTTCAAAAGGGTATCCCGTGGGTAACTGAAATCCCAGTTCAGGCTTGACTTCGTACATTATAGACAGATATTCCAGGTTTCTTTCAAAGAAAAGCTTAATCCCCACTCAGTAAACCTGCACATCGCCTATGTATTATCTTTGCCTCGTGTTAGATATATGTTTAGTACTTAACAGAGGTTGGAGTAGTGCGTGAGACCATCTAAGATGACTTGAATTTTACCCACAGAGAGTGGAAACTGGCGGTTAAGCTTAATGCTGGAAGATTAAGACACTATTTCTCCCACTAAGGATTTATAGTCCTTAAGACTGTCAAATTCATTTGTGTGTCAATTACAGTTCCAGAGGTGAAAAGTCAGACTGCCTTTCAAGACAAGTTTTTCTAATTAGAGTAATGAATGTTTGATTAATATTCCATTAGTAATATAGGATAATTGTGCACTGATGGGCTGTCACTTTCACCACATAAAGAAAAAGAGCGCAGATGCATTTTTATGTTGTTACGCCTTTGTCAGCTTTGGTTTCCATCAACATTCAGCTTTATGCAGATGCACGCTGTAATATCTCAGAAATACATTTTGTCCATCAGCTTGTTAAATGGTGCTACACATCTGTTTTGTGGGTCAATGCCTTATCTGTTGCTTTGTTTAACATTTCATCAGGGTTCTACACTTTGACATTCACTAGATTGCACTTGCAGGCAGTAACTTTGCTATTCGGGAAATATAATGCATGGGGAAAATCCTGATTTTCTAACAGTGAATAAATACAAATCAGGAAGTACAGTAACTTCATAGAACTACAGTGGAAAATGTACATCTTCTGACTTTTGGAAGTCAAAACCATTTCCTTAGAATAATAGGTGTTGTAGAGCTGTGTGCAATTAATACTCGGAATTCCTGACTTAATGTAGTGTATCTCCCTGAGGGTGTGTTATGGATTGAGAGACCCATAACAATTTGTTGTCGTTTAGACAATCATTCTATCACCCGATGACCCCTCCCCACCCGGGAAGGGGAATCGGGAAAACCAAGGAAAGCCGGGAGCTGAAGTATAAACAGATTTAATAGAATAAGATTAGATAATTAACATTAACAGCACTAAAGAACCAATATTGATCCTGACACCAATACAGACTATGCAAAGATTACACTCAGCCAATTCTATCAGTAGGAAGCCGTGCACTCCCAGCAGTGGACAGCAAATATGGGACACTGCCAGCGCTACGGCTTTGGGAAGAAGGGAAGGGCTCAGGGGTCCGGCACCGGGGCAGGAAGTTCTCAGGATCGCAGCCATCAAAGGAGAGAGAGAGCACGTCTCAGCAAACTTTCTAATTTATAATGAATGTGATGTTCATGGTATGAAATAATCCTGTTGGCCAGCTTGGGTCAAGTGCCTGGGTCTCGCTCCTCCTCATCCCTGCACCTGGCGAGCTCCAAAAAACACCGAGACCTTGAAACCCACATACCATAGCTGGCTATAGAGCAAATATTTTCACAAATTCGGGCACCAGAGTTTTCTGAAAGTGCAGTTTTCCCAAGTATTAGAAGATAAATTAGTCCTGTGTTGCTCAAACCAGGACAGGGTGATCGTTGCATTCAGCTTAGTCCTGTGATTTGAGAGTTTACGGTGCTCTCCAGTGAACCTCACGGTCTTCCCCTTCTAAAGCGGTTCTGGAACTCCCTGTTGACTGTGACCATACTGGTAGTTGAGGCATATTAAGAGGGAGGGGAAACAAGTTGAAAGGATTGCATGCTACAAATTGCATAGCAGGGTGCTGGAGTGGCGGACAGGGACTGCCTGGATGCACATCTGACCAAACTCACCTTTTTTTCCTTGCATTGTTTTGTATTCACACTATCTCAGAAGACCATTTTCTTTGCATTGCAACCTTTACATATGGCTGAAACCATGTGTCGCAGAACAAGAATGAAGTTTTCTTTCATGGTTGAAGAAAGGAAGCCTAATTGATGCTGGCATACATGTTTATGTGGGCCACGTGTTAATTGCCCGTGGTTGCAAAGGAAAAGAGATGTATGCATGTTGTGTGTGTGCATGCTACAGTGTATTTAGGAACAATCTCAGTGTTTGAATGTTTAATTCATTCGGCACGGAATGGTTTATTTTTTTTCCAGCCCTTTTAGTCTCGGAACATTTTTATGGTATTAAGTATTGTGCTTTTAAACAAAATACGATTCCTTTTCTGTTTAATAGTATCACATAGGTATCCCAAGACATTGAGAACTATAGTGCAAAGCTGTCTACCTCTTGGAACAGCAAAGGCACATGTAGCTGTAGAGGACTATTACCCTTTCTGTGTCCAGCTGCAAATCTGAGAGAAGAGCTTTGCAATTAGCTTTTGTAAATACTAGCTGACAGCAGAGGAGGGTTTTCAGACTTCAGTTTTCTGGGCTCCACTCCAAGTTCTGGAATGAAATATACTTCAGTGACTGTATATCTCCCTGCCCCTGTCTCATCTGTCTCCCCTAGCCTGACTACTTTGTCTCCTCATCTTGACTCATGTTCCTTCTGCGTGCAGCACGCTTCTTTCGCCCCTTTGTCTGCACTGTGGTGAATGCGTATACACCTCTGCCTTCTCTTCCACACTTTCCATAAAGCGTGGATGGAGGATAGAAGGTACTAGAAACAGAGTGTATCTCATGTTTAGCACTCATGCCGTGGTGCCCCACTGAACAGCAATAAGCAATGACGGAAGGGCTCTTGCTCACCTGCAGATTGAGGTGCGTTTGGTGGCTGATGCTGGGGGAGCGCGTTCTATGGGACTGGGGTACAACGAGGAGTTTTCTTACAGCTTCTGATGCACTCCTGTTGGGTGAGATGAAATGGCAATTTTCTAAGGCCACCTTTTGATGATTTTCATAGCTTTCAAACCAGAATAACCCTGTTGCCCTATTTTTAAGAGTGGGAGCGGGAGCTTTTCAGTGAGATATTTTCAAGAATTTAACTTAAGCAAAACTTTTTTTGAAACTCTCATGCTCAGAAGTATCTCAGCTGCTCTTCTCAAAAAGTTTAAGAACTCTGAACAACTTGGGCATTTTCACAGTTTGTAACTCAGATTATTTCACGGTTTTTTTGAAAAAAAAAATCAGTTGAATGATTAAATCATATCTAAGATCTCGGCTGTCTGTGGCAGTAGCTGGGACTGAAGAGATGCTGGCAATTGCCATTTAAGGTGGATTTGCTGTTGGTAAGAGGGATTGTTTCACCAGGAGCCCCTTGGTAGGATATGGTGGATGACAGCATGACTCGGTTCTGTGCAGTGTCTCTGCCACTCATGTGGAGATGCTCTCAAGGACAGTCTACAGAGTCCAGGTGTTGTGGACACAGCTGATGGTGCTGACTACTCACAGGAAAATTGAGTCCAGAGATACTGCTGAAAAAGTGCTTTGATGGATATGGCAGGAGGAGGAACTTGGCCAGGAAGAGCAAAAGTTTTCAGGTCATTGTTAACAGGAGTTACCAGGACTTCTGATACAAAAACTTCTCATGGCAGCTAGCCAAGAGACCGAGGTCCTAACTCGAAAACAGTTAATTAGGATTGTTTTGGGAAAAGATTACATAGCTGTTTTGGAAAGGGCTCTTAGTCAGAAAGACGAAGATGACCTGAGAAATCAACTCTCGTGCTCAGTTGCATATCCCTGTAAGCATTCCTGACAACAGAGGAGATATTGCTTCAGACATGTTACGTACAACGTATACTCCATGAGATACCAGGAGGAAACTGCACTGGGTATTTCCACACCAGTAAGAGTAAACTGACCTTGTGACGGGAACCATTTGCAATTCAAGAGAGGGTTCAGTGGATGGATTCTCTCTTTAAAAGAGAGAGGATACATGTTACTAAATACTGCCATTTCTTGGTGGAGTTGGATTGGAGAGACTGCAATAGTGCCTAAAATTGTAAAGAAGCCATAAACTGCTTCCAGGCACTGTGATATATGCGGGACTTGAATATGGTGAATACATTCGTCATGGGCTGATATTGCAGCTTCCAGTTTTCAGATTTTTGGTGCAGAAGGATAATCTTGCTGTTTTAATTCCTGCTAAAACTGTAGTACTCTTAAAACAGTGCGATCTTAAAGTTGTAGCAGTAGCTTCTTCTCCTGATATATTTCCTCATTTTTCCAGTTTAAAATGTCTTTTGTAATATTTACTTAATTTTCAGTATTTTTGTCCTAATAAATATGCACATGCAATCTGCTTGAAATGGTTTTAAAGAATTTAAAGTTCTCCTTTTTCTTTAATCATCGTTAGTAGTTGGACAGAAGCATTCATTAACTTGATTTGATCAGATCTTTGCTCCTTAATGCAATGAAATCAAATGTAATATAACATCAGCTTCTTTATATAGAGTGAGTAATGATATACAGAGATTGTTTTCACCCAAACAGAATGTATTTTTTTTTATTGTTTTAGCTTCTATTTTTCCATTGGAATTCTTTGTACAAAAATTATGTATGTTGCTCACGTTTTAGAGGCCTCTTGATAGAGACTACAGTTTACTCTGTTGCTAATAATAAACTCTCTTTTCCTTCCCATCTGCACTATAAAAAGTTATTAATCTTCAGTATCACCGTATTTCTCAAATCATGTTCACAATTAAAATACTATTGTAATGGTGACACCAAACAGTCTTTGTATTTTAGTGTCTGAGATAATACTAGTGCTATCTGTAAGATAATATTTCCCATGTTCTCAGTCGAATATAGCTCTGGAGCCTTGTATGTTGTGTGGGGGAAACTATTTGTGCTTATGGATATTTTTAATGCTTATCTAATGCTAATCTCTTTCTTCTGCATTAGTACCGCATCTTAGAGGCAATAGCTTCAGCAAGAATGCTCCTGCTCAGCTGACAATTCAGGACGTATTGCTGTCCCTCAGAGGGAAGATTAAATGAGGTCTTTTTGTTTAGGCTTTACTTGCATTTCTCTTTTCTGTGGTGCAGGAGAGGATATGGGTATTTTGCTCCTGTGGCAGACAACCCATTAAGCGCACCTGATGCCACTGAAATAGATGTTCCAAAGAAGAACCAGTTTCTGTCCAGTTAATTACAGCTTTGTAATGTGTCATTTATTTAAGTGTTGTACTGCAGCTTCTTGTTTTCTACAGAGCTCAGAGGTTACCTCTTAATTTGTCTATTTTTATTAAGTGTGGGTGTAGCACATTGCAACTGAGAAAAATCAGTATTCTTTGTTTTCCTTGATGTTAAAAATATTGCATTAATAACCTTGTATTTTAACAGTATTATTTGGCTATGAACTGATTTTATAGAGGATTGAGCTACACTCTTGCTGAGAATAAATGGATTTTAAGCTTCAGCAATTAATATAAAATAAATGTAATTTGACAGACCCTAACATGGGTTTCAACCAGACCCAAATCAAATACCTCTGTGATCATCTTGGCGGTTCCTTTGTGGCATTAAAACTATTGTTCTTTCATAATCACATCTTGTTAAGGACCATAAATAAGTTAAGACTGATTGTTTTATATCAAAATAAACTCTGAATATTTAATACTCCTGTGTTTCTCATGTAGTTACAGGAGACTTCTGCAAAAATGTTGGGTGAAAATTCTTGCATATTAAGCAACTGCATGGAAATTATGACCTATTTTCTGATCCTTTTGGACAAATGAAATGATGGGGAAAATGCATTCGGAACTAGTGTAAGGAAATGGTTTATTACAATCTGCCATTACAGTGGCTGTATAATGATAAGGGTTGAGGAGAAATTGGTACATGAAAACTTCAGAGATTTGCTGAAATTCAGTGAATCCCAACTTGGCTGCTATTTGAAGTGATTGTATCTTGCATTTATTCCTGTAGACTTCTTTCCAGGAATGCTTCAAGAATAATGGCTTGGGGTTTATATCTAATGCGTGCAGACTCACACCAAGAAAACATTTTTTTTTCCTACAAATGTATGTTATCAAACATGTGACAGTACTGTTTCTTATATAAGGCATTGGACTGTTGGAAATTATTTGTGTGTTGTTGATGTGGTTTGCACTTGATGACTTTTAGACTTGGTAACGTAGATTTGTGTTGTCAGCTGTGACCTAGATTAAAGCACACCAGAACAATATGGCTTTCATTGCGGACCACTGTGGCCAGAGGATGCTGCATTGGGAGCATTGTATTTGGCAGTCAAAAGTTCATTAGTTCTTTCCTTTCTCTCACTCTGAGTGTGAAGGTTTTGATTGCTTACACTCCTGAGGCATAGTCCTGAAAGGTTTTCTCCTCAGAGTTAGGAAAAGGAGCTCGGTTTATCTTGTGAACTGGTGGATGAAATGTCAGAATGGGAGCGAGTCTCAGATATGCTGCTCATTTGGGAAAGGAGAGCTGGGCTCAGGCTGCATACTGATACACAAACAGGGAATGATTTTAAAATAAGCATAATAGGATGTGACTCAAAATGCACATGCAATAAGTAACTCAGTGCCTTTTATCTGATTTTAGTGACCCTCTAAACTCACTCCTTATCAGACTAGCTGAAGTTTTATAATGAACAAAATTATATATGCAAATTTTGTAACTTCATGTTGAAAATTTGTGCATGTGTACATAAATAAAAGTTACAAAATCTGCATACAGGTAGACACATACTGTCTCAATATCTGCAGCCCTGTGTCTGGGTATTTTGGGATTGTGTTGGATCATAAAACTAAATTGAATTTTCATGCAACTCCATATATTTCTGTGGTGGTGCTCAGTGGTAACATAGCTAATAAATCCATCTCTGTTTTATAAGTGGGAGGAGGTAAGAAAAGAGGCCAAATTTTGCTTTCTTTGATACTTTGCAGTTCCGTAAACTTTATCTATTTTTAGTTAATATTCGTGTCATTGCAGTGCCACCTCTGAAGACTGATTGATTTTGGTGCCTTCTTGTAGAAAGCCGTAATTCCTCTTTCCCTTTATTATCACTACCCTGTGAAGTTATAACAGTAAAAAAACCCCAAAATCCAACAAATTATGTGATAGGTATGCATTTATATACTTGGACAAAAGACAGAATGGTGTTTTACATAATCATATATTTAACAATCAATGTCTATGATGATTTTTTTTATTGTCGAACTACGCTCCCTGAACCTTATCTTCTTGGCTTATTTAGGCTAGTGTTTAGAATATAATTATCTTTCTAAAAACCTTGCTGGCCATGACAGCATACACTGTAGAGCTGTTTTCACATATGTAAATGACACTTTTCAGGGTGGTCATGGGCTCTCCATGGAGGCTAGCAAGACAGTCGTCTGAATATTGTCTTCCTCTCTGCTGCTCAGGTGTCCTACAGGTAAGAGATACAAAAAAAGTTGTGGAGTTCTTTGATTAGTATAAGACTAGGTCATCAGTGACCTCCTTGCGGGCTAGGGCTTTAAGGAGTAAGAACAAATTTACGTCTCCTTATCACCTCAGTGGGAGCCAGTCTGCTGTTACACAAAAGCCCACAGAAGTTTGGCCTGATTAGGGTTCCCAAAGATTAGCTAAGTTCACCTAAGATTCTTCTGTATTTCATGCTATTACGTCTGTGTTGCTTAATGAGGACTAGGTGGTGTCTTCTTTGGAGACACATTTTCTTGGTAAATTTTGACTATAGCAGTAGCCTGCAGTAGTCTTGTAAAGACCAGGTTATTATAAGGTTGGCAAAGTTTGGCTTCCTCCCTCATGTAACTAGCAGAATTTGGCTTAATATGGTTTTTGTGCTAAAGAAACTGCTCCCCAGAGGTCTTTAAGAGCTGCTGAACCAGAAGTCTCCACTCACTTTTAGGTAATAATCACTTACGACTTCACACATTAAGAGAGACGTGCATCAAAATGTATTGACCTGAGAAGTTTTTGTTGACTGAAGAATAATCTGCTTCAATATTTACTTAAAGCAAAAGTAAATAGTGTTGCTCAATAAAACATAATGGCAAGACAGTGAATGCAAAGTTCCCCACCGCTTATGCCAAAAGCTTTGTTTTCTGCAAATCTGGCTCTGAATTACAAACAAAAATTCTCATAAACCATATCCCCAATCTGACACTCTGGGAACTGTAAATTTCTCATAGGTAGATTCTGAGTTTGGAGACAGCTAGTTCAATCTATTACTGCCATGTTAGAACTATCTGAAAGACTCTTATGGCCTGCTGGCAAATTTTACCCAGAGTTTGTTAATGAACTCCTGAATCCTTAGCGAACCACCCAGGAACTTGGACTTGAATGTATATGTGTGATCAGACTGGATATAGCATGGGTTCAGGGAAACCTATTATTGTCTTCTGAGAAGCTAAACAAGATGAAGTCATGTGCAGATCCGATCTCATTAGTTGACATTGCCTCTGATCTCAATATTGTTGACCTCTGAGGTGGACTAAAAAATAGAAGTGCATTGTCATGTGAATTCCTGAGCCATGCTTACTCTAGAATTTTACTTTCTTGGTAATATTCCTAGTTATTACTACAAATGGAAAAGAATATTAAAATGGAGCAAATGGCTTAACATTTTGTAACATATCAACACCTGGTGGCTACAGTTGTAGAGGTACCTACTTTGCAACAGTGTAATAGGTTTTTTCTTTTTTCCTTTTTATGTCAGTAAGTATTTGTTTTTCAAGAGGGAAACATCTAGAACAGTGTTCTAGGTTGTTTGGGTTTTTTTTTTTAAATGTGATATTTCATGTTATAATGTTTTATACTCCAGATGTATTAAGTAGTTTACTGAAGGGTTTGATCATGCAGATCTACAGGGTTTTTTTAAGAAATAAATTACTAGTTTAGTAACTGTCCAATTGAATGTATAGGTGAGGTAAGGGAAGGAAAGTAAGAAAAATACAATTTTCATTGCCCCAGTGAAATTTTTGCTTTGAGATCTCTACCTACAAATGTATCGTAAAAGAAAAGAAAAATCCAAATGAACTGTGTCTAAAGCATATCCTACTGTAATAGATGGTGCTTTTATTTCCTGATTCCCTTTTCCTGCTTAGGTTTATTGCTCATCCTCTTTTATTTAATTTTTCTTTTCTGAATAGCTTCAAAATATTAATCAATATAAGGTTTATGTTTTAAGTTAATGGCTGTCCTTGAGGGGTGGGATATAGGATATAAGATATAGGATATAGGTTTTGTGTTTGGTTTGGGGTTTTTTTGTTTTGCTTGCTTGTTTTACAAATCTGTGACCTTATATTCCCTATATTTTTTTAATATTTTCATAGACAGTGCTTTGACAAGTAGCAATAGATAAATTATATTATTAAATTATTATTAAATACTATATTTTAGAATATAATTATAATTTATTCTAATTGAATAAATTATAGTATTGTATATTATTAAATTAAATTATTAAGAGAAACAGTGCAGCCTTGAAAAGTTGCTTTAGCAATCATTTCTTGCATGGAGGAGGAAAGAATGGTATGGCAATTTACAAGGTGTATAGTGTCCTTTTTGTTGCTATGGTTAATTCTAATTAAGAGATGTTTCTTACATTTATCCTATGGGTCTGTAATAATTAGCATTTTATTCACATGCCCTTAAAAATATTAATAGTTTATGGATACACTGCTGCACCTTATAAAGCCACTTCAGGGTCTTGGATTTGTGTTTATTTTGAAGGTACCAAAGAGATAGTGAGAAACAATTGTAACATGGATAAATGAAGTTGGGAGGTCAAGTGTGCCCGCCTTATATATCGTGAAAAAACTTTTTATGGGATGCTGGAGTCCATTTCTGATTTTTTTAATTATTATAGAGTTCATCATGTCAATAACTACTTTAAATTGTCTGCTAATAACCTGCTAATACACAAATTCTGCTAGATATTACATCTCTAGTCTTTTGCGTAGCTAAGTTTTCTTTTTGTTCATGGCAATAGTATGCAATATCTTCATTAAACATACTGGCAGCTCCTTAAAGAGAAAATGATTAATTAATCATGCTGTAGGCTTGCAAGAAGGAGTAGCATAGGTAGAAAGATGCTGTTAGATCAAAATCCTTTGGGGAAAAACGGTAAAAGAAATTGCATTGGTTGGTGAAGAGAGACCTGCCTGGATACTCCAGAGATGGGATTCAGTGTGGATAGAGATTCCTGTAGTGTTATGACCAAAGATAAAACTCACAGAAATTCAAGGGTGGAGGTTGGAGAACAAATACCGTTATCAATGTGACAGCCTTAAATGATTTGCTCTATAGTTGGCAAGTTGTGATTACAAGAGAAATTAATTTTATTTAAAAAAAAAGGTTGTAAAAACCATCTTGAATTGAGTGTTCACAAGCTGATTCATTTTGACTTAAATAGAAGCATAAATGAAAGTATATTAGTAATATGTTTCAGGTCTTCAGTTTCAAAATAGAAAATTTAGAAGAACTGGGAAAAGCACGTAATAGGAAATTGCTGGACAGAGGAACTCAGGATTTGTTATGTGTGAGAGGAACAACATTAGTTTTATTTTTGGAAAAAGTTTTCTGAAACTAGTGACAACAGAAAAAAACTGTAAGACATGTTTCCTGATTTAACTGGGTGAAATAATCATTCTCCAGAAATTATTTAGAATTAGGGAGTGTCTCTGTTCCATTCCTTCACAACTAATCAGTGAAGAAAACCATTAAAGGATAAAATGAAAACTACAAAAAGCAAGGGTTAATTAGATATCATAGGAGATGTTTTAACAAACAGTTCTTCAGCCAAAGGAACAGAAAAATGCAATGAATGAGGACTACTGAGGGAGGACTAAATAGAAATTTTGTTATTGAGATTTAGGTGTGGGGTTTAGGTGTAAACTGAAAGGTATATTAACATTCTGTTTCTTTTATCAATAAGGATGATACAGCTGACTATGAGAGCAAAGGTGAGGCATATCAGGGACAAAAATGTTAGTGGCTACAAGACGTATGTCAATGTCTATCAGTTGGAATGATGTCTTATGGGAGTTATGGAATGGCTGCTGATACTTTTTCCCCTTTACTTAAATAATATGAGCAACTGCAATACCTTTGTTTTGACTTAACAATTTGTAAATACTTAGATAAAAAGATTGCTGGAGAGAACAATTAAAAGTGTGGAGGTAAATAAAAAGTTACATAGAATTTTATATGGACTTGACAGAGGCAGATGTTGTCAAACAAACTCTACCTTTAAAAATAATAATAAGTAAACATTGTTTATTGCAAGAAAACATGGCAGATACATGGCAGATATAATCAATATGAACTGTAATAAAGCACATATTATGGTGCTACATGAGAAATTGTTAATTGAAACGTGAATAGTGAGGAACTGTGAGATAGACAAGGTATTGGACAAAGGAGAGACTACTGACTATGGTGAAAGGAGCAGTACTGCCTAGGGGGAAATTTGCGTTTCTCAAAGATAAGTCTTCAGATCTGTTGTATTGCAGTATTTCATTGTTGACCCTGGCATAAAGTGTAGGAGTATGCTAAGGAATGAGTCAATGTTTTGGAGATATCTACAGTTTGGAGGAGGATTGGATTTACAGAAATGGGAAGAAGTTTAGCTTTGCAAAGTGTTCAAGCATGCAAGTGCTTGGGGACAAATTCAGATAATTTCTCTTTACAGTTGGGAATTCATCATTTGAGAGAGAAATCTGGGGAACGAGCTGAGTACAGAATGACTATGAAGGCTCATAATCATGGTTCACGTGTAGGTGAAGGCCACTTGTAACACAGAACATGCAAGGACGGAGATTTCCTTAGATGTAGGCCAAGTATGGTGTTTGCCTGAGAAGCCAGCATGCGGAGGTGGTGGGTGCTGCCGTGCCTGCACTGAAGGTTGGTCGTTACCGCAGCTCTGCTTGCCCGGTATGCGTATGAGTTACCTGTCCCAGAGCTGCCCCTTCTCAGAGCAGCAGCCCAGAAGGCACAGGGGGGTGAGGCTGGGATGCAGCTTCAGCCTGGGGCAAGTAGGTGCTGCTGAAGGGAGGGAGGACAAGTTAGGAGGAAGGTAGGCTTTATGCCCAAGGCGGCAGAGATGAGGGAGGCAGGTGGGATGCAGTGCCGCCTGTGAAGACGAACATTCTGCTGCTCCTGTCTGTCCCCAAAGCTTTACTCTGTGTGCTCAGTTCTTCCTTCTTCCCAAGGAAATCCCTACGTTCCCACTGATACTTCTTCCCCCAGAGACTTCCAAACCCTGCAGCTTTCCTGTAGACTTGCTCATCCTCTTCACTCCCCTGAAATCCTACAATCCCTTTTACCTTCGCTGCTTGCGCTGGTGAAATCTCCATGACCCCTGCTACAGCCTTATGGCTGCGAAGCTGAATTTTACCTATGTGGTGAGAATGCTTTATTTGACATGGAAGGGGGAAACCCATGAATTTTATTGCAAAAAATTAGAGGTTAAAGTTTATCTAAAATATTGTGTAAAACTCTGATCACCCATTTGAAAAAGAAGGCTCACATTTGGAGAAAGGTCACATAAGAGGTTTTGAGAGAGAATATTTTGTTTGGCTAAAAAAAGTCGAGCTGTTTTTTAAGGCTGGAAGGTGACAAAATGGCTCTCTATATTTGTGTGGGGAACTGAACTGGGCACCAGGGAGGTCACAATTATTTGAGTCAAAGGATAGTGTGGTATACACATAGATGACCCACCCATGGATAGTTACCAGCTGGAAACCAGAGAAAAGTTTATTACTTCCAGTAAGAGGATGTTTTAGAGCAATGGTCCAAGAATGGTTTTCAGATTAAATTGGTTAAATTTATCTAAATTTATCTATGATGTGGCTGTATGTGATAATGAGGGAGAAGTCTTTGTTAACCTTGAGGCCTCTTCCAAGCTAATAACAAAGACTTTTTATAATACATTCATACAGCAGATATTAATGATTTTGTAGAGTTAGTTCTCAGGCTCAAGAGCATCCTTAAGAGTGGAATTTATTTCCTTTTTTTGTATTACAGAGCTTTTTCAGAAATGTCATGTGGTTTCCCAGATTTTTCTTTACTTTCTGAATTGCCCTTTTGCAATTTTTCAGGATACACTTATGTACCGTTGTGATTAACTTAAGAAAATTGATCTTCCAGATGTCCATGATGAAGTATATTATGAAAGATTAACGTGCTTGAATTGTTGTAATGGGGGCAGAAATGAAGGGAGGTAATGCTGTAGAGGAAGCACAATGAACTGAGTGAAGGAAGAACATCAGGAAGATCAGTGAAACGGAGAAATCTGATCTGTTGTAGAGAAGCACCTGGACTTTCAGTACTTAGGATTAAACATGTGGTAAATTTTTTGCTACTTTGATTTCAGTAGGAGTCTTCCTTTCTTTTTTTCAGTGGAATCTGTTTTTGGGACTGTGATGTGAGAAACCAACTCATCTTAAAGCATACACAGGAGACTAGTTTAAACCAATTTAGTTCAGTGTCCATAGGTATGAAGTTTTGAATCTGTATGTAAAGTTTGTCACTGTAGCATCTGTTTTTAAACCCTGAATTCTATTACATCTCTCGGTAAATTTACCGACTCAAAAATATTTTATGCAACACTTTATCCACGAGTGAACATTCCTAACCAAATTACAGAGCACGAACTGCAGGATCTGCAGTGAAATACCAACAGTTTAACTAGGTTATGCCAGTAGCTATTATATACTTGATCTTGGTTTCTGAGTACTAAACTATGATATTCATACAGTAAATGTATCATTTATAAGTAAATGTATACATAAATATAGTAGACATTTAGAAGCATACTAACTTTAATTAGTTAATCAAAAGAGGATTTTGCTCTTTGGTATTTGTGTAGATTAATTTGCTATCAAATTTACTTAATCCAAACTATTTATTATTGCATGTTTTCCATTTCTAAGGGCCAAACATTGCAGTCTTTAGGGAAAATACTCATTCACTTCACTGGGAGTTTTGTTTGGATAAATGCTGTGGGATTTGACCCCAAAAGCCATTGAATCAAGCTTTAACAAATATTTTTATGTTCCATTAAAGAGCTGCCTCTCTGCAGTCTGAATTAGTCCCTTTCCAGACTATGGTGCTTGTCTGTCAAAATGTTTTTCATTATGAACATTTCTTGCTATGTAATTCAGTTTTAATTTAACATTATAGTGCAGTGTATGAATAAGTTTCACTTTGTCCCAGTATTCTGGCTCCAATAGTTGGCCATGGTGAATACCTATGGTAGCATATAAGAACAGGTGAAGTTTATAGTGATGCTTTCTGCGATATACCTTCAATCTTCCTGAGTCAGGAAAGCGTCTGGGAGAAAGGCATCATGACATCTTAAGATTTTCTTGACAGAAGATTTTCTGTTGTAAATTGTTCTTTAAGGTTGCTTCGAATTTGTTAATAATGTCCATTGCACTAAAAATACCCAGAAACAGCAGTTAGTCCTACCTATGAGCTCTTTAACATTTACATCATATAAAACAATTCATGCGTATATTCTGTGGCCCATTGCAATCTTTACAACAGTTTTCCAGATGTGGGATGAAGACAGTTTCACAGTTTTTCTTCAGGAAAATAAAGCAAGAGCTCAAAAGCTCTCCAGGTTGTATTCCATCTTTATAGAATCCCTCCTGCTTAGGAGCTGCAGTGTGGTGTTGTATCATTGCACCTCTAGTTACAGATAGACTTTATGAGCCATGCACACAGATGCATCTTGGTAAATAATGCTTCTCTTCTTGAGGAGGTATTACCAAAAGTACCTTAGTTCAATGATGCACCTCGAGCCGACCAACACAGTTCCCTACACCTCCAAGGGTATAATCCAGGGGCACGTTATCACAGAAATGCATTACTGATGTTTGTTGTCTTTTTTTTTTCTTAAGAAGCAATTTTTCACTTGCTTTCTTAAAAAGAAGGGTGTTGCGTGCAGAGGCCAAAGAAGTATGCACAGTTTAGGATGCTGGCTTTTTGGCAGCTGGCTTTTCACATCAGATCAGTCACCTGCAAAATCTTGATTGCTTTGTCTGTGAAACTGAACACCCGATACAAATACGTTACTGTGAGCTTTCTTGCTCCTTTCTTTTGAACAGTTTCATTTTTATAAAATGAAAACTTGCCTCTTTTGAATCAAGATGCTGCTTGGCCCTCCAAGGATAAAGGATGGAAAAGTGGGTAATGGTCATCAGGCATTCTGTCTTTTAGAAGGAGGACCTGAGATCTTTTGGAATGGAGATCTGTTCTGAAAAAGCTAACACTTTCTTCATTTGCCAATCATAGAATAATAGAATAGTTTGGGTTGGAAGGGACCTTTAAAGTCCAACCCCCCTGGCCATGGGCAGGGACATCTTCAACTAGATCAGGTTGCTCAGAGCCCTGTCCAGCCTGACCTTGAATGTTTCCAGGGATGGGGCATCTACCACCTCTCTGGGCAACCTGTGCCAGTGTTTCACCACCCTCATTGTAAAAAATGTCTTCCTTATATCCAATCTAAATTTTCCCTCTCTTAGTTTAAAGCCATTACCCCATGTCCTATCGCAACAGGCCCTGCTAAAAAGTTTGTCCCCATCTTTCTTATAAACCCCCTTTAAGTACTGAAACGCTGCTATAAGGTCTCCCCAGAGCCTTCTCTTCCCTGGGCTGGACAATACCAACTCTCTCAGCCTGTCCTGATAAGAGAGGTGCTCCAGCCCTCTGATCATTTTTGTGGCCCTCCTCTGGACCTGCTCCCACAGGTCCATGTCTTTCCTGTAAGTACATCCTAATGTACTTTCTCTTGCCACATCCTCTTGCCAAGAATGTTTCCCTATGCATTTAAACTGTGTGCTTTGCTTAAAGTCTGCACACCTCTTGCCTATATTATGTTGATCCTGATGGGAAAAATTGCTTTACTGTCCTTCAAATCACTGGCCATGGCACTTGTCACTTGCATTCCTTGATGAAGAGATGGATATGGCTCTAGTTGTGTGGGATGTATTCTACTTCTGTATGGAGTGTTGTCCAGTCCACCGACCCAAGCAGACTTTTAAAAGAGAAGTATTTGAGACAGTTGAATGCTGTGAAATAATAATAATTAAAAAAAAGATAAGCAAGACGCCATCCTCTTTTTACTTCTCTTTCTTTTTCCAAGCATTTAGAGCATAAACTATGTATTTCCTTCGAAACAGTATTGGTTTTAGAAACTTACTGAAAAATACAAATAAAATGGCATTTCCCTTGGGAGTCATTAGTTTCGTGCAAATTCATGAAGCTGTGGGAATAAGAACATACTGTTAAAACCGATACAAGAAATACATCAAACTAAAATATATATTCCTCTGAGATTCAAAACATATCCCAATGAAGTATATGTTTTTGGGGGCAGCAGTATTTTGGATTTATATCTTGTATAAGTGCTAGTAATATTTATGCTGTCATGTTCCTACTCATAACTTCATAATTGACTTTATTGGCATCAAAGAAATAGAAGAAATACTTACTCATTTCCATCCATATTGTGCTCAATGTCTGGCTACAGTGGAGAGAGGCATGGTGTACGTTGTGTGTTCGGCTGACTTTAGGAGTGGTGTTAAACCTGAAGAGTGTTCTGAGAAACCAGTAAGAGCCCCCAAAAGGCTGAAACATTCACTCTTTTCACATATTTCCTAGATATCTTTTCCAAACCTGTGCCAAATATGGCTTCTTTCCTTGGAGAACTCTTCTAACATGGCACGGGGTTTGGACACCTTGCCAGTCATGACAGATACTAACAATCTCTCACTCAAAAAGTTCGTATCCAGAGTTCCCTTTGTTTTGTGTATGCATTCATACAAGGATGTTATGTGTATATAAACATCTGAAGTGTGCAAGTATCCTATTAACACAGAATATAAACCTTCAGTGGTTTCTGTGCTGTGAAGGTTAGAGGTTAGACAGGTCTTACTTAACAACACCACTAGGACTTTTTAAAAGCAATCCTGAATATATGAATCACGTCAGATTATGTGACTACATTAATCTTCCTATGGAATCATAACAGTTTCACGTTTATCTTGATGATCTACATTCTTAGTTTTCTTACTTTAGAGTAGCATGCGGGGGTTTATATTTTAATGTCTCTTGTTTGTTCCAGAAGAATCTGCCCTGCACAGCATGTGCTCAGCAAGCTTGAAGTGTGATTTATAGATACTTTTCTTGATCCACAGGCAGCAAAGTTACAGATCTCACTTATATGCTGTGGTCTCGTGTATAAAAATATTTTGGAGACCTCCTTTAGCTTCATTTCTCCCACCCCCTGGGATTTCAGAGTAGACTTTGCTTGCACGGTTGAAGTAATGCCTGTTTTTTCTCTTCTCATTTTCCCATCTGTTTTAGTTACCGCTCTCGTTTTCAGCACTACCACTGAGGTGCTTAATTGCTTGACTTTCTTATAATTACCCATAAGTGCAGTAGTCAGTACTGCAGCCTTCCGTTTTAACAGAAGTTACTATTGCCCGTTGACAAAGCAAAGACACTGACTCTGCTGTCTTTAGTGGCTGTGAGCTCCCTTTCTGCCTCAGGGTTCTTATTTGCTCATTTTTGACACCTCAGTGAACAGCAGCAGTCAGTCAGAATAAGCCTTTCGGATAATACGAAATATAAGAAGCCAGCTCATTTGAATTTAGGGGATATTTTGCATTGTATGTTTTAATTTTCTGCTTAAAATAGTTTTCTGCTTAAAAGCAGCTGGAGGGAATCAGATTAGAAAAGTTAAAAAAAAAATAATCTCTGAGCTGAGACCAAAGGCAGAAAATTTTCTGTTGGAAAGGAACATTTTTTACGCAGTTGTGAGGCTGTGAGCCAGTGCAGCGAAATAACTGCCCTGACAGAATATGAACTGGAAAAGGTTTTGGTGCGTGATGCATCCTTCTGACTCACGTTAGTCCAGTGCACACCACTACTGCTGACGCGATGCAAAAGTGTTTCTCATCTTCTTGTCCTGCCTGCTGAAGGTTTCTGGAGAGCAGCTGAGTGCTTTTAACTCATTCTGTCCCGGAATCAAGTTCCCGTCTGAGTGTGCGTGTTTGATAAATGGTATACTCTGCGTATCCTGAAAGCACGTGCTATAATGCTGAGTGAAACTCCGTAAGGTCTGCAGTCATTTTGTATGCAAAATATATGGAAAGTAGTAGGAAGAAGGTGTGGCCTGGCGAGTTCAGTCATTTGTAATGTTAGACATTAAGTACTTAGACTGAGATTTTTCTGTGTTGCCCATTAAAATTAATAGAAGCTAGATATCCAGATCCCTTCTGTGACTTTAAAAAAACGTTTTCAGTGACTCTTAGGAAAAAAAAAGTTTGTTTTTAAGTGAAGCACTATTACTTTAGTGTTTCTATTTTGTACTGATTGTGAAATGTAAGCTAATATGAGCAGTAAAGGGTTGCCAGTATGCAAAGCTTTATTTTTGTATGTCCAGTATTTTATTAAAGTTTATGTAAAAATTTAGGATGCAATTGCAGAGCAATAAAGGCTCCCATTGATTTTCTTTTTGTCAGTTTGATTAAATCTGAAATGTCCAAATTAATACCATTTAAAGCATGAAAGGCATTTCAATATACTATAAATTCTATTCTCCTGCTTTATAAATACGCATTATATTTTTATGGAGTTGTAAACAAAAATGTTAATCTTACAGAAGATGATGACTTCTAAACCAGATCGGTATCTGAATATTATTCTCTAAGTAATATTTTGTCCCAGTTAGCTTGGGTTTTGGTTATTTGACTGATACCTCAGTAAGTCCTGAGCATCTAGCATTTAAAGTGAGAAGCAACTTCACTGAAGGATTTTATTTCCTTTGTGAAATTGTACTGTGTTGACTGTGTAGGTTTTCTAAACTGAAATATGTGACAAATGATGATGACAAATACTGGTTCAGATCATCTTTGAGATGAGACTGTTGTGTTAGCAGTCTGAAGTATGATGTTTTTGGGAGGCCTGTCCTATACACTGAGAGCTTTTATTTTCTACTGATGCTGGTGAGAAAAGAGACATTTCAGGACCTGCCATGAGGTGCTCAGCACAATGTCACATCCCAAATGAATATGGACCTGCTCAACGAGTAGATCTGAGACCTTCATAACCAAAAGAGTCTATGCTAATCTATTGATGCACTTGGTCAAATTAATGCTTTGAATGTTTGTTTAAATCAAAGGTGAAATGATTCTGGCCACTGCTTTCAAGACTTGTTTGTTTGTTTGTTTGTTTTTCAAACCGGGATGTATTAATCGTAGCATAAGAAAATTTTGAAGTAATTTATTTTAAAATACTTTTGTTATTCTGAGGAAGTTTTAAAGAAGTAGGTTGCTTAGCAATGTCTGGAAAAGTTCTGCTAATTCCTCCCTAACACATACTGTAGCAATAAGATGAATTGTAATACTATGGGGAAGAAAAAAAAAAAAGTCAAGCCAAACAATGAAAAGGTTTACTTTTCACTCTTCCTTTTAGCCACAGAAGCGCATGGGTTTAGAAAAAAAAAAAAAAAGTGTAAAAGTGTACTCTTTTTGGTGTCTCCTGCATGTCATTGCCTTGTAATTTTTATTTACCCATTATTAAGGTTAGAGGACCAAAAATTATATCAGGTCTTGATTTCAAGCATGTTTTGATTTGTTGGCCAATTAATTGCTTTCTAATTGAGTTGAGAACAAGCAAAGGAAAATACGTGAATCTTAACTTAACTAACAGCTGAAGAGTTTAGAGTTCATAGCCGAAGGCTGATAGATGAGCATCCTCCCTATGTGGGTAGAGGCAAAGAGGAAATGTAACACAAACTGACAAATTGGTTACATAGATACTTCAAATAAAAAAAAAAAATCAACGTGAAGATCAGGATCTAGATAAAATGTATTTCTAGGGTATGCTATGTACCCTGCAGCAAAACACAGTAAAGCTTTGGATTAATAAAAGCTGAACCTGAGCTTTCTGTACTCTTTCTGTCTCCCTTTAGCTTGGGCTTTTATCAAATATTCCATTTATTATGTCAAACGAAACTTCTTGAATCCCATCTTCTGCCTGGCAAAATGTACCTTAAGCTGTGTTCAAACTAACAGAAAAGCCATGTGAAATAGCAAACAATCCTTGAGCACTGACAGAAGTCCTGACACGTAGCAAAACTCTCTTCCCAAATGCATCTTCCAACCCCCCACCTTTTAACAGATGTGCTAATGCTGCAGTCTTCTATGGTTTTATATTCTAGTGCAGATTGTGAGTAGTATATCTCTCTTTACCATGAAGTTACAGAGACTATGTTAATGTGCTATGAAAATGTAAAATAATTTGGATGAATAACCAAAAATGAATTTAATTCAGAAACCCTTAGGGGTATATTCTCATTTCAATGAGAGGCGGTTTATCCTTAATGAGAGGCTTATGCATAGCTGTCTGTGCAATGAGATGAGAATACATTCAAAACTTCTTAAACACGAGAGCTACGAATAATCTATTTAGAGGTTTTGTAGTCAAAAGATCTGGAATTTTAAAAGTAACTAGTTAGCCCTTATTTGCATAAGAAAATTAGTTGACATTCAAGTCTCAGAGGAAACTTCAAAGTGCTTTGTCACCTTTATTACATGCTATCTGATCAAACTGTACATGAAGACAAATAACCTGATCTTTTTTTCTAGTTAAATCTTGCAAAGCACATTTTATAAAATTGATTTTTTTAAGAAGCTTGTTAGTAAAGAAAATTGTTTCAAGTGGCTTTTTTTTTTCTGATCTTGCTCATGATTACATTGCAAACAGATCTTTACCAAGTGTTGACCATTGTTCTTTTAAATGCAAATTGCTAGTTATATCTTATTTTATTTAGTCTCTCCTCTTAGTGAGTCTGTTTGTTCTCAAATAACATAATTTTTATTTCACAAAGTGTCACACATAACACCTAATATGTCTGACTTGTGTTACAGTAAAGTGCATTTTGGAATTACTTTACTGGTTATGAAAATATCAGGTTTGTAAGAGAGCGTGATCCTTTTGACAGGGGCATGTGCTAGAATGGGAATTGTGGCCCCCCCTTATTCTGGATGGGCTGGATGTAATGATATTCCTTACCCACAAAAAGTCTCGGTGGAGCTCTTATACAGACAAGGTAGATGTCAGTTGTGGGTGGGCATTTGTGCGTTATATAGCAAGAGGTGTCAATTCTTATTTTTTTGCTTTTGAGAACAGATTATTCTAACTGAGCTGGCATTTTTACAATACCTTCTGAGGACTTGTTCAACTCACCCTCAGAAAACAAACACATGGCTGAGTTCTCACTTACTCAAAATTTCAGGTACAGATTTACTAGGGGAATGTTCTGTTAACTTTACTGGGTTTTGGAATAGACTGTTAATGCTCCTTTCCTCTCAGAATATATAAAGACTCAACAAAGAGTCATATATGTTTACTGTCAGCGTGATCCCTTCTTTGGCTCAGACTTAACCAAATTCTTATGTCCCTTATGGGGCAAATCCAAAGGAGCTTCAGACCAAATTACCCTGGACTTGCATAGCTGTAGCTACAGTCACAGTGTGCCTCTGATTCCCAGAAAGATACCAGGTTTTGGTTCTGTCTGTGTTCGAAGTGGAGGTTTGGGGCAGAAGGAAAAATGCTCGGTCAAGATCAATAGTGGAGGTAGTAGAGGGGAACAGGTTTATAAAATAAGATCATGTGCCAAAAATAACTGCTAGCAATACAGGAGAAAATGTATTTTGAAATGTCGTGTAGGAGCATCAGTACTTTAACAGCTGGTTATTGCTTGTGCCCACATGCAGTATTTAAAATAACTGCAGTGTGTGTGCTGAATTTTTTTACGTGTCAGGTTGATCAGGAGAGTGGTTTGATGACTTGGGTTGTTTGCAGTTTAAACCGGACTATGTAGGTCTCATCCTTTACAAATTCAGCTATGTAAGATGATGTTGCATGGATTTGCAGGTAATTACTGTCCACTTTTATTGTTGCATGAAATGTACAGTGTTAAAGATACAGATTTTAAACTTTTCTTTGTTTTTTACTATTTATTGATTAGTAATAGCTAAATGGATGTAACTACTTTTACAATTTTACCTGACAAGAGAAATTTATCATAGGCAAGTGATTTATTTCTCATCAGTTCAGGTAGAACTCATGTTGATTTCAGAAGAACTAGGAAGAATGCTCAGCACTTTGGGAAATCCTCCGGGTTCATACAAGGAAAAATACTGTTGACTTCAGATAATCCTTATTTCAGTTACTCCAAAAGGTTGTTGCTGAAAATAATAGTTTTAATAGTCATATTCCCTTCTGAATCAAATTTAGGGTAGTTTGTGAAGTTACACGTTTTTTTCTGCCTATTAAGGCAGAAGACACTCAATTTAAGTATGTGGTTAAACGCAGTCCTGCAGTTTAAAATATCACAAGACTTTAACAGGAATTGACTGATTATGAACTAACTTACTTTTTTTTTTTTTGAAGAGGGAGGTGCTAGTACAAAAAAAAATTGAGAAATGAAGTGAATCAATTCTGGCTATAAAGTAGGCTCAAGGATTTGGGGTACTTGCTTGAAAGGTGCAAACGACAGTTCACAGAGAACAAAATCCTCTGTGCTGAGATTGCCTCTGAGCTGCTGGGGATGCTTCTGACAGATTAATGTGCCCATGTTGTCATTAATTCTTGAACTACAAAGCAGTAAGGCAAACAGCTGTAGAGAGTAGAGCTTTGAAGAGCTTCAACCCAGGTCTAGACCCTCTGCATCAACAGAGATTGATTCATTTTAAATGAATCAACAGAAAAGATTCATTTTAAATGCTGAAATACATTGGAGCCCAGATGGAAAACAGACCATGTGGGGCATCCCACTGAATTCAGTTTTGCTTCGAGGGTGAGCACTTACAAGTTCGTAGAAGTGACCTGAGTTGCCATTATCTGAAAGGATTCCTGTGCTGTAATGATTCTGCGGTGTCAGTCAAAGCAGAGACTTCCTTGCAACTTGAGACAATCCCCTCCCCTGTTACATTTTATACCGAGATAATTCAGAAATGAGGGAGAAAATATATTCTTTTCATAAATGCTTTTACTCTCAAACAAAAAAAAAAGTCACCAAAGACTGATCCCGTGCGATTGCAGTAGACTGTAAAGCACCCCTAAAATCATTTGTGGTTCAGTTCTCAGATAGACATGCATGAAACTAGCTGATAACCTGTGACACAGATCAGGAGTGACTGAGTGTCTATTTCTAACGTGTTTTTAAAGAATTCCACAACCTGTTTAGAAATCCCTTTTCCTTTCCTTACAGTTTTAGGTGTATTGGTAACTGAAATTTGTGAAAAAGCTAAGCTTCCAGCTTTGCTTTTACTGCTAGCCTGGCTCTCTGCAGGTTTTCTTGGCTAGGACACAATGAACTTAATCTTAGTTTGCTGTCTTCAAGTCTTAAGGTAGATGCTTTCTTTATTAGCTGTAGCTGCCAAAATACGTTATTACTTTTCTTTGATGCACTCTGTTCTGTCAGGCAGGAACAAACAGAACCATGCTCAAAAGGGAGGAGGGCAGCTTTTCTAGGAAAGTTAACTCTTCTTTTTTTAATCAATATTGATATAATGAGGGAATACATCATGGGACTGAAAAGCAGCAGAACTGGCGCAAAACGTGTGTACTCAAACAGTAATTATTTTTGAGATGTTGATAATATTGCAGATAAAATCATGGAAGATAACCAGATTTCTCTGCAAAGGGACTTGGGCAAATGGGTACCACATTGATTCACACAGAATATTGGGCAGCAGCTGAGCAGGATTGGTACGTATTGTGTGTGTATACGACCACGCTGTGAGAAAAATACCTTTTCTCCCTGTGTCTTCATTGGGCCTCCCAAGGTCGTGCTGCTTTCATGCAGGATCGTTCCAAAGACATTATCTGTGCATAGTTGTTGCAGTCCTGAATTTGGCTTAAAACAAGGAATGTAGTAAAAACTAGAGGCAGGATGACTTGCTAATTTTTACCTGAAGATACAGACCTGCCATATTGTGCGTACTTGAAGTACTTTGGGAATGCTCACTGTAGAAATATATGTGCCGTCCTACTCAGTTAGGTAAACCTTTTAGAATCCAGATGATGAATGACAACTAACAGGATGAAGGACTTAACAAACTGTAGAGCAAATGCCTGTCTCAGAGAAGTGTTTCGAAGGAGCTCAAAGACAGTAAGCGATAGATTTATTTAGCCAGCAAAGCTGACTCCCTGGAGGCACTTGGATTGCATGAAATTTGTCCAGATTCAGAAACAGGTCGCACCTGCTTCTACCGTCCTGCTCTCGGGTAGGTCAGTGGACCTAAAGTTATACATGCTAATGGGTCACCTGTGTTAAAGGACAAGATGGCATTTTTCTGAAAAAGGTCAGACTCTTTCAGCGCCTGAAAAAGGTTTTTACAGCTTCTCCATTGCATCAGTACCTGGGATCGGTAAGCATAAATTTTTCAATTTGAATATGTAGCCTAAGCAGTCTGTGTCTCACCAAGCTTCAGGGTTCAGGGAGGATGGATGGTCGTTGTCTAGTGTCTGGAAACCATGGGGTGCCCTGTGGTCAAGAGACTGCTTTTTGACAACAGAAGGTAGTGGGATGTGGCTGAGAACTTTGAGCATTTGGGGAAGGACCCCTGGATTCAAGTGGACCAGGTCTTTTTTTCTCTTTATTTGCCAAAGCGTGTCAGTGTCAGGTAAAGAGCAGGAACGATCTGTTTGATACCAGGCTGGTAGCTGAACTACAGCACCCATGTCCCTGAGAAAGCTGACCCGCTGCGGTGTTGCTGTGTGCCAGAGCGCTCTGAGGTTACTGGTTTTGTGCTTCGGTAACACAGTGAATCGGAGAGGAGCTGCCTGGGGCTACGGGCCTGCAAGAAAGAAACTCATGTTTGAGTTAACGTGACACCTAATGGTTTTGTATTTATTTTGTGGCAGTTTTTTTTCCAGTGCATCTCTAATGCATTTCTTCTGGAGGTATAGTTACAGGATCTGTTACGCTTGCTCAGTGGTTAAGATTAGTTTTCAGTCAGTGGTTTTGAAGCTGGTCTCTTACAATTTAGGTCAGTGAAGGGAGCGTATGTACATTGAACTAACAGCTTTCTCAGCTTCAGTTGAGACTACAAACAGGATTTGCTAATATTTGTTTAAATATTTTGGAGGAAGGCAGTGGAAGAAATTCAGAAAAATATTCAGTGCATGTGTTGTCTTAAGGGGAATGGTCTACTGCTTAATAAAGAAACCATTGCTAGCACCATACCTGACTGTTTATTTAAAATTAACAGTGATCACCTAATACTAAATGATATCTCCTTCAGAAACCTGCGAGAAGGTTTGTACTTTGTTCAGTAGTCAGCAAATTCAAGTTCTATTAGAATAAGGAAAGAATTGGTTATTTTATTGAAGTAGATTTTTGGTGAAGGTGCTCTTGCTGGCAGTCGCATCCTACCTAAACCAAGAGATTGGCTTCTTGACTGTGTGGATGGTGTCAGTGGTTGAGGAAAATAATGAGAAATAAGTCAAAGGAAGATACTGGAACAGGGGGATTAGAAGAGATGGGGTAGCTAATAAAAATGGGACATGAAAGAGCACAGGGATGCCAGGGTCTCAGGTCAACACAAATGAATTAGTATTGTGTAGGCTATCACAAAAAATATGGCTGTAAAGCTCTATCTTCTCTTTCACAACTACTACCAAAAAGAAATCCGCTGCAGAAAGGGTGAAATGAGTGGAACAAGTGAAAAAAACTTCAAGTAATTTTTTGACAAAAAAAAGTGAGAAGAGAGATAAGTAGCATTTTTCTAAAATTTCCAACTATTATCAAGCACAGATGGCTGTTTCCAAATGGTTTGCCTCTAAAATATTGCCTACATTTATGCTAGCTGAATTTTTCAAATATTTTCGAAGTTCAGAGCAGATTGCAGTGATCCAAGTGGAAGGTAAGAAGAGATAGCTAGCCTCTGTAATGTCTATTTCTAGAAAGAAACTGGCAACACGTCAGCCGTACATAGATGGAAATAAATGTTACTGATCCTTTACTGACACCTGGTCATCCAGAAGCAATTGAGCAGCTCCAGATCAGATCACGTTCCCTGGCTAGTTGAACTGAAATAAAATCTACAAAATCTTTTTTTTTTTCTCTTCCACAATATTACCAGTGTTACATCAGTCTTATGAAAACCCATATGGCATAAATTGCTCCCAAGAGGTCCTCATCCAACCTCCTCTCCATTAGGACTGTAAAAATACTGCATCTGAATTTATGTGTATGTGTGTATTGTATTGATACTGCTGTCATTCGTGACCTAATTTGGAAAACCTTGCTAGGTCTGTGTTGCAAATAGTTAGGTACATATGGTTCTCCTCCCTCATGTCTTAGTCATATGTGCACACGTGCTGTGTGGTGATAATATCAAATGATTAATATCTTTTGTTTTTCTGTTTGAATGACAGGGTTTTTTTTTTATTATTTATTTTCTATAATGTGCACAGATTAACCAGTTCCATGACATTGAGGAGCACATTAAAGTCTAGGACAAAGCCCAGCAGGGCACTAGGACTTTTGAGCTGAAGCAATAGACACTGCTGTGAAGAGACTGGGAATGAAGATGGTCAAGAAGCTGGGGTACTGGGCAAGACTTGCTTGAAGGGTTTGCTTGCTGCAGAGAAGATAGAAGTGGTTGAGGCACCAATGGGCAGGACCAGTGCTACTCAAGGCAGGGTTTCTAGCAGAGAAGCCCTGACGTGGAGAAGCTACCTGCACCAGGGAACATGTACTGAACAAGCACAAAACTTGAGGAAGTAAAAGGATGAACGCATGACTGGGGTGGGTGAATGGATTTTCACAGCTGTATTTTGTCTCTGGCTCTGCCAAGGTGATGGGGTATTGTAACAGTTAAGTGAACTTTTAGGTGGTTGGTTGCTGGTCTTGAGAAGGTGTTGCAATTTACAGAAGTGCTAATTACTCTCAGCTGCTTTAGAACATAAGGGCACACACAGCAGTAATTAATTATGCCATTTCCAAACATTTGAATGAGTAACTTTGCTATCTTCATATTTTAACAAAGGGATATTTGTGTATAATACCTGCTAAAAAAATACCTTAACAGTCTGTTGCAGCAAGTGGATTCAATGTAAGTTGGAACATCTTGTACATGCCATTGCTGTGAAAATCTGTGAGCACTTAATATAGCTTGCACAACCTAAATTGCCAAGTGATGCAAAGCAAGATGAGGCCCAGCATGATTACAGGATCCCAGATTGAGGTACTGGAGTGATAAAAGAAAGATCTTTTTAGACCTACTGCATATAAAAGACTGCGAGGCAATAAGTTTCAACCCACAAAGACAAATTTTGAACCTGTAAGACAGACAAATGGACACCTGTCTTTCTGGTACAAAATGCTGCTGCAGGCCTGAAGAGAGACGTTTAGATTACATTTGCAGTCTTAGATATGAAAAGTAGTTTGCAGCACAAAACTGGGTGCGTGTGTTTTGGGGGGAGGAATTTATCAGTTAATGATGAACAGAAGGAGCAGGCTGACTGATTAGAAGACAAGGAAGTACATGCTGCCTCTGCCCCAGGGACAACAGGCATGGCTAAGAGTTCCAGACAGACAGTCCCCAAGAAGGGGCTATGGATGTTTTTTGATCCTTTTTTTTTCATTTAGGAATAGCAGAGGTGGTAAAAAGAGATTGTAATGTTATAAAATTAAGAACTTAATGTTTCCAGGTCATCGCTGTCCACAGGTAAATTTATTTAGTTATGTTTTTTTGTTTAGTTGTTAGTATTTGTAATGCTGTTCTTGTCATACATTTTATTAACCAAAACAGCTATTTTGCTTAACATTATGTGATATGTTTGCATTTTGTAATATTGTCAATTTTTTCTGTAGCTTTTTCCTCATTTATCTTATATGGTCTGGTTCTTAATTAAAAGCAGGTTTTCAAAAAAAACATGAGAACATTTTACAAGTCAATTCAGGCCCACTGGAGGATGGGAGAATAAAATCTGACTCCCAAAATCTTGTGAATGTGATAGAAGTGAGTAAATGTGATAGACTGAGATGAAAAAATCAAAAGATGTATTGAATTCATGGTTATAAACCTCTCTGCATGTGTGGTTCTCAGGTAGCTCAGCTGAGACCCACTTCTTCCCCTATCCCAGCCCAAGCATTAACTGTGTGGACTGAGAAATTTGACTCCATCTGAGGTACATCAGCAGCAGTGAGCATAAATACTAAGTATTCATGTTTTATATATAAATGTAACCTCTGTCTTGACAGTTGTAAAAAGAAAAAAGAATTAAAAAGTCCTCTGAACTAAGTTTTATATGAGGACTATTGAGGGACAGTGACAATAAATTCAGAACCAGATTGTAAAATGGGTCTGTTAATTGCCTGAAGCTGTTGCTGTGACGAACGATGTCCTTGCTACCTGTTTCCCTACATGGGGGTTGGGAGGGTGAATTCTCAGAGACTTCAGGTGCTCTGATTGTGTGTCTGCCCTTCCCCAGCAAAGCAGAAGCACCTGCTCTGTGTTGCTGTGGTAAAATACACCGTGGAACACGTGGTGGTGTCTGAAGGATGCGTGTGGAGCAGGAGATGTGTGAGTTATGGTCTGCTTTTGCTTTCCTCCTTTATTACATAGTCCTACCGATTGCAACCTGAATGAGGGGGCAACTCTTGGTTGTTGGGGTTTTTTCATGTGGCTTGTTCTGGAAGTGGGACTTGGATAACTGTCTTAAGCAGTTAGAAATCATGTGTCGGGTTCTATTCAAATGAAGACATTTAAATAGCTATTACAGGGGACACTTCTGTTCCCGTTATTTCTTGCAAGGCAGGAGGAGAAGCAAATGTCTTCCTCTCTCGTGTTTCTATGCAGCCATAAGAGCTTTTTCCTTTTCTGAAATCTGAGATTTTTTTAAAGGCCAAAGTTTAAAGAAAGAGACAAGTACTATTATAGAAATAGTAGTCCTTTCCTGTATTTCTATTCTTTAATCCTTGTGCGAGATTTCTTTTTTATGTTCCTCTGAAGTGATCGCACGTGGAGGGGAGGCAAGGGAGGCTGCTTGTTGGCTCTCATTTGACCTCACTTGGGCTGACCACTGGACCAGCACCTTCTGAGTTTAATCTTTTATTTTGGGAAAGCTGCTATGGAGTCCCGAAGCACTGGCTGATGCTGCTGTTACTTGTCCAAAATGTCTAAGGAAATAGGTCCTGAGTTTAGACGCACCTCAGAAGTGGCTCTCTGATTTGCTTCTGAACCAATTACAGTACCCTGAGAAGTACACAGCAGGACTAATCAAACTGTGTGTGCAGTCTGCACTCAGGTGTACAAAAACAAATGAGAAAATGCAGATTAGGTAGCTATTTCAGTAAATGTTTTCTTATCGTTTTTGTATTCTTTGTTCAAAAATCAGTCAACACATTGGCAGGAACTGAGTGGGACATGATTATGCCCCATGTATTTTGTTTTGATTTGGGGAAGTAGGATGTACCCTGGGGGCATCAGGAGGGCACTTGGGCAGAACTGGATGCCTGAAGCTGACAGCACTCATGCTTGAGACTGAAATATCACAAGTTAGGAGGGGTGTTCACAGTTCGTATTTCCTGAACTAAAGTACATTCCCACTGGAAAAGGAAAATCCTCACTGATAGCTTTGCAGTTTGCCTTCTCCCATTCCCCATGAAGCTGCTTATGGAATAACAGAAGCTAGCAGTCGGGGCAGTAGCCCGCATCCCATAGCGCAGTAGCTGCAATTTCTTTTGTCTGTGCTGTCTGATGTCTGCATGCCATTGGCTTGGGATACTGAGTACCTGTTAAACTGTAATTAGTAGGTCTTGCTTCAGTTAATAATTTAAATCTACATTTAGTTAACATTTTAGGCTTCTTTAAGGATTCTTATTATGGTTGCCAGTGTTAAATTCTGTTCTGTAATATCATTTCTTTGGGTTGATAAAAAACAGATATTGGTCAGTTTACAAACTGAATAGATAAACAAAGGCAGACATTAAGTAAATGTTCAATTTCAGAAGGTACTAAGTCAAGATAGCTGTAGAGAATCTAAACAACGTCCTGCCAGTAACATCAGACCATTAACAGTTGCATGAAGAGGTTTGGGGGTTTTAACTTGTGAGGGAAAAGAAGTTGCAGGAGTTCTGTATTTTGGTTTTGTGATACTTGGTGAAACTTTAACCAAATTATTAATAGCTATCTGTGTTTCCTTTTAGTCGCTATGTTGCTAAAACCCTGGGATGAGCTCTAGTCTTGATACACTTTTCTGTTCAAGAGTTCTCAGTAGCCAGAAAATTACCAAGGTCTTGAAGATCACGGTGAAATGAGGCTTTCTTTTCCTCTCTTCATCTTCAAATAATTGTCACTAGAGGCCAAAATGTACTCTTTGTGTGTGTATTAAGTGTCTCATCACAGACGCTTTTCCTTACAGGATAAGTGTATCTGATTGCACCCAAATATTTCAAACCCAAGACAAGCAATGGGAGGAATTATTTAATACATCAGCATTTTAGCTGTTCTCTTCCCTGTCATTGTCATAAAAATAAGACAATCAGAATGATGATATGCAAAAAAGTAACATGCCATTGGTGTAAAGATTAAAGGCTTAGAAGAAGCTGTAGTGCACTCCATCAGAGCCTCTCATAGCTCTTAAGCTGGTGGCCTCAACAGTAGAGGTACAAAGGGGGCCTGAAAGGAGGGTAGCTCCCCAGGGGCACTTTCAGTGTCCTATCCAAGGGTGTTATCACAGGCCCTGCATCCAACCCTGACTTCTTTGTCACAAATGAATTGAGGTTTAGAATTGGCGTGTCTGGCCAATGGAAAATTCTGGAGTTGTAAAGAAAGTATCTGCTTCAGAAAAGATAGCTGAAGACCGAGATGTACCACCCTTGGGAGGCTCTTCAGTATGGGGCCAAGAAGCAGGACTTGCAGTGGCTGATGTGAACTGGCCCATGCCTGTACTGTACAGGCCTTGGGGCATATTGTCTTTACTTCTGTGCTCAGGTTCTGTCACCAAGGGAACTGCTTGGATTGCTCTAAGTAGGAGTCTGTGCGCAAACTAATATGTATGCGGTGTAGACGCTTAGAGGCCGAGGGCTGTGCAGTGAAACAAAAAGGGAAATAATTTGATGACATAGATCGGAATGGTCATGTGTTTTGGAGCCAGGAACTCGAAGAAGGCTTTCCCAGGTGGGGTGCTCCACAGCATTCCTGGGAACCCTGGCAGAAAGTCCTGGATTCTCCACATTTAGGACAGTTTGCACCCCCAAGGTGTTGGAGAGGCTTGGCTTCTGACTTACCCGTCCCCAATACAGTGGATGTAGCAACCTGAAGGCAGCATGTACAGCAATGGAGTACAGTAGACTGCTGCTTAAATTTTATAGAAAGTTCATGAAACCTGACAGGTAATTTATACTAAAAAAGTCACCTAAAAATCTGCTATTTCCAATAAATGGCAGTTCCAGCAGAAAATTCTTAACCCAGTTACAGTATAAAAGACTACCAGTCAATGTCATCTTAATTAAAGCTAGATGATATAGAAATTAAGCTTTTCTGAAAATTAGTTTAAAGATAGAATGTTTAAAGATAGAAATGATGACAATGCTTCTGTCCACAGGAGTGAAGATGAATACTTGATCTAAACTCATAGTTTGGATTGTGGGATTTTTTTTCTATTATGTTAGAAAATAACCACACTGACTCAGTCATAGTTCTTTGGAAGTTGCAGATGAGATTTTAGCACCATATGTATAATGATTTATAAAAATTATAGTAAATTACAAGAACCTCCTTCAAATCTGTCAAACTTAATTTTCTGCTCTGTGGAGCACAGTGATCGAGACAGTGAAGCTGAATGACGTTTTACACTGTGCATACTGCCAGCTGGCAAAAGCCTATGGCATTAGCTGAATCCACAGTAAACCCACAGACAACTGGTCAAGAAGATGGGCTATGTAATTCTCTCTCAACAGTGCTTCCGAGGGAGCTTTCAGCATCGGTTTGCAGTGCCTACAATGGCAAAGCGGTGGCATTCTTGACGATCAGTTTGACAGAGCTATTTCAAATATTGGGTTGGATGCTGGTAAGTGGTTTAAGGGTCTTATTTTCTTTGGACCTCTGTAATATCAGAAACATGATTAGGATCGATGTCATATTTGGCTGTAGTCCAGCTATATTCAACAGGGAGTATATAGCATACTCTCTTTTAAACTAAATGGTTAGTCAGTATTGAAAGTCTTATAGGTTGTTCTGTTGGGAAGAAAAAGCGATGAGAGAATTGCCTATAAGATTTGATGCATCTTTATTTGTTTGCAGAACAAATCTTCACAAAATTATATCTTCCTAAATAAAAAATGAAATAGGAATAATAAAGGGAACAGTCTCTTTATTGTTTATTCTCAAAATTCTCCTTAGTGCCAAGATTATGCTTGAGATGCACTCTCAGAGCTTTCTTCTATGCTTGTATTACAAGTGTTCCTCTGATATTTCATTGCTTTCCGTTGCTTTTTCTGGCTACATCTGTGATGCTTTTGTCTTTGTCTTTTTGCATATGCAGTAGTACCAACAATTTCAAAATTGCTTTTAGCCACCAGGAGAATCCTTCTCCTTGCATCTCTCAACAGCACCAGAGCAGCATCTGCATGAGATAGAATGGTAATTTCTGCTTCTAAGGGATCTTAACTTCATGCTACATTTACAGTGGATTAAGGATTCCCATTATGCTTCCAAAGTTACAGATTTTGTACTTAATACCTCTGATATGAAACTGCTCTTACGGCTTGCTTTTAACATCTGCAAGGCTCCTTTGAGGAAAACCATGCCAAAGACGTTAAATGGTATCAGATTAGACATCAAATTGATGTGTCCAGGGTAATTCATAACATTCATCTTCTGATGTCTGGGGTCTTTTTTCTCTGTAAAACTTTCCGTTTACACATAAATTCTGAGACTGTAGGTCCTTGGGAGTCTGTAATTTGCACATTCTATGAATTTTTTTTTTTCAGGCTTTGAGTACTGATGTAAGGGAAGTGCCACTTTTATGCAGGGGCTGCAGGAGGGAGCTGGGCTGTGTAACAGGTCTTCTTATGTCCTACCTGGAGTGGCAGGACGTGAAGTTTGGGAGTTTGCCTTCTAGTTAAGGTGGCATCAGTGTGATGTTTTTTCATGTGCATGATACTGAAATGTAAGAGTATTATCGCTGCATAATTTTCCTAGTTGGTCACTTACTTCCTTTTTTCCAGAGCAAAGGTAACTTGGGGTTTTCTTTGAAGATCATTTAGGAACTTGCGAACCCTGTCATGAAGTGTTCAATACCGTGCTCTACTTTTTCATGTGACGCTGGATTGTCGTCATCCACAGCCATTGGCAAGATGCTTTGCCAAAAAGTTAAACATGCTTTTCACTGAAATCTTCATTTAATCTGAGGAGAAATTTAATATCTGATCCTTCATTTCCTTTAATTCAAAAAAAAAAAAAATCCCTTCATATGCCTCTCTCAAATAATTTTCAGATGTCAACAGAAAGGAAGAGTGGACACAGAGGTGTGGCTTGTTTATTTTTGGTTTTGTTTTTTAAAAGCAAGTAAAATCTCCAACGTCTTGAATTTTTAGGTATGGAAATGTTCAGGTCCACAACATGCTCTTTTTCTTTAACTAAGGTTATCACAAAATATTTGTTGTAACTAAGTATAAAGGATAGTAGGGCAATGTAATTTAGCAACTTGGTTGCACAGATATATATGCAGTTTTGAAAAATCCAGAAGTCTTTGGTATATATATAACAAAAGGTTCTCCATATGCATGACTTTTCTGCTGAAAAGTAGCCAGACATGTCATATCTCACACTCACTGCATTTATTAATCATAGTAGAACAGACAGGTAATATATTGCGTTTTGTTTTACTGCAATCAGAAAGCAATAATATCTTTCTCGTTGCACAACTAGCAGTGGAAGAATTAAGTTGTATGTAGCTGATTCAATTCTTAGTGACAGAGCTACAAAAGAAATACATGAATAAAACATTGTTATAAATATGCTAGCATCAAAGCTACCTTCGTATCATGTAGAGGTTTTTGTATTGTTAAAATCAACTGTATAAAAATGATCTTTTAAAATCTTTTTCAAAAGCTGAACTTTATTCAAAAGACTATTTTTTTCTATTGTATTTTCAAACTCTGTGTTCACCTCTTCAAGGCTGAAATTTGGGATTACGCTTAGAGAAAAATGCTTTTTCTTTAAAAAAAAAAATACACAATATCCAGTCACATTTATTTATTTGTGAATTCTCTTTTAAAGTAGAGTGGATTCTTTGGCTGTATAGAGTGAAGAGACGGGCTCCACAAATCTGTTGAGCAGATATATTTTTTGATATCCTTAGGAGTGGGTGGAGGTGAGCTTTCCCAGTGTGGTCTGAAAGAAAACATAATATAGTGTATGTAGGAGTTCAGATCTTGTAATTTCATTTGAATTCTGCCCCAGTCTCTGCTGTGTAGCTTTGGACTTGTTGCATAATTTCTCTGTGCCTTTTTTTTTTTTTTTTTTTCATTTTCACTTGTGTGCCTTTGCCTAAATTAGATTGTCGTATAGGATTTTTGGTATAGGTGCCTTCGAGGGACAGGTAATACATCTTTCAAGAGGATTAATTTCACTAGGTGATTGTGCAGAGACTATTTTACAAGGTGCCAGGAACTGGACTAAATAGAACATAGGACCCATTCTAATGTGATAAAGCCATCCGTACTCAGTGCATGTGAAATCAAGATCATCTGCGGACTGTTTTCCTGTTGCTGTCTATCTTTATAAATTCACATAGGTACAAATTAAATTTAAATATACATTATATATACACACATAAGTATATAGATGTATGTATATATTGTTTCCTTTACATACATATGTTCATTTCCTGTATTTTTACAGATAATTTATTTCAGTAATAGTTCTGGATGCAACAGTCTTCCATATCATTCCTTTGTTATTTCTAATTTTATTTTTATTTCTAATTTTTAAATAAGTGTCTGAGTATCTCTTGCCGCAATTGGGCAATTATGAATTTTGGAGTATGAGATGGGAGATATTCTGATGAAGACCTGCAGCCTAGTTTAATCAAAGCAATATGTTACTTAGTTTGTCTCTACTTTGGAAATGGCAGAGTGGGAAAGTGTGCGCAGCTGGCCCCCATGCTGCTCTACCTGTTCTGAGTCAGCTGAAAAAAGTAATTATCCAGTGTTCTCAGGATAGCACTATTAAAAGCAAAATATAACACAGACACTCCCACACCCCCAGTGGTAAATGGTTTTATAACAGAATTAAACATGTTCATGTGTTGCTAACTCTAATTTGTTCAGGGCAGGCTCAACACTAAAGCAGACAGGTTTTTATTTGGGGGCTGGAGTCTCATTTGCGTTAATATACGTGCACATTTCTGTCTGGCAGTAAAGAAATTGAGTACGTAGGTGTGCAGACTTTGGTCGTGGGCGAGGAAAGTCCTGTGTAAGGGTCCTGGAGAGATGATCTGGTGAAGCATTTGTATCACAGGTATAACCCTATACATCCTTTAGGCTGGTGAACGTGAGCTTGCTCTTCTTTGGTTTAATAGATGCTCTATGGCAAAGTTGAATCAAGTCTCTGTGTTGACAGAGTATTATGCAAGTACTTTCTTTTTTCCTGGCATTCAGCTCTGTGACCTATTTTCTTTTGGTGTGTGATATTTTTTTTTTGTTTTTTTGTGACTTGCTACCACATAACCTTCATTATTTATAAACTGTCTCTGTCCCTTGTGGGGAAAAAAAAACCAAACATACAATGCTTTGAATGAAATCTCAGCTAGGAAAGAAAATTATCTGAAATGTTACGAAGTCTTATGTTTCTAAGTAAAATGATACTAACCTCACTTTAATTAAGAGGAATCATTTCCAAGCTTAGAGTTTATGTCAATGTAAATGGTAATGGGCGAGTTGTGAATAGCATATCAAAGTCTGTAATGGCTATACTGCCAGGGTCAATGCAGCCTCAGCCAAAGCATTATCATATTAGATTGTCCTAAAATGTCATTAAATGGCAATGTAATTTTCTCCCTTTTCCCTTTTTGTCACTGCTGTGGCAGAGATGTGTCTGAATAGAAGCTTTTTTAACAATTTGCTAATCCAGCTTCATTTATTAAGTGTTTCCGTAATTCAGTGTTTGAAACATCTTAATCACCTGTGTGTGTTTAATGGTGAGGTCCAGATGCTGCAGGAAATACGCTGTTCCAGGGCCTTATCTTTTGCCAACTCTTGTGGCCGTGCTTTGGGTATGGAGGAAGAATATTGGTAGAGCTTCTGAACATATGTAAAATAATATGAATACAGTGAGCATGTAACACAGGCCTGGGGACCTTATCTATTTCATAGTGTAGACAAGCCAGATTATCTTGTAAAAATATCTTATTTTCTGATTAATAATCCTGGGGCGCTGACATCAGTCCTTCATGGATAGGCATCGCTTCATTATTCCCTCCAGTCGCTTTACACTCAGAAAACAAGGGAAGGAATTTAAATGTTGCTTTGTCACAGCTGTGAATGGAATCTAGTTTTCTTTTGAAAATCCGTAATTAAAAGGAAAGAATCAACAACAGCAAAGAGGAATTCCATGTTGTGTTGATAACGAGTTCTTCATTAAATTCCGGAGTGAAAAGGACAAAAATAATTTGAAATCATACACAATTGTTTTCTTCCCAGCTATAGTAGTTTATCACGAGTTGATTTGTAAAAATCGTATTTGTAGGACTTTAATAATTTGAATGAATAATTTGCTTCTGGCTGAAAGTTGGCACACATCCTCTCAGCTCTAGCACAGTTGTTGGATTTTCTGAAGGTGCCTTTATGGTCTATTCAGTAAATAGAAAATATTTTCTTTTTTGGCACTTACAACTTGAAAAATATTTGAAGGAATAGTATTCCATAAAAATGTCTAAATACGATGACCTCTACGTCTCTTCCACTTTTCTGAACTGGAGGGAAGCTGCTCTTACAGAAGAGTAGGGGGATCAGTATTAGTGAAAGGTATGCAGTTGGGTTCTTTGGGTTTTTGGTTTTTTTTTAGGTTTTGGGGTTTTTTCTTTACTGTAATGCTGCTGTTAGCTCTTCTTGAAGACAAAAGGGCTTATGGAGTTTTGTGTCAGCTTGGCAATGCCACCTAGGCAGCGAATTCAAAATGTTGCTCTGAAAAAGTTGTCAGTATCAGAATATCGCCTGTTTCCATAGTGGGAAAAGGGCAGCTTTTCACTGGAGTGCATCAGGAAGCTTGGGTAGGGTCCCATGATAATGTGATACCAAGCCAGACATGCCACTCATTTGACTCTTTGATGGAGTACCTGGTACTGTGCAAGGATAATGTAGAGTCTGATTTTTGTCAGAACTCAGTGACGTTTCTGACGTTCAGTTCAGAATTTTTGAACAATTTCATAATTTCTGAAATTAGTAAAATTTGCTAGTGCTGTAAATTTTGAAGATTGCTCATCTGGAGTATTTTTGAAGAATTAAGCAATGGTCGTATACATACAGCTTCTGAAGGCCAATTAATGAATAATCTTATGGCTCTTCTGAATGTAAGGGGTCAGATATGTGACATCTCTCAAGTGATACAGGGTGCTAGTAAATGTTTCCTGTTAACCTGTTGCTCCACATCGAATATCTGAGCTTGAGAAGTTAAATCAATTATTCAGTAATAATGAGAATTTAATATCATCCAAAGTTGGATTTCCAAATAAAAGAGGAAAAAAATAAAAAAATCAAATATTCTGTAAATAAAATTGTATTTGAATCATGTGAACATCATTGGCCTCTTGCATTTATATGGATAAATTCTACATTTATTAGTACCTACACAGAGAAAATACATAGCTGAAATGTAATTGCCATTGGAACCATGCTTATGTTCATTAGGAGCATGAATAGTACAATCGCATGAGAAGATCTGATGAGTATTTTTCAATCCATTGCCACAAATGCAGAATTTGTGAGTTATTCACTAAGACTAAGTTACAAATGATCAAGCTAGGGGTTTTTTTTGTAGGTGAGTTTACTTCAGCATGATGATTGCAGCTGAATTGTCAGTGGGTGTTTCTGTGAATAAGATGACGATGTTTGATTGGCCTGGACTCTGAGCAGTACCTTCTTGCTGACACCTGCCTCATTATGAGTAAAGTTAAAACTGTCACAGCTGTTGCAGATTTAGTTCTTGATTTATTATTAATGCATTCTTAAATGAGTTTTTTCTAGTGGATTGGTGGCTGTGAGGTGGTGATAAATATGTAAGTGAATGTGCTTCTCTGGGGAAAAAGCCTTGAACGCTGCT
This sequence comes from Anarhynchus alexandrinus, assembly GCA_008711295.1. Taxonomy (NCBI): domain Eukaryota; kingdom Metazoa; phylum Chordata; class Aves; order Charadriiformes; family Charadriidae; genus Anarhynchus; species Anarhynchus alexandrinus. Next base: position 425,295 of record VUYV01000203.1, on the reverse strand, counting down.
GTATTTTGACCATGGTCTTGAAGGAAGTTACCAGTGACAGGTTGGTAGTTTGTCCTCTCTGTGGTGTGGCATGTTAGAGGGTTTTGCCTTTGAAGTTTTGAGGAGTTGCCTCCTCCTGCACTGTTGGTTTCCATGCTTCTATGCAGCCTCTCTATAGATGTTTGTCAGAGGCTTGGAGGAAGAGGCTGCTTTGAAGGAGAAACAGGACCTTGAGGTCCATGTGCTCCTCTGTACTCCAGCAGGTGTAATCAGCAGGGACTGGAATAGTAGTTTTAAATTAATGCAGTTACTCTTGGCATTATCTAGAATGTTTTATCAGAAAATAATTTTCCATCATCTCTCTGGCTATTAACACGTATAGCCAAACACATGACTATGTGATGGGTTTGAAAAATTATATCCTAAGTTTCTTTTGCTGACCCGAATAGTTTGCTTTGCTCTACATATGGCTGGAAGCTCAGAAAGAATGTGCAGATCTTATTGATTAAAAAGGAATTGTGAAAAAATGTGTCAGCTAAAGAATTTGGAACACTGTGGTTCTGCTTTTGGTCCCTGCCACCTTTTTTCTTTTCCTTTTTTTTCCCACTTTTCCTGTCTTTTGAGGGAGAGGGTGGAATATAATTAACAAGACTGAACAAGTACTTGTAATTAAAAGCTTCAGATGTGAAACATACTTTACCAGTTCAATTCGTTATTAGAGTTCAGTTCTAGAGTTGAAGTGTCCTGTCCGAGATTACTCCTGCAAATTAGCGTTATGGCCAGCAGTGGAAAGAGCATTTATGATGGATAGTTCATGTATTTTCATTAGTGTTCAATAACCAGTCTCCAGCACAGGACGATCGCCCCAGCATTCTGTTCATCCTTCCTTTCCATCCTGTTCATTTTAGTGGCAGTGTATTCACTTAAAAATCACATTTTAAACGTTATTGGCTATACGATAGTAGATGGGAATCAAAGATAAACTCACTGTGTCAACGTCTGAACTTAGTGTGACATTTTTTGTTGTCCTTGATAACAGAAATATTAAGTGCTCTAAAAAGTTGGATTGTTTTAATGTCACTTCCACCGGAGTGTGATGTCATGGAAAAATAAGACACAGTGGTATGCCTTTTTGCATTTAGTTCAGTTGCTCACTCTCTCTTTGTCCCTATGGCCTTACTAAATGTATTTTTTGAAGAAGGCTAGCCTGCTTCATATTAATGAATGAAATATCAGTAAAACTGAGACAAATTTGGTAATTTATGCCATGTATTTGTCATTGGAATCACAATTAATAAATTGCTGATACATATTTTGGTTTTGAGGGTTAGTGGAAATTAGGTCTTCTCTATTTTTCTGTTGCCCTGGTATTAATGATTCTGGGTATTGTTATCCCCAGAGAAGCCGGATAAAGAGGCAGCATTTAGCTAAAATGTTTTTGACTCAACCTTGCAGTAATACTAAGTCAAAGCAACAAAGTCTTTGTTGTTTGCTTTGATGTTTTTGAAAGGAAATACTTTGACCTTACCTAGAAATAGCTGATTTTGCATCCACATCCAACAAAATCCATTAGTTTTCATAGAACACTTTGTTTGTTGAATCCATATTTTCATCCAAAAAAAAAAAAAGACTTGAAAAAAATTCAAGCATCACTTTGTAGTTCCCATGTAGTTAACAAACTTTTAGCAAAGCCAGTTTCATTATTTTCCTATTGAATTGTCGTGTGCTTTCATACTTGTATAATAATAATAATAATAAGGATAACAAGAAGCAAAGGGAAGTGTAAATAGCCGTAAAACTCAAGCATGAACACTCAAGTATGCAAGTCTGTTTTACGAGGAAAACCTATTAGAAAATGTTGACTTCAGGAAGGGATCCAAGTATGTGAATTTTGCACTTCATCTCATTTCAAAACGCTTTAATCTCTTTCTGACTCTTCCAGGTGTTAATTCCCGAGCAAATGTTTAGGCTTGACAATTAAAAAAAAAAAAAATGCCTTTTAGTGCAGTTTCCCATTGTGGTTTTGGTTTTTTTTTTGTAGGGGAAATACTGTTTTTTCAATTGTTTATAACTTAGTTACATGCCATACATGCACTTGAAGATAGGGTTATTTCCTATCCTTAAGTCAGAAGGTATATCTGCATATAGCTACAGACACAGAAGCCCAGGCCTCCATTTGCTTTGGGTATCCATGTAGCTAACAATTATTTGCTTCTCTCCTTCACTCATTTCAAGAAACTTCTACAGGTTCTGTTCTGAGAAACCTGCTGGCACCAGTGGTGAGAGCTGCCCACTCATACATGCAAGCTCAGTTTCTGAAAAGAAGGACGGACTCTATTTTTTTTACGATTTTATTCTCTGGGCAAGAAATAACTGACAAGTCACAACCTATAAAAAGTAAACCCGAATCATGGACTGTTTTTGAAAAAGCAGCAAGTTGGAAGGCTTGGGTTTCAAGGTTTTTTTTCTCGATAAAAAACATTGGGATTTATGTAGGGGTAGTTTTACTGGGTATTCAGATGCTATTAGTCAACAATTATACATTTAATTAACAAAAAAAAGGCATGCAGATTTCCTTGGGAAAATTTGACAAAAGTTGATTTTGTCTTTAATTAAGTTATTTGTGATTGTATAGATAAATATATCCTGGGCTGTATTTTTATTTCATATGTATAGGTCATATTCATTGTTTACCCTAAGTAATTCAAACAGGCTGTGTGAGGTAAATGTCATTGAAAGTATAAATAAAAAACAGAACTGGAGGTTGAAAGAGGAATCATCAGCTAAAATCTACATGTACATCATCAGAGCATTTTGTGTGGGGAAAATGAATGGCAGGACTTCCTTCTTCCTCCTCATGTAGGCTTGTGTGTGATGTTTGACCTATAATACAATTTAAGTCTGTGCCTGCAGGTCTAAACGTGATGTAAACAATACTCATCTATTTAAAAACTAAGTCCTTATTTTAGGGGTCATGCACGTACCATCCCCTTTTTCTTGATTCCATAAAAATAAAGTTAAAGTCCTGGACTGTCCTGTGCTGTTTCAGTCTCTTAAAATAAACAACCAACCTGCTATTCATGTACAGATGGCATAGAAATCTCTGCTAACAGCTTTCAAGAATACATCAAGGACAATTACTTCTAAGCCTTTATGAAAATAAGAAAAAGCAACATTCGGTACCCCATTTTGCTGGATAATAATTAGAAGATTTAGAGATGCTAGCCAGGTGGTTTTAGCTATGACATCTGGAAGTATAGCTTCTTGCTTAATTTTACTCCCTGCTAATCAAGTGTTTCTGAACCTCTTTGTAAATTGTGAATTTTTTCTACAAAGTAAACCTGTGCTGCCTGCTTTCCCCTTCTTTTTGTCCCCATTCCCCTCCAAACAAACAAAGCCGTATCCATGCAGGAGAAAAAACTTTCATAGAAGCCTTTTTTTTTTCTTTATGAATTTTTTGTTGGCTTTTTTGGTTGTTTTTTTTTTTTCAAGTGAGAAATGTAAGGCTCACCACCTTTTCTTCCAAGCAAGAGAAGGAGGACCTGCTTTCCAAAGAGTAATAAGAACATCTAAATTTGTTTGCTCTTTAAATTAAAACCAGAAATTCCCAATACTTTTACTTGCCAAAGCAAATGGTGCTCTTCATGCAGATTTTTTCATTTAGAGAAGAATCAGAGACAACAAATATTTTGAGGCAGATATTAGTCATGACACTTAACATACCAATAGGAGGTGCCAATAAACTATGATGTGATGGCAGTATGAAAGTGTTCATTCAGCATATGGATTATGTCCGTTTGTCTGAGCTCAGTGTGGTCAGTCACAAAGAGACTGCAATATGTTATAACGAGGAATAGGACTGCATTGCAAAACTCCAAACTACAAAACTTCCCAAGTGACTTCCAGTCTGAGTCTCCACCAGAACATCACAAACGTTCATCCGCTCAGTCTTGAGTCATGTTTGAATTACATCACAGTTTAGTGCTGCTTTTGTTTGTCTCCGAAATGTTGACAAGATTGCTGAGAAAGTGTGCCTTTCTCATAGGCTTCTACCAGTTTTTCAGACTTTTTATCAAGAACCCCTTCCAGACCATGTCAGATTTATCCTGGCGCACCTGTAAAACTCCTCTTCATTGCACGTGCCTAGCTTCAAAGTCCCAGCACAAGGGAGACCACGTGCTTTTGCTCTGCACAGTTGTTCCCTTCCCGGATGGATAATTCTGGGCATCTGAGGTGCAGCACTCGTGCACAAACCAACCCCATGCTCCGTGTGTACCATGGGCACCAAATGCTTGATGGCAGTGCAGCGCGATCAAAGAAGTGTGACAGCTGATTAGCCTGATGCTGAACTGCAGCCACCAGAGTCTGTGGGATAAGTCAGTTTGAACAAACCTCAGTAAGAAGAGTCCATCTAGGAGCAGGTTTTATCTTGCTGCTGAAACAGGTATTGAGGCTCTTTTGTTTAGCCCAGTGTACTGCCGCTTGTCAGTTGCATTGGGACATCTTGCTGGAGCGATGCTTTTGACCTTGATGTTCCCACCACTCACCTCCAGCCGTTCCTTGCCAGCCAGGACCATTGCTGACTGCTCCCACTAGCTGCCTTCTCTGCCAGTTGTTCTTGCTCACTCTGTCGGCTGCTTTGCTCCATCAGCCAGTCTGCCGTATGCCATTTATCTCCCATCTGTTCATTTCCACTCTTGCTGTTCTCTCCTCCCCAGCCACATTTCTTTGCAACCCCTATAGGGTTTCAGGTCTTTTAGAAAGGATACAGTGATTANTTTTTTTTTTTTTTTTAAAAAAAAAAAAAAAGAAGAAAGGGTCAACCCCTTCTCTTTGTTCTTTTAGTCCACTTTTTTTTTTTTACACCAAGGGTGTAAGCCACAGCATTCCTGTATTCCAGTAGGGTGAGTTATCCAATCTAAACGAGTGGACAGGTTAGCTGTTTATGCTTTCCAGACACATTTTTCCCCAATTTTACCGTTTAGCTATGTTTACCAGGAGTCAGGACCAAGGTCAGCGCAGCCCCTGCCTTGTGGGACTTCCCACTGAAGTTTCCAGGGAGAGACTGCTGGTGTGTCTCAAGATCTCGGTAGGAGAACGGAAAGTTGCTTCATGTCTCATAGGTAGAAGACTGATCATACATCCCAGGGGGATGACTGATTGGATTTTTGTTATTTAAGAGTATGACCACAGTTGACATACATTCATTTTGCAATAAATTGTGCCATCAGGTCCTGCTTTGTGAAATCTCTGACACTCAAATCTTTGCTGTCCTGAATTTGTGCAAATGAGCATTCTTGTATTACTGCAGCATGTTGTACTCATTCATAAGAGCTGCAGCTTTTGGACAGTTTCTCTGTTTTCTTGAGTGCCTTTTGAATTATAATCGTGCCCTCCAAAGTGCTTGTAATCCCTCCCAGCTTAATGTGATCTCTGAATTTAATAAAACATACTCCCTGTTCCATCATCTAACTCACTGATAAAAATAATAAATAATACCGTACTGAACATTGGCTCTTGTGAACTTCACCCAAGTAATCCTTGTGTTTGTCAGTGATTAGATGTTGTTATCAATAGCTGTAAGCCTATTTTGCTGTGGTTTGTCCTAGGCCATTTCTCCCTAGTTTTTCTAGTGAGGATATCACGTAGTAACTGTGGCTTATTCGTAAGCACCATTTTTTAGCCTGTAAAATCTTTTCATTTCCAAGCATGTTTCACTATTTTGGAATAAAGCCTGCAGTACTGGTTTTTTCTGGACTCTGAGGATTTAGCACTGTACTTGTTTCCTTTTACTCCCAAGCTGATATTTTAGTGGATGTGCACTCGTCCTGACTCGCAGCTGTAGGAACAAGGGTCTCATATGGCACAATGGAGTGCTTCCACCTGTTTGTGTCTTTGATTTGTTTTTAAAATGTAAATTGTTGCTATGTTTAGAAGAGCTGTTCAGTGCATCTTAGCAATTAAGGTTGACACCACTGTATACAAGTGCCAGAACAGTTCTTTTTAATATACCGTAAATGATCTCAGTGTCAGATATAATGGATGGTTATGGTGTACTTGTCAGTGGCATCCTTCTCATTTTGAGTCTAAGTGAAAATGAGAAGTAGTGAGGGAATGGTTGATGAATATATTTTTCTTTCCTGTTGAATAGCAGTTTTATTTTAAATTACATAGCTGATTATTTTTTTTCACTCACATTTTCACCTGAAACTGAAAGTATTTGTAAATTTTTCTGTTAGCCTTAGTGTCTGTTGATGCTTGGGGTCCAAACTCGCAGTGCCTGTACAGCCCTTTGTGAGTATTCCTGCTACTGGGGCAACCCTGGAAAGAAATTTTGCTTAGAAGACACAAGGCTGTCAGTCAGCGTGCAGCTCTTGCTATCACCCTTGAAGTGCTGTAGAGTTTTCCTTCATGTTTAGTGAGCTTCAAGAGCTAAGATAGGTATGGGACCAGTACTGCTCTTGCTTAGTTAAGGTTGTTTACTTGACATGTTAGTGTAAAAGGAATATTTCTGCAGTCCATCAAGCACAGACACTTCAGTGCTCCGTAGCTGTCTGCAGGAAACACGGAGGGCAGCCCCTCTCCCAGGTACCACAGCGTGTCAATGGGGCAGTTGGGAGATACAGTGTGGTTCTTGGTGAAGGAGTTGATATGCGTATCATAATGGCAACAAGATTAAATTTGACCCAGATTTAATGCAAGTGTGAAGTGCTGCTCTCAGGATCCATTTGTGAATCTCATGTTTCATGGGGAATGACTAGCTATGCAGCCTGTATAACAGGGTCTATTTGTTTGGACCTCAAGCTGAATGGAAATCTGGTAATGTACTGCAGTTACAAAAAAAGGCCAGTGCTACTCTTCTGTGAAATGTGGGGATGTAATTGGTCTACGCAACTAAATAAATGTCACTCAGGTCTAGCTGTGTCTGGCTGTGGACACTGCACTTTGAGCAGCGGTTGAAGAAAGTCTTTTGTGCTGCAGCAATGTTTGTTTGAGATCTAGAAATATACCTATGGGGAAATATTTTATTTTAAATTTAATTTTTTAAAAAACTATTTAAATGGGGAGTGCAGTCAACATCTGTCATTGTATAAGGTATTTGTAGAAAGAGGGCAGGCTGTTTTTGCAGTCTTCCTCACTGAAGATTTTAAACATAAGGTTAGAAAAAAAAAAAGATTCAGAGATGGTCTATATATGCATCTTCATCAGAGCAAAAGAGTCAGCCAGATATCTTAATATGCTTTCTATGGTTTTGTTTGTCATCCTTTTGCAGAAAAATACCTCTTCTTTACTTTTGTTGGGACTCCCTATTCTATTAAGGGGTTCCTAAGAAGAAAATATTTCCATCCTGTACTAAAAGTCTCCCTATTACCTGATAGCATTATTCTGAAACAGTTTTACCTGGTATTTATGCCTTTTTGCCAGAGACTGAAGAGCTGCAGATTTAGGGGAAAGACATGAGAATATTCTTAAAGCAAACTCCACTATTTTTTCTTCAGTGGAATGAGCAGAATATTAGGTCAGCTAAAAATATGCTGCACTTCAGAGAGCTTCCATGGATGTTGGGGATGTGGATGTTGAGGACTTCCAATAACATGGTACTAGGGATATCTTTAATTACCTCTGAATGAGAGGCAGAGCTTTGGTTTATATCATCTGTTTTAACTATATTTGTCAGGTGGGAGTAAGGAGAACACTAAAACAAAATTGGTTCCATTCACCAAAGAATCCATTCTCTTCCTGTTACTTGTTATTCACCATTTGTTTGCCAAGAGAACTGCATGGAGTCCGAGAGAAGAAACAAAAAAGCCAGCTTAAATCTCAGATACTATTCCTGTAGAAATTTGGTCCCTGTCATAGATAACACAACTGAAAATACTGCATCGTTCACTGTGCAAATAGTTGCATTAGAACTAGTCTGTGTTGCGTTGTGGTTTTGAGCATTAGCTGAGAGGAGAGGGAGACTGGCTCACAAACTAGTGCGTACTATCTCAGCTAAAGAATGATGCTGGCTTTTCTCCAGTGCTGCTTCATAAAGCAAAATACGGTGGGCAGCAATAAATTGAGTCAAAGAGGTAAAAGGAAAAATAATCACATTCGGTACCGCATCCAAACATCTTTGATTGCTTTCTGTCTCTCTTATTCAGGGCAATATGTTCCTTTCTGATACAAGGCATGGAAGAAATAAAACAAAAAATACCAGCTCTATCCAGATGATTGAGTTTGGAGAGGGAACAGAAGGCGTTCAGTGCTCTGGTTTTCTTCCCAGGAATAGCAGAATTCCCTCTGTATTGCCCAATAGTGTTGGATCCTCCATTCATTTTGTTTCATTCTGCTGGGATGGGGCAGAAGAGGGAATAGAGGAGCCAAGGTAGCCAGGAGGTTGTGGAGAAGTCAGTGCTGTATTTGCCAGTGTTTTTGACAAGGAGCATGTACGATTGTTTTCCTTGTTGTCTCTAATAAACTCCCAAGTTTCCCAGGCATGTGGACATATGGATAGACCAGACAAAATATATCCAGTTGACAAAATAGAAAAACATTTTCTTACAGGAATCACCATTATCATGAGGTAATTGATATTAAGATGCACTTTTCTGGAAGTATTCTGCCTAAGCCCTTGAAAAGTTCACTGCACAGTATAACGGTTTTGGTGCAAACTCATACCAAGACTCACAAAACTTTTTATATTTTTCAGTCTAGAGGATCACTAAATATAACTTTTTTTTTAATACATAAATGTCATTTATTGCAATTCAGCATAGTCTCTCTCAAAATACTTCGAAGAGAGTATCTTCAGTAAAGCTGAAGTAGAAAGGCTTAAAGCATAAGTTGCAGTTGGCAGTTTATGACAGGTTGGTTCCAAAGTAACCTGGGTGAAAAGGGAGAAGAAATAGTTTGGTGGTATTAGTTGCAGAGAGGTCTTGCTCTCTGTAGATTGTCACCTAGATAGTGCAATATCAGTATTGTAGGAGAACCCTGTTCTTGCTCTCTCTCTCTCTCCACTTCAGATAACTTGCTTGAAGTGAGTCATTTGAAGATTTTGGAGCTCTCAAAGAACGATTCCCATCCACTATTTTCTGAAGAAATGGATTAAGTTGTTTCACTAAACCTTGAGCGAAGTTACTGGAAAAAAATGGAAGGAACTGGGCAGAGTTACAGGTAGGGGCATGGGTGCACAAGTTGGGGAGGCGATAGTTAAAAAAAAAAAAAAAGCTAGAAGCTGGTAAGAACAGGACTACAGAGGGCCTGTTCGATGACCTCCTCTAGACTTGGACTCATTATTCAAGTCAATAACCCTTCCTATCTGAAGAGAAGCTGCAAAACCCATAAGTTAAGCACTTGCAAGTCAGGAATGCTGGGCATATAGTTGAACTATATAGAATCATAGAATAGTTTGGGTTGGAAGGGACCTATAAAGGTCAGGTAGTCCACCTCCCCTACAATGAACAGGGACATCTTTTAGCACCTTTGTGCATACACATTATAGCACATCTCGTTAATTATATGCTTAAAGAGGCTCTCCCCTCTGCTTTCCACAAAACTTTTGCTAACTCAGTGTATGAGGTGGATTTGCTGTAGGACTTTATATGGAGGGGGCAACTCATCGCGAGTAATGTAGAGAACTCGAAGAGGACTGTGTTTGCGACACAGCTAATTGGGTTTCAGCTTTGCCTCTGCCCCAGAATTCCTCCATGATGCTGGGAAAATCATGTAGATACAAATATTCTCAAGCATAACTCCTCACTCTGTGTTGTTTACTTTCTGAGGGTTTCAAATCAGGAACTACAGGTTGATTTAATTAAGTTTGGAGCACTTATAGCTGTAGCTGGGACCAGCTTAATAGGAACTGTTGTCTGAAGGTGAAGAGTGCAAAATGAAGTGAAGTAATCTGGAAGATCAGGCATAGGCTCCTCAAATTTGGTTGCCCAAGAGGAGCTGACACTTTTGATCATTCTTGTCTTAATCTTTGTGCTTTTGTTCTCAATGTGTCAGATACATGAAAGAAAACGTGCTAAGTCAGTTGTAAACAATGGAGGTAGACAAAAACTTTCATTCGGGTATATATATGCCCTTAACTTAAAAGTGTGTTTACTTGAAATATGCTTACATCTGTTGTATTATAATTAAATTGGTGTTCGTTGGTGTCAACAGAATAAAGTATTTTTAGTGATGGCTTAAGGACAACAGAAATATTGCTTGTGGGTTGTTGGTGGGGTTTTGTGGGTTTTTTTTTGGGGGGGGAGGGAGGTTGGTTTTTTGTTTTGTTTTGTTTTCCCCCAGGAGTGTCAGAAACAAGCGAGATGGTACAGTGGTGTTACACAGGAGAGAGATTCCTGGGAAACACTGAAGGACGCTGTGGGAGGCAGAGGTCTAAGCACAGATGTTAGACTCCAAAGCCAGGGATGCGTAATTTTCCAAAAGAAAATGGAAAGGCACAGAACGGGAACACATCTGATGTAAATTACTGATGCTTTTTGGGAGGTTGCACGGCCATCATGAACACTAGCCTCTTCGTATTGACGGTTGTCTGGTTTTGTTCGTTAGCGTTGTGCTCCCTGCTCTGCTAGCTCGCACAGGAAAGAAACTGCACAACTCACAAAACACGTCGGTTCAGTGAAAAGACACTTTATGTTTTCTTTAACTGCCTTGAACAGCTATTTTGTACTAACAGCAACGGGTGAAATAGAGCAAAGAATGTGTGGGCAAACCGTGGGTTCTCCCTCTGGTAAAACAAATGGAAATAGGTACTCATCTCTATTTAATTCTTTGAAAGCTCAGTATTACGTCTCCTGGACACTGTGTTCATTTATCTTTGCAAGGATGAACTGCATGCCAGGATTCCTGGGGTGGAGTGCTTTTTGTTGTTGACCAGCAAATGCCTGCAAAGAAATAATAGGCTAGTGCATTTATAATCATATATTTGATTTAGCTACCTCTTGCTTATTTAAAATATTTATTAATTACATTTCAAATACTTCTTCTGACTTGCTAACTTGTTTTTAATTAAATCCTTGTTAAGTTGATTGACTTAATTGAAATAAATGCAACACCCTGGTGAGAACTGGGTTATTTTGAATCTAGTTAACCTTCAAATGAAGGGTTTTTTTTCTGCAGTGTAATTACAATTGAGATTAGCTTATTATGCACATAATGAGTGACCTTTCATCTTGTCCAAGGTAAATAAATATGCAGAGGTATTTGCTGCATGAGCAGAAAGTACACAAGTTTTGATAGAAGATACAAACTTACTGTTTCTTTTGTCTTTTGGGGCTCTCGTGCAGATGGACACGCTATTTTTTTTGTAAAGTTCTGAAAGACACGAGTCAGGAGAGAGGCCCTCGTGTCAGATGCTACGCAGGACCTCAAAAAGAATAAATGGATTCAGCTACTAAATCAGGCTTCATTTCTGACTGTATCTCGTGTTTCCTAGGCTGCCTCTGGATGTCCTTGTGCTACGTCTTGAATAAAAATGAAGCTTCAAAATTGTAGTTTCTCTCTCTTTCTCCTTCCATCAGGCTTGTCAATTCTCTTTTTTTTAAAAAAAAAAAAAAAAAAAAA
>VUYV01000203.1:144669-413742 GCA_008711295.1 Anarhynchus alexandrinus | reverse complement strand
TTTTTTTTAAAAAAAAAAAAAAAAAAGATGAAAAGCCCTAGTGATTGCTGTGTATAGGCCTCAAGTGCAGAATCATTCCCATCAAGGCTTCTCTTTGTTTTTCAAGGCCCCATTCATTGGGAATACTTCTGTTAATTGTATTGTTATATATCCTCATACTTCATTTAAATGCTGACATGGGATACAGTACTGCTGTATTTTAATGACTGTGATAATGACTTGAGGCATAGCATGCATGTAGAGGGAATAGAGATGAAAAATATAATTATACTTTAATTGACAGTATCTGTGTAATAGAAAGCATATAGGTAACATCACAATCTAGCTGACATAGATAAAATCAAATCTGAAAGCTCCTGCCTTTATGTCAGGATACTCTTCCTTAGTACGTCATGAGTTGTATTCCTGGACACGTTGCACAATGGCTCTGTGCATTGTTTTCATCAGCTATGAAAATAGGGAACAGGCATTCTTATTTACTGTTGCAAAGTAACTCAATTTAAAGCTTCCATGGAAATACCTTGGTACTGTTTCTCCTGCCGTTGTAGCAGTCTGATAATAAATACTGAAAGTAGAGGCCATAGGGGTCCCCTTCACTGACTTTTGGTAATATCAGTATCATCAAGAGCTGTTTGTCATCAACATCTGAGGAAAGGACAGGCTGATGCCCTTCAGTTTGTAACTCCTTATAATCAGTTCCCTTTGTTCCACAAAAAATCCTGCATTAGTATTTTATGGTCTGCAGAATAGTACCAGTGTAAATTCTATAATGCCTCTTTTCAGTATGCATGGAAGACCTTCCTCAAAATGCAGAAAAATATCCTGCAGTACATGCATTACTTTCTCAGGACTAATGGGACAGTTTAAAATTAACAATGAAAGCAAGGCCTTATTTAGAGGCAACTTTAAATTATTAGTTTTAGCTAACTTTTTAGTTTTTAACTTTAAATTATTAGTTTTAAATTATGTAGCTGTATCAAGCCTTTTCTTTGATAGGTTGGAGGCTTACTGGATCTTCCTGTTTAGAAGAATACTGTTTGTGCATATTTAAGGTTCAGAATACACTCATTTGTAATGGTAATGGAATGGTGATTTAGGCCATATGCTGAGGAAGTGAGGAGTTTTCATTCATTTGATCCAGGTGGAGACTATAGATGAGGCAAGGGACATAAAACTGGATTCCACATAAAACATCTTTGCATGGGCTTTTCCTCAAATTCAAAAGCAAAAGCTGTAGGAGGTAATATTTTCCTTTTGTATTTTAACAGCATAGTAATGGTCCCACACACACTAGAATTCATTGCTATTGTCACCTGTCTCTGCTAATCAGGTTTTCAGTGTGAGCTGATATTAAGTTGTTAAGATATCACTCAAAGTCAGATGAAAAAGAGTTTAGGTGCTGATTAGCTTATGGAATGACTAAGTCCATAAGTGTTAGTTTGTCTACAAGAAGGATTTAATAATATAAAAGTCAAAACTGATGATTTCATAAAGCAAGAAATCATGCATTTTTTGATTCAGTTGTCTGTGGCAAATATTTTCAATAATCTGACCCTGAGCCTCCCCAGTGAATGATCAATGTCTTCCTTTTTTAATTATCCCATTGCCTTATGGAGATTTTTATCAAATAAATTACAAATGAGCATTTAAAAGGGAATAATATGCATCATGATGTTGTAAACCTAACAGTGACCCAAGTCACTAGTTATTTGTGTCTAGTAAGATACCAGTGCAGAATTCAGAATAGTACATACAAATAAATACAAATCCTTAGGAACAGCTGAGAGTGCAGAGATGTCTGAAGAACCAGCTGAGGACAATGTGCTGCCCCACCTTGAGACAAAAAGCTGTCATGAAAAAATGTCAAAGTCTGACTCTGAACTTGCTTACCTTGGAGATATCTTTGGGTTCATTAGCTTTACGTCAACTCCAGCTTGTACACATTAAAGGTGGTTTATGCAAATATGACAGAGTTGAGGCACCAGGAACCCAAGCACGTGTGGCAGAATCTGGCTCTGTGGGCTCAGACACGAACACGCATTAGTGAAGTTCCTCATCTTAAGTTTAATCCTTTGAGATACAGATGCCCTTAGTTAGAGATGCTTTTAGATCTTTTTTTAACCAAATTCATTTTTTTCTGTTAGCTTTTACTACAGCCCTTGTTGTTTGAATGGGTTGGAGGAAACAGCTGGTAATTGAAATCTATAAACAGCTGCCAGTTTCTTCACCTGATCTTCATGGTCAGACAGATGGCAAAAGTAAGCTTACCACATGGATTGGCTACTAATATCTAGCTTATAAACATCCTGTCATTTTTACCTCCTGCTTGCCACAGCCACCTCTTTTCTCCTCTCAGTTTTTTAATCTGTTTTCTTGTTGATGTTTATTTAAAGATTTTAATCTCTTTCAGAAGACAGAAAAGTTTGCAGTTGTTCAGGGCTCTGAGTACAACTGCATAGTGCTCAGTAACCAATGGTGACTGAAAATTATTGTCACTTGACTGCTCTTGGAAAGTCTGCCTTGTGAATTGGCTGGGGACCATCACAGTCAGCTCTAGGTACCACCTACCCCAACGCTTTCGGGAGGCATCTGTGCTACTCCTTGCCAGCATTTTTAGGGGAGGTCAGTACTAGGTGATATGGCAGAAGAAGGTTGCTTCAGGGTTAGGGATGGGACGTGTCTCACAGTTGGTTTGAAAAAGCTCTCACTGCTTCTGGCTGGGCAGTAATTTTTTTTAAGGACCCATATAGGATCTGAGTTTCTGTGGCTGTTAGTCTAAATGCTGTAAATTAATATTAAGTACACTTTCAAAAGTCAATGATATAACTTAATAAAATAGTTTTTAGAATACTGTTGTTAAGCATTAAGTGGTGGTAAATGATATTGTTTAAAACAAAAAGAAAAGAGAGACTCTTCAAATCTAAAAGGTAAAGTAGAAATGAAAAGACCGAAGCTACTATGAAATTTTGCATATTTTATGCCACTCGGTTCTCAGACAAATATATATGACTACTCTTGTACCAATAGAATTATATAATTATTTTAATTCCCCTGTTGTAGGCAATCAATTAAAATATTATACCTGTCAGTTTGCCCTTGGTCTCTCTAAAGGGCTCTTATTTAAGTTTTCTTGCTCCTTAATAACTTGGTTCTACTTGGTTGAAGCTTTAAAGAGATGAAATTTCTTTTCTCTGGCAAAGAATAAGATCAAAGTTACGCTAGCTTGAGGCGTTGAAATTTTCTTAATTGGAGCAAGTTTTCTTCTCCTTCTTAGAAGTCTCACATAGAAATTAAAGTACAGCTTCTTTTCCTGTCCTCTGTTGTTCTTTCTCACCCAGATGATCAATTGCAAGCCTTATTTGTTTGCAAGGCTTTAGACCCTGTGGTTTTGGAATGTGGTCTCATCTTTTTCTTCTGTAAGATCTTCCATCAGGAGCCTCTGGGGAGGAAGCGGAGCCTCCTTTCTTTCCCTCACAATGCTAGAAGTTGTGCTGTTGTGGTTTTCCTTCAGAATAGGAAGTTTCTTCTACTTAGGTATATTCAGGTGGGGAATGTTGCTGGAGAATGTTATAATGTATTTTTCTGTTCCATTTATTCTCCCAAGAGTTAACCCACTCATAACTTTTGTAGATTGTATTTCTAATAGGCTAAAAATTAACCTGTGGTATTCCTGTTCTGTCAGACTGTTCTCTTTTTACTTAACTCTAACTTACAATATCTGCCAATATTTCTTATATCTAGGGTATGATATCTGCCAGTTTGTAGCCACAGGCAGAATGTGTATATTTGTTCTAAACTCACATCAAATTGAAAATGTTGTGATTTTGATACACTTCAAGTACTTTGATTAACAGAGTCAGTGCACAATAAGGTTTGTCCATGGTTGTTTCTTTGACGAATGCACTTGAAACACAGAGTTGTGATTTACCAAAGGCTGCTGTGGTCAGGCAGTGACCTTTAAAACAAAGGGCAGGTTCTGTCCTAGAGTTTCAGTGTGGTATTGGGCAGGTGAATTAAAATTTCTGTGTCTGAAGTTTGCTTCTCTAAAAGGTGAGCCAGAGTCTTCGCTATTCTCTCATTTGCTGAGAATGTGTAACCTTTATGACTAAGACCTACTTTCATGCAGTCTATAATACACTTGTCCTCCATCTTAGCTGGAGTATTTAGGACAAAAAAAGTTTTAATTTACAAAGTGCAAATAATACCTATTATGGTCTTGTCAAACGTAGACCACTAGGAATGTTACCAAATCCTGAATCTCAATGCCTTACAATATCCACAGGATAGGGAAGAGACTATTTATTTCTGTTCCAAGGCAAGACACTGTGCATGTGTTTCCAATTGTATGGATGGCTGAGTTGCTTTGAGGAGGTAGGGGGAGGGTGAAATTCCCATTTTATTCACCTGTAGCTTATATTATTCATTGTAGAAGTCACTTAGTGACTTCGGTTGCAAACTTAATTTCTTACCTGTCAACACAGTGGCAATAAGGTGTCTGTTAAAAAGTTGATGATGCATTTTGCTGATGCTCACTTGGCTCCCTTTTCTCTAAAAGTGCCCAAACAATCACTTTATCTTTTGTTTGTAGAGGGGAAAAAAAAAAAAAAAGTCAGTATTTGAACTGTGTTATTCTGCATTGAACCTGTATTGCCCATTGAGTTTTATGCTCCTTGGGGGGAGAGGTCTTTCATTGCTCAGTATATTACCTATTGCTATAACTCTGCATGTAGAAATGAAGGAGCAGCAGCAGATCTACGTGTCCATTATTAAAAATCATCCTTCTATTTCTGAGGAGCCTGGAATACTTCATTTGAGTGGAAATTGCTAGTGATGCCAAGGACTTAAAACAGTAAAGATCACAACAAATTGCTTTGACACTTTATCTAGACCCCATTAAGCATTCTTTGAGGTCAGCTTTTAAGCATGTTTCTTTTTAGTTCCAAAAGGTATTCATTAAACATTTAAATATTAGAATGTCTCAGGATCAAGGCTGGTAAATAAAGCCACAAACAAAAATGTGTTGTTGGAGAGATTTGGATATACATGGGAAAAAAATAAACTTTCCCCTGTCTTTCTTTCCAGTCTCTGATTTACTCTGTTTTCCTTGTGACGACTTTAAGGTCCCTTTTTCCATTAACTTACATGACTTGTATATGCAAGTCCCATTAATGTCAACAGAAATTACCTATATCTCCCCTCCCTGCGAATAAGATACAGACACTTTTAGATGCTGCTGCCATTGATAGCTTGTGTGAGCCAAGACCTGCTTGCAGGTAAAAATAAAACACAAGCACAACAAAATCTGAGGGAAGTTATCATGATAATCCACTTCTCAATGGATGCTGATAGACAGAGGGCTCTGTGTGTGTCTTTGAGAGACGGAACTAAAACGTCGATGCTTGGTCATGTAAACCTAGCCAGGGTATAAGTACAATAAGGATCAATTCAGCATTGGCAGGAAAGTGAGTTAGATTGTTCTTGGCTTTGGCTCGGGGAGGAAGCAAAAGCACTGTTAGCAAAGCAGTCAGCAAATGCATGGATTTAGGTAATTTTCCCTCAGAAATGATAGGTGATAGCCTCAAAAGGCTCTATTATCGCTAATTTTCATTAAAATGGAATAAAATGAAGACTGAAAGGTCTTATTGCTTATACTGATTTTGGTTTTTAAAAATGCATCAACTCAAATATAGCTGTGTGAAATTCTGGACCCAGTGAATCAATGACAAATTTCTAATTGATGAAACTCAACCCTATTCTCACCCTCTTGTTTGCTCTCTCGTTTTCTGAAGCGAACATTTAAATTGCCCAGTTACCTACATAGGTCACTCTTTCAAAGGAGAAACCTGTTATTCAGAGCAAAACATTGAATAAAATTGGCACTGTCTTTACTGACTTTGATATGAGTGTGCTGCTTATGTGAGAAAAGTGCCGACAATATAGATAGAGGCCTTTTTGTTCAAGAGGTTCTGAGAAGCTTAGGTATGTTTTGAAACCAAAGGTAATAGTTTATTAACTCTGCGTGATCTCTGTCCTTCAGTCTACAATTTGATGTCACAGTTGCACTTCTTTCATAATTATGAATTATCATGAAACAAAGTGAGGCCAAATTGTAATTTTTTTTGTGGGCCACATGACAACATCTAGTGCAATTTCAGTGCGAAGAGAACCGAGAAAACTCTCGGTGGGCAGTTACCATTGATCCAGGCATCGGTTCACTGGGGCTTGGTGGGTTTTTTTGTTTGTTTCTGGATCATGTTTTTTTTAGGGACAATCCAAATAGTTTGAGCTTCCTAAATTTTTCACTAGGAAGTAAGTTTTGCAGATCTCATCATTCTTTTACTTCCTTTCTCTTCTCTTCTTTCTCTTTTAGGTTTTTAGCTTTCTTCTGTTCGGAGCACCATGTTGGGCATGCTGTATGGTAGGGGGTTTCCCAGGTGTTCTGTACAGGGAAGGTGCCATCTTACTGTGTCCAGATTCAAAACGAAGTCATCTTAGTGTTGAAATTACATTGTAGGAAACTGAAATACGATATCTAAAAAGCTAGCCAAAAATTAAGTAGACGTTTCCTTTTTTTTTTTCCTTTTTTTTTTTAAGTCAAATGTGTCAGGAACAAGTTAACACTGGACTCCTTTAGGTTTCAAAATGAGCATTAAATGCAAGCTCCTGTTTGTAGAAGGACATCAAATTAGATTTTCATTACCTCAGTGAATATAGAAATTTAGTATGGTGCATTTCTGAATATACTATGGTCATTACAGCTGTTTCAACTTTTATTCAGACTTTTTGGTGAGGATGTCATTCTTTACTTGAAGGGTATTATCTTACAGAATAAGGACTTCACTTTCTCTTGCCTTCCAGAGGCACCAATTGTTCATCATCATTTGAATATGCCTAAAGGTGTGCATGGTGTCTATCTGAAATAAGTCTTTTGACTATTTTACAGTTGTGTTTATCTGTCACTTACTGACAACAATACCAGTAAGTCTTAAAAACAAACAAACAAAACTTCATAAGAACATTCTCTGGGTTTACTTTAATCTAAATTCAATTATATAGCAGTATTTTAGGTATTTTTTTAACTTTTACAGTGAGACTTTATGGTTAAACTGCATTTAATTTGTTACACAGTGCTACAGTAGTTGGACCTTGTAGGAAAACATGCCCTCCCCCCGTCTCATGGGCTATGCATTGCCCATGCAATGGGCATGCACTATCTCATGCTCTAGCAGTGATTTCCTAACCTAATGTGAAGAAGTAGGTAAGGATGAAAGGCCAAAATGGTGGAACTTCTCTTATGAGAATGTTCTCCTAGCAGAATTTTAAATTGCAGTGCTCTTGGCAGAAAGCCTTATTTCTGGCTTTTTGCTGTGATGATTAATGAGACTGATGAAAAGTTTTCCAATTTCTCTTCCCCATCACAACAGATTATTCACTCTTGCTGGAGCGTGCAAGCAGAATCTGGAAAAAACAGCAGAGGCTAAGCTGCATTTTACTAGTGATGTTGCTCCAGCACATCTGGTTTATTTGCTTTTAAAACTTTTGGTAAAATTTTCTGCTGCTTAACAAGAGAGATTGTTTTTGCTTTAAAATCTAGGGGTATTGTGGGCTACATAGGAGAATACCTAAATTCAATCTGTAGTTACGTAAGTTAATGGTGTGGTTTTGTATTAAGCTTCTTCGCTGTGTTTCTAAGAAAATCCTTGAATGAAGGCATCATGCAGCATTGTAAGACTGATGTCTTAGGTAAAAAACATACTCTGTATAATACAGTATATATTTTGTAACATGCACATTTCTCTCTGAATTATTGGTTACTCTGGGATTCATCAATGGTCATAGCTTCTCATCCTGTTTTACATATTCTCCGATTACTTTGGGATTTCTTTTGTCGCCCAGCATATTTTTGGTGAATTACCACTGTGCATTGAATTACAGAGAATATAGATTACAGCTCTGAATACATTAAGTCAGAACTACTTTTTGTCACTTATCTTCCTCTCTTCTGTTTACTAAAAGGCACTGGAAATGGCATTCCTTAGGAAGGAGGTTTGATGAGACTTGTACTTTCTGAGTTACAAAGCTCAAAGTAAATGCAAAAATATGCAACTACCAGTAAAATATGCATAACATTTAATTTACTACTGTAATTCTTTACTTATTACTTATTTTTATAGTGGGAGATTAGAAGCTGTAGAAAGGTTCAATATTTCTTTTGCTCTTATATTAGAAATACATTTTAGTCCACTAATTTTATAAGATTGTGTGTCTGTAGAGAAATACTAGTAGTTTGTCCAGAATAGAATGAGCCTGAGATTGTCTCTCCCTTAATGCTGGAACAAGTTATTGCACAGCTGGAACAGTGTCAGAAGGTCAAGACTAAGGAGTGACAGCTATTGGGACACATTTATCTAGGTCATTTGCTGTCATTCATCTGTCTGTTTACAGCTACGCACCAGGGAAGTTATAATAATAGAAATAATGCTCTTTGGAATACTACTTCAATTAGGTTATGTTTATTCAAGCAGCTGATTACATTATCAAAATCATATTTAGAAGAGTTTAAAAGTACACAGGAAAATAGAGAGCTTTATAGAGGAGGCATTTATTTACAATACAGATTAAAAATCTGCCATAATTTGAACATTTGTACATGTCAAACCTGATAATTAAATTATTAAATGATGCCCAAATAAGCTTCTCATCTTATCATGAAAATCAACTTCTACCATTTTTTTTTCCCTGGGAAAGAAAATAGATTTTGTGAAGGAGATGGAAGTTTGGTGTTGCTTTCTTGTGCAGGTCATACCACTTCTCCGGGGCCACCACTCTATCTTTACCTATCTGTTTTCTGATAACTGTTAGAAGGCAATGAAGTGGCTCAGGATTTCAAGCTCAGTACGTAGCAATGATACAGCAGTAGATGTCAAAGGCAACTAATGCTTTCTGCAATCATACTACTGTGAAGTAACAATTTGCCAGGTCTTATTTATGTGTCTCAGAACAAAAAAAGCTCCAATGCCTCAGACTATGTGGCTTTTCCCAGCAGTCCCTTACTCTCCCACAAGATGCATGAGATTATGCTAGCCCCAAACCAGCCTCATAATGAAGTTTTGAAATTCAAAACTCACATCCCATTTTAAGCACTTGCTTCAACACCTTCAGGTCTTCGCACCAAAGAAACAAATGCTCTAGCAAATGCTCAGGGGATCCAAAGTCATGCAGTTCTGGGTATTTGGACAGGAGTATCGCTATTAGCTGGTGTTATGCTGTTACTGATAACTTCACTGCATTTGAAATTGGCTTTTGGTTGATTATGTATTTCAGGTGGCTTTGCCTGCAGACTCTAGTTGGTGGGTGTTGAGAAGTGCCACTCCAAAAGGCAAATTTTTATGGAAGAGATAAGTGCAAGGAGTGTAAGAATTTTTCTTGACTAATACAACATTTTGAACATTGCATAGTCCACGTTAAGGTAGCCATGGAATAAACTAACTGCAATGCATTAGAGGAAAAGACATTTGACTTCTCTTTACATGTCCCTTCTTTCTTTCCTTTGCCTTAGTACTCAGCTGAAATTCATTTTTAGGAACCTATCGGGCTTTATCCAGGTAATCAGAGGAACTGCAGTATAGATTGCTACTTTTAGTTTGTGAAGCAATGAGCAGTTAAGATTATATTTTTTTATCATTTACCGGAAGTTAATGACCTTGAAAGACCTGGAAGAATAAACCAATCAAAGAATGATTGGTGTTTCTTGATGTCTGCTTCATGAATTTGACTTTTCAGGAGGAAAGGTGTTGCCAGTTGAGAAGCTTGTACACGATGAGTACCATCCTCTCCAGTGCTCTGTGGAACATAAAAGCTGCCATGCTGGGTTGGACCAGAGGTCCAGCTCATCTTTCTCTTGCTGTGACCAGCAGTATAAGAAATGAGGCACATCAGGACTGACTGTCAAGGGTTAAGGAGCTTGCTTCTGTATTTAATAATGATCAGGGAGCTTACTCTCCATGAACTTGTCAGTCTCTTTTTGCATTCTTCATACTTTTGACTTCTTTAATATCTTAAGAGAAGGAGTTTGTTGGGGTTTGACCCCAGAGGGCAACTGGAACCAGGCAACTGCTCGCCGCCAAGAAGGAGGGGGGGAGAAGAGGGCAAAAGAGAGTGGAAAGGGGAAAAGAAAAATCTCATGGATTCAGATAAAGATAGAGTAATAGAAACAATAACAGAGAAGGAAAAATAACATTAATAATAACAATAACAAAGACATGGGTCACTCTCACTGCCTGGTGAATTGGTTCAGTCCCAAGCAGCGATCGTGGATTCCCGCCCCCTGACTAACCTCCATTTATATACTGAGCATGACATCTATGGTATGGAATATTTCATTGAGCATTCCCTTGTTCTGTCTGTGCTTCTATGGGAACCTGAAAAAAGTCCTTGAGTAGTGTAAATATTATCTAGCAACAACTAAAACAATAAGTATTATTGACATTCTGTTCACAGCAATCACTAGAAAGAAACTCAACTCTTTCCCAGCTGAAACCAGGACAAGTTCCTCAACTTACATGCACAATCTGTGAAAATTTACTTCCTTTGGTTTATTTTAAGCATTCTGGCTGGTAATTTCACAGGACAGCACCAAATTTTTGTGTTATAGATGGGGATAATGGCTCTATAGCCACCTTTTATGAATTTCCAGTGGTATGTGGAGCTTTAAGCGGTATAAAAAAATAGTTTATGGTCTTCTGAAGACTACAAGTTTACAGACTGCATCATGTGGGCATATACAGAAAACAGTGTATCCTAGCGATTTACATCTTTTTAAAAAAAATAAACAAGTCTGATATTGTAGAGAAAACATATTCCTGAAGATCATTCCATCGAAAATCCTTAGAATCTGGTGATTTGATGTTTTACCTTAGGCAAACTATTTTATTTTTCTGTGCCACTGGTTCTTAACCCAGCCATCGCATGCCTTGCCTTTATCAACTTTTAAAAAGCAGTGTTTTATTATGTCTGTTGACACAGAGTATATCAAAATGATCTTTCAGTTCTCTCTTAGGTGTCAGCCAACACTGCAATAAAGATCACTTCCAAGAACACAATATGTGAAGCAATTAAACTACTCTATTTCTGCCAAGCAGTTGTTGGGAGGGTTCTGCAGGGGTATATGACACCATGTGTGACATCCTTCTCTTACAGTCAGAAGAGAGATACGTAGCTTAGAAATCTATCTTAATTATGTCAGATGGCCATAATTTGCTGATATCACTTGTAATTCTTATCTGTTTGCACCTTTCAGGAAAATTTCACCTTGAGTATGCAAGTTGACAATATGCAAATCCTGCATGTTCTGTATAATCACAGCTCTCTGTTGCCTTATCAGCTCCCTCTTCTGTTTTGTTGATTATTTCATGTGTTGAAACAGCTTTATTTGGTAATTTTTCAGTCCTGTGATCCACAGTCCTCAAAGGTGCGTCTAATAAGGAGCTTTGGAAGGTGACAAGCAAACATATATTCATATATATATTACATAGCTCTGTCTGTATGTGACACTTTAAGTGATATTCAGACATTCGCTTAAAATTTTTGAAGCAGTCTGCCCTGTAAAAAGCATTTTCATGTTGTAAAACTCACTATAGAACAGCATCGCGCCTACCTACTTACTCATCACAGAAACATGGTGGGACGACTCGCACAACTGGAGTGCTGCAATGGATGGCTATAAACTCTTCAGAAGGGACAGGCAAGGAAGGAGAGGTGGTGGAGTGGGCCTCTATGTTAGGGAGAGTTTTGACTGTCTAGAGCTTGATGATGGTGACTATAGGGTTGAGTGTTTATGGGTAAGAATTAGGGGGAAGGCCAACGAGGCAAATATGGTGGGAGTCTGTTATAGACCACCCAACCAGGATGAAGAGGCAGGTGAAATATTCTATAAGCAGCTGGGAGAAGTCCCACAATCACTAGCCCTTGTTCTTGTGGGGGACTTCAACTTATCTGATGTCTGTTGGAAATGCAATACAATGGAAATGGTCTAGAAGGTTCCTGGAGCATGTGGAAGATAACTTCCTGACACATCTGGTGAGTGAGTGAACAAGGGAAGGTGCCCCACAGGACCTGTTGTTTGCAAACAGAGAAGGACTTGTGGGTGATGTGATGGTTGGAGCCTGTCTTGGGCATAGCAATCAAGAAATGATAGAGTTTTTGATTCTCGGAGAAGAATGGAGGGGGATGTTAGCAGAACTGTTACTTTGGACTTCCGGGGGGCAGATCTTGGCCTGTTTAGGAGACTGGTTGACAGAGTCCCTTGTAAGGCAGTTCTGAAGGGCAGAGAAGTCCAGGAAAGCTGGACACTCTTCTAGAAGGAAATCGTAAAGGTGCAGGAGCAGGCTGTCCTCATGTGCTGAAAGACGAGCTGTTGGGGAAGAAGACCGGCCTGGCTGAACACAGAGCTTTGGTTGGAACTCGGCGGGGGGGGGAAGAAAAGGAGAGTTTACTACCTTTGGAAGAAGGGGCAAGCAACTCAGGAGGACTACAAGGATGTCATGAGGTTATGCAGAGCCAAAATTAGAAGGGCCAAAGCCCAAAAAGAACTTAATCTGGCTACTGCTGTAAAAGACAATACAAAATCTTTCTGTAAATACATTACAGACAAACGAAAGGAGGGCTAAGGAGAATCTTCATCCCTTATTGCATGTGGGGGGAAACATAGGGACAAAGGATGAGGAAAAGGCTGGGGTACTTAATGACTTCTTTGCCTCAATCTTTAATAGTAAGACCAGTTGCTGAGCTGGAAGACAGGGATGGGGAGCAGAATGAAGCCCCCATAATCCAAGGGGTAATGGTGAGTGACCTGCTACACCACTTAGACACACACAAGTCTATGGGGCTGGATGGGATCCACCTAAGGGTATTGAGGGAGCTGGCAGAAGTGCTCACCAAGCCACTTTCCATCATTTATCAGCAGTCCTGACTAACCAGAGAGCTCTCAATTGATGGGAAGTTAGCAAATGTGACACCCATCTACAAGAAGGGCAAGGAGGATCCATGGAACTATAGGCCTGTCAGTCTGACCTCAGTGCTGGGGAAGGTTATGGAGCAGATCATCTTGAGTGCCATCACATGGCACATACAGGACAACCAAGTGATCAGGCCCGGTCAGCATGGGTTCATGAAATGCAGGTCCTGCTTGACAAACCTGATCTCCTTCTATGACAAGGTGACTCACTTAGTGGATGAGGGAAAGGCTCTGAATGTTGTCTACCTAGACATTAGTAAAGGCTTTGACACCACAGCATTCTCCTAGAGAAAGTGGCTGCTCGTGGTTTGGATGGGCATACACTTTGCTGGGTAAAAAACTGGCTGGATGGCCAGCCAACACCAATGTTATGAAGTTCAACAAGGCCAAGTGGTGGGTCTTGCACTTGCATCACAACAACCCCAAGCAGTGCTACAGGCTTGGGGAAGAGTGGCTGGAAAACTGCCTGGTAGAAGAGGGCCTGGGGGTGTTGGTTGACAGCTGGCTGAATATGAGCCAGCAGTGTGCCCAGGTGGCCAAGGCAGCCAGTAGCATCTGGCTTGTATCAGAAATAGAGAGGCCAGCAGGACTAGGGAAGTGATCGTTCCCCTGTACTCAGCACTGGTGAGGCCCCATCTTGAATACTGTGTTCAGTTTTGGGCCCCTCACTACAAGAAAGACATTGAGGTGCTGGAGCACATCCAAAGAAGGGCAAGGAAGCTGGTGAAGGGTCTTGAGCAAAAGTCTTATGAGGAGCAGCTGAGTGAACTGGGGTTGTTTAGTTTGGAGAAAAGGAGGCTGAAGGGAGACCCTCTTGCTCTCTACAACTACCTGAAAGGAGGTTGTGGCAAGATGGGGGTTGGTCTCTTCTCCCAAGTAAGAAGCAATAGGACAAGAGGAAATGGCCTCAAGTTGCGCCAGGGGAGGTTTATATTGGATATTAGGAAAAAAATTCTTCACAGACAGGGTTGTCAAACATTGGAACAGGTTGCCCAGGGAAGTGGTTGAGTCCCCATCCCTGGAGGTACTTAAAAGACCTGTAGGTGTGGTACTTATGGACATGGTTTAGTGGCAGACGTGGCAGTGCTAGGTTAACGGTTGGACTTGATGATTTTAAAGGTCTTTTCCAACCAATTCTATGATTCTACCTCTTGTCTGACTGGGGAGAGTCATTCCTCTTCCTTAACTCAGCAGTGATCAGCCCCTGACTCTCGCTGTGGGGAAAAGAATGATGACTATTTACCTGCTGTTAGTTGCTGTGAGCAACTGGAGGGAGCAGGAGTGAAAGCATATTGGCTGCACCCCACAGTCAGCTGGGAGGATGAGTGACTGAGAGCACAGGGTGAATTCTGTGCGGCATTGAAAAAGGGAAATACAACAAGATCATGGCAGTTAATTGGAATGGGCAGGTGGCAAAGAACTGATGCAGATGTAAAGGAGTTCTTGACGTGTGCCTCTCTTAAGGAAGCTGCAGATTGCATCTTACCTGGAACAGGACGTGAAGTAATTGTTCGTATTTATGCTTATCCAGTGGCTTGTCTGATATTAGTGGCTACTGATAGTTTCAAATGCATTCAAGTATTTGACTTTCAGATGAAAAATGCGTTTGGGAATATGGAGCATCAGAAGAGGTCTGGAACCAGTCAATACTGGTTTTAGAAGAGAGCAGACCCAGTCCATACTGAGCTGGGATTGCAGGACTCACAGACTTCTTACTGTCCTGACAGACTCCAAAACAGATCCTTCACATTTGCAGGGCAAAAAGGGGACCATCTGAGAATGAGTGAAAGAAATAAGGAAAGAAAGAGAATATTCTCCAGAATGCATATTTAATTTAAAAATCTGCATTTAATTAAAAGAGTGAGTTCTTTTAGCAATAAAGAGTTGATCCATTTCCTTACTAGATGTTAACTTCAGCTAAATATTATTGGAACATGCGTTCTTTATTTAAATATTGGAAAGTTTCTTTAAGTTGTACTGTAAAGCATCACAGAAATAGAGCTGTTCAGGGCATCCGTCCACTACTGTCCTTAGGTTGAAGTGACAGATTTGGTGTTAGGAGACAGCCCTCCAGTGCGCTATCTATTGAAGCACTTTGTCGGCAGTAGTATACTCTCATGAGATTTTAAAGGAGATCATGACAGAAAGTTTAAAATGTATATTTGTGATAGAATTAACCTTTAAAGTAACAAATACAAATATAATTTATTACCTAAAGAGTTTCTTTGTGGCTGGAGACATCTGTGATTTTTTTTGTTTTGTTTTGTTTTGAAAGTGATATTGAAATATTTCAGTTGTAAGAGAACCCAAAGCAATCAAAGCCAGAGGACTGAACGGTAAAGCTTGTAGGTCCATCAGTTTACACAAGCATTGCCGCATTTCTACCCATATTCATAGTGACCCAAGCTTCAGTCTGGATGTTAGGCTTATATCTCAGTTTATGTTTTTTCTCTAATATGGTTCAGTGTATTGGTATGATTTAAATATATTGGGGGGCTTAATGAAATAGTAACATGCATTTTTCTCAGTGTGGGAGTGCGAATTAATGGTTAAAGACAGAGACAATGAGCCACGATTCCCTGGTTCTATTCTGGGCTCTGAGCTGACTCACTGCATAATCTTACTCAAGTCATTTAAATTCAGGTGAAACGGGCCCCACTAAGCTGATGAGATAATATATGTTTCAGCCTTTCTTCCTCAGTGGATTTTTCTATACAATTCTGCTCCTCAGTCATCAACATAAATTTATTAATATGTTGTTGCATAGGATCATTGTAAAATGTGTTTAATAAACTCATTTAAAAATTATTAAAATCCTTTATTGAAAAGTACTTTTTTTCCTAATAGAAGCAGGCAGGTAAATGTTATCCTTTTCTGGGGAAATATTTTTTCTAAAATTATTCTCTTCTACATCCAGATGAAATGACCTTTCAAAAAGCATTGACACCCATAATTGCTTGCCCATCAGCAGGGTTGATACCTGGAGGTATCATTGACTCATGCTCAGATATCTGCAGTGAACTAAATAATCCTTTGTGAAACGTGAGTGCCAAGTCAGGCCACTGGAAATTTGCTGTCCACTGTAAAGAGTATCTCTGCGTGTGAAAACTCAAGAGATCTTTACTTTCTTTTTAATTTCAGTATGTGGAGCGAAAATCAAAATACTGACCACTTTTGTGAAGTAGACTTGTTTTCCGTCAAGCTGTAGTGGAACCTAACATACAATAAAGCATGCTTTCCTTTCCATTTCTTTCCAGAAACGGCATTCTGTATTACTGTGTTCTGTCTCTTTGTTTGCCTTGTTTGTTCCAGCAAATATTATTCTTTCTCGAGTTAGCATTCAAAATTCAAAAAAATGGAGGTATTCAGAATTCGTCCAGTATCCGTGAGGTTGCTCTGGTCTTTTTGGCGGACGTGTTGGATGACCTGTGAGTTACTTGCATCCATATAGTCCTTCCACTGTCATGATAATCCACAGCTGACTGAGGGGGATAAGAAATCATGGCTCAGAATGGCTTCACATGACTACACATCCCAGCGGTGTGAATGGCAGCACCAAGCGGTGGTGATTCATTCCCTCGGCACTGAAATTGCCAGCGTTCAGAGGAAAAGGATTACTTTTGAACAAAGAAATGCTTTATCCAACAGAGAGCACAGACATTATAGAGTTATTAATCAGGGCAGTCATCCTGAAAGTAGATTTCACTGCAGGATTTCATGTAGAGGGAAACTAGAATTACAGTAGGAAGAGATTGAGGACTCAAAGTAGTAGATAGAATTGCATATTTTAAGGGCTCCTTAAATTACACCTGGGGAAAGGTTCACTCTGTGAATGCTAATGAAATGGTTCCTGTTTGTGTGGCTCAGTGTTTTCTTTGGATGGCATCTCCACAGTATGGTAATTGCAGTTGGTTGTAAAGTAGGAAGACAACCAGTTTAATTTGCTCTGTTTTCCACTTCAGTATCACCGCAGGCTGTTTCTTTGCTAAATCTTGTATGTGAAGCCAAGTCAGCCTCACCATTAGTGAGATGGGAGACCTCAAAGGAAAACCCAGATGTGGCAGGTAACTACACTGGTGATTTTTGGCTGCTAGCAATTCTTCTCTGGAATCCCTACTGAAACATGAGGTGGGAATTAAGGATTTTATAGCACTGGAGCAGCTATTGTCTTTATGAAACATAAAACTGAGGTGCTATTCTCCTATCGCCATTGCAAAGCAATGCAGGTAATTTGGAACCCCCTGGCTCAGCTTCACTTCTTTTTCGAAAGTGCCTGAACTAGAGCAAATCAAATTCCTACCTTGTCTTCTGGATATCGCTGCAGTCCAGCTGAGGACAAAGCAGTTTTGCATAGATTCAAATGATCGTTTAGGTTAAAAGGGGCTTCTTGGACCTCAAGGACGACTTCAAAGCTAGATCAGGTGGCTCAAGGCCTTGTCCCATTGAGTTTTGAGTATCTCCAAAGGTGGAGGTTCCACAGTCTCTCTAAGTAGCTCGCTCCAGGGTTTGGCCACTTTCATGGTGAAAGGGGTAGGTATTGTCAGTTGCTCTGTAAATGTTCGATGTAGAAGGGAGTTACTTTGCCTTTTCCCAGATAAATTATATTTTGATACTGCTTCCTGGCTGTTGATGAAGTAATGTGTAAGTGCAAAGGCTTTGGTGACCACCAGGTTAACAGAAGGTTGTTGGGAGTCCAGGTAATCGTCATTTATCTCTGTGGAGATTTTAGATGTCCAGAACATTAACTGAGCCAGGTAAAGCTTGTGTTTGGTGGAGCCTTGTCATCAGTGGGTCTGGAAGTTTAATGAAGTCTTCACTTCCCAGAATGGAAGGGGTGACTGTGCGTATACTGACAACAGGTTTTTCTGATAAAAATTACAATAGAGTAGGGGCAAGCATAAATAACAGAAATTCTGAAATGAATTCTTCGAAGTGCAATTAAAGATTTCAGAGATGTACGTTTAGAAAAGACACTCTGAAACTCATTAGTAGTTATCTCAGTTTATGACATTGCAGATTACACCAACCTACATTTCTGCTAGTTCTTGAAAGGCATGAGGTTTCACCCTTTACTAATATCTTAGGTATTTCTTTGTACCTGTAAAAAGTGTTGTGAAACATAGTCATTTTGATTTGATAGCTCTTTTAGCACCCATTCTGCACAAGTGTACGTGTCTGCACAAAGTAGGAAATAATAGGTAATCGTGCAATTTATATTTTCTTAGCACAACATCACAAAATTTCATTCACTAGAGTCTTTAAGGACTTGCTTAGAATATGTATAGGATTGGATATTACATTAGTTTCCTCTTTCTGCTTCTTTTGATGTTGGAACTTGGGTAATGAAATTCTAACCTTGCATAAATGGGCATGATTTCTGCCAGGTATCTGGAAGATGTGCATGTTCAAAGGAAAAATTGCTCCAAATGTGTCATAGTATTAATTTTTATTTAAAGGCACAAATATTTCTGTCCTTAGTAATGTGTATTATACTTGAAAGCTTCCATTTCATTTACCACTGTGAAATCATGTGTCAAACAGTCTGTAAATTCTTGGTCTACTAGTTTCAGCAAGCCAGGAGCCAATATATTATTCACAACGACGGCATTGGTTGCTCAGGGAGAGGTTTTTGCTTGGTCTTAATGGAATGCTCTCTGAGCAGTCCATGTTATCATGGAGCTCATCCTTTCTCCCTTTGACTTATGAGATTATTCATATGGGTGTCTATTCTTTCTCGGGTGTTAACGTGGAGATGACATCTTGGTAGTGCTACATTTAGTGAAACAAAGACTTAGGAAATAAGAAATAACTACAGTTCTGGAATGTGCAGTTTCAAGTACTCTTTTCTTCCTAGTGCAAGTATTTGTTAAACAGAGGTTGCATCTGTAGATATGTCTTCACTGCAAACTTCATAAACTGTTTTCTGCAAGATTTAAAAAGCAAGTTTTGCTGATTTCAGCACCAAAGTGTCACTTATCTGATTTCCTGATCGGCATTTTTCTATTAAAGCCTTTTACCTCTAACGCACCTCATTCAGAATAGCTGTTTGTTTAAAACATGTTCCACGCTGGTCACTCATACTATTGAGAGTAAGGACAGCTTTTCCATTTTGTGGTACCTCCCTTCTGTGATTATGGAATAGTACGTGCTGTATCTTCAGGTCCATGGGAGATATATGAGATTTCAGTAATCTCACTGTATTCTTCTGTTACATTTACGTGGACTCACAAATGAGGTGCAGTCTGAAAGGAGTTAAGTACTGAGAAATACTTTCTAGAATCAGCTGCTGTAAAACTGTGTCTTTAAAACTAAAATTGCTTTTCAGCTTCTTGTTTTCAGCGAGTTTTATTCCTGAGAGTGTGCAGCATATTCCCTCTCCAGAAATAACAATCGATATAACTTACTGCATAATGGAGAGATGGGAACTCCTTCCCTCGGGTGCCTTTTATACTTCTAAACCTGCAGAAAGGAAACTCTTTGGTCATCAGATGTATTAATACCCAGTTGTACAAAGGGAAAGATAGCCTAAATCTCTGCTTCAGTTTTTGCAGCAACTTTAAACAGTCCAGTCCTCAGCTGACAACTCGTTAATGCATGCTAATTGTGGCCTGGTTTACAAGAGGATTTAGAAAATAGTTTACGTGGAGGGAAATCTCATTGGTTACTGCTTTAGCGAGGGGAAAACAAATAGTTGTTTTAACTACCAACATTTCTGCACCTGGGCTTTCATCCTCACTTCCCTGGAACTTAGTTTGTCCATCTATACATACGTGCGCTTGCCTCTGTATGTGTGTGTGTGCGTTGCTCTTACCAGTCTACCCTTCATGGTGCTTCTTAGCTCCTGGTAAGAGCAACAAAACAAAGTAAATTTTCATTTGATTTGCTGAAGTTTTATTCACAGCAGTTTCAAATTCATTTTTTTTATATGCTTTTGGGCAATTTCATGTCTGGAGGGAGGTAAGCAGAGAGCTAAAACATTTATGGATGCCCCAGTTCATTCAGTATGGAAGTTATTTAGAAACGTTTCAAATACCACATTTATAAATAATGCTGGTTTGCCATATTTCCTATAAAATGTCAGATTCTTTATAGCTGGTATCATTGAAATGGGATATCTGATCACAATGCAGCTTCCTTTAGTATTTATTATTCCATGTGTCTTTGTTTTTACTGGACAATCAAAATGTATAGTCTGGTGTTTTCAGTGAAAATGTTTTATTGTTGAGGTCAGGGACATTTTTGTCATGTTCATCAAGACCTCTGTCACTTTTTTTTTTAATACAAATACATTGTGCATTTTTTACAATTAATNTTACTAATATCTTAGGTATTTCTTTGTACCTGTAAAAAGTGTTGTGAAACATAGTCATTTTGATTTGATAGCTCTTTTAGCACCCATTCTGCACAAGTGTACGTGTCTGCACAAAGTAGGAAATAATAGGTAATCGTGCAATTTATATTTTCTTAGCACAACATCACAAAATTTCATTCACTAGAGTCTTTAAGGACTTGCTTAGAATATGTATAGGGTTGGATATTACATTAGTTTCCTCTTTCTGCTTCTTTTGATGTTGGAACTTGGGTAATGAAATTCTAACCTTGCATAAATGGGCATGATTTCTGCCAGGTATCTGGAAGATGTGCATGTTCAAAGGAAAAATTGCTCCAAATGTGTCATAGTATTAATTTTTATTTAAAGGCACAAATATTTCTGTCCTTAGTAATGTGTATTATACTTGAAAGCTTCCATTTCATTTACCACTGTGAAATCATGTGTCAAACAGTCTGTAAATTCTCGGTCTACTAGTTTCAGCAAGCCAGGAGCCAATATATTATTCACAACGACGGCATTGGTTGCTCAGGGAGAGGTTTTTGCTTGGTCTTAATGGAATGCTCTCTGAGCAGTCCATGTTATCATGGAGCTCATCCTTTCTCCCTTTGACTTATGAGATTATTCATATGGGTGTCTATTCTTTCTCGGGTGTTAACGTGGAGATGACATCTTGGTAGTGCTACATTTAGTGAAACAAAGACTTAGGAAATAAGAAATAACTACAGTTCTGGAATGTGCAGTTTCAAGTACTCTTTTCTTCCTAGTGCAAGTATTTGTTAAACAGAGGTTGCATCTGTAGATATGTCTTCACTGCAAACTTCATAAACTGTTTTCTGCAAGATTTAAAAAGCAAGTTTTGCTGATTTCAGCACCAAAGTGTCACTTATCTGATTTCCTGATCGGCATTTTTCTATTAAAGCCTTTTACCTCTAACGCACCTCATTCAGAATAGCTGTTTGTTTAAAACATGTTCCACGCTGGTCACTCATACTATTGAGAGTAAGGACAGCTTTTCCATTTTGTGGTACCTCCCTTCTGTGATTATGGAATAGTACGTGCTGTATCTTCAGGTCCATGGGAGATATATGAGATTTCAGTAATCTCACTGTATTCTTCTGTTACATTTACGTGGACTCACAAATGAGGTGCAGTCTGAAAGGAGTTAAGTACTGAGAAATACTTTCTAGAATCAGCTGCTGTAAAACTGTGTCTTTAAAACTAAAATTGCTTTTCAGCTTCTTGTTTTCAGCGAGTTTTATTCCTGAGAGTGTGCAGCATATTCCCTCTCCAGAAATAACAATCGATATAACTTACTGCATAATGGAGAGATGGGAACTCCTTCCCTCGGGTGCCTTTTATACTTCTAAACCTGCAGAAAGGAAACTCTTTGGTCATCAGATGTATTAATACCCAGTTGTACAAAGGGAAAGATAGCCTAAATCTCTGCCTCAGTTTTTGCAGCAGCTTTAAATAGTCCAGTCCTCAGCTGACAACTCANTAATCTCACTGTATTCTTCTGTTACATTTATGTGGACTCACAAACGAGGTGGAGTCTGAAAGGAGTTAAGTACTGAGAAATTCTTTCTGGAATCAGCTGCTGTAAAACTGCACCTTTAAAACTAAAGTTGTTCTTCAGCTCCTTGTTTTTAGCGAGTCTTATTCCTGAGAGTGTGCAGCATATTCCCTCTCCAGAAATAACAATCGATATAACTTACCGCATAATGGAGAGATGGGAACTCCTTCCCTCGGGTGCCTTTTAAACTTCTAAACCTGCAGAAAGGAAACTCTTTGGTCATCAGATGTATTAATACCCAGTTGTACAAAGGGAAAGATAGCCTAAATCTCTGCCTCAGTTTTTGCAGCAGCTTTAAATAGTCCAGTCCTCAGCTGACAACTCATTAATGCATGCTAATTGTGGCCTGGTTTACAAGAGGATTTAGAAAATAATTTATGTGGAGGGAAATCTCATTGGTTACTGCTTTAGTGAGGGGAAAACAAATAGTTGTTTTAACTACCAACATTTCTGCACCTGGGCTTTCATCCTCACTTCCCTGGAACTTAGTTTGTCCATCTATACATACGTGCGCTTGCCTCTGTATGTGTGTGTGTGCGTTGCTCTTACCAGTCTGCCCTTCATGGCGCTTCTTAGCTCCTGGTAAGAGCAACAAAACAAAGTAAATTTTCATTTGATTTGCTGAAGTTTTATTCACAGCAGTTTCAAATTCATTTTTTTTATATGCTTTTGGGCAATTTCATGTCTGGAGGGAGGTAAGCAGAGAGCTAAAACATTTATGGATGCCCCAGTTCATTCAGTATGGAAGTTATTTAGAAACGTTTCAAATACCACATTTATAAATAATGCTGGTTTGCCATATTTTCTATAAAATGACAGATTCTTTATAGCTGGTATCATTGAAATGGGATATCTGATCACAATGCAGCTTCCTTTAGTATTTATTATTCCATGTGTCTTTGTTTTTACTGGACAATCAAAATGTATAGTCTGGTGTTTTCAGTGAAAATGTTTTATTGTTGAGGTCAGGGACATTTTTGTCATGTTCATCAAGACCTCTGTCACTTTTTTTTTTTATACAAATACATTGTGCATTTTTTACAATTAATCTGTTTATGAGGAAGAAAATACTGTCCGTTCTGTAATAATGGAGATGCTTCTAAGTGAAGTCCGCTGATACTGGAAGAAATAGCGTTGGCTTGCTGAGAAATGGATGATCGTATTGTCCAACTTCTTATTATCTCAGACAGTGGGCTCACATTAAACGTGTTCATGAGCGTATTCATGACTTCCGTTAGATTGTATTTGCAAATAGGCAAACATAGCTGGGGGTGTTAAGTGGAGACAAGCAGCTGAGGGACAGTGGTCCTCCATTTCATATTGTGAAAAAAGTGGGGGAAGCGAAGCAGAGAGAGTGCTCCCTTGGGGAAAGAGAGGCCTTGATTTATTTTAATTTTTTTTTTTATGGAAATGATGTTAGCGTGAAAGCTAGCATGAGACGCTGATATTTAGAACAAACATACTTTTGGGTTTCCCCCTTTTTCTGAGGCAGAGAGGAGAATTAGGAAAAATCTTTCCATCTGGGCTTTCTCTGATATTCCCATATGAACAGAAATTGTTCCGTTTTCCTAATTTTTTGACATTTTATTAAGTTCCCATTCATGTTTACATTATTTCACACTTATTTCCTCTTGTATGAGCTATAATTACTCCTCCATTATCAAAGCAGATTACTTTGAGTTGCTGGATGCCACTGCACGACATTTATCTCAACCTGTCTTTTCCCTTCTTTCATTACTCCAATGAGTGTTAACAATAACTAAAAATCTGACAAGAATCTTAAATGTCTAAATTGTACATTTGTTCTAAGACATGTTGAATATGCCAACAGCACAGCAAAAAGAGATAAAAAAAGTCATTGCTCGTTGAAATGAGAGAGGGAGAAATGTATCCGCTGTTTACTTGCTGTTGCTGTGGAGCGTGTGGTATCAGATAGAGGATATGAATTTTATTTGTTGTGTCATTATTTAAACAAGCAGTTATTGCAGAAACGACTATCCATTGTTCTATGCAACTTCAGTTAATTAAATGCTTTGCAGTACCTGCTGGCTTTAGGAAGTTGAGTGGCTGGTGAGTCATAGTTATCTAATTTCACTGTTATTTTCTAAACCCAATTCTGTCTTATTTTGTTGTGTGTATTGAACTCTGTGTCTGAGCCCCTTCAGTGATTCCACGTGATTCTCTCCATATTCAGCAACCTTGCTTTTCCTTTTCTTTCAGGAGCTTTTAAGAGTGACAGGTTATGCAATTATTAATTCCAAGTCCAAAGACAAATATCTACTCATTTTACTCTTAAGTCCCAAAGATTGTTCCTAAAAGTTCGTGGTTTTCTTCATAGCTGTGCACGTTGTCTCAAATCCTTCAAATTAATTCTTTGTTGTTAGTAATTTGTTTCAATAAAAGTGCCTTTTTAGCAAGTTGCTTGTTGCAAAATGCTCACATTGGGGATTGCTCACACCAGGGCTGCTCTCAAAGAAGTTTGGGAAGTTCTTAAAGCAACAACTAAAAACCACAACTGCCATATTCTCCCACTTTCATGACCTTCTCTACCAGTGCTTGGCTGGGTGGGTGGATCACTGTGCCCTGGCAGTTGTCTGCTCTGGCTTGGTCCTGGAAATCTCTGGCCACCTCTGTGGCCCAGCAAGCAGAACTGGTTGTTATTTGGCAGCACGCTCCAGCAAATTTAGTAGAAGCAGTTGTGCAGAGATGGCAAATTCTTATTTCAGTCAGAGTTACTGTCTATGATTTATTTTCACCTGCATCTCCTACTTTGCTAAGTACTCTGGAATACATTGGTTCCTTTTAGCAAAATAATTCCAGATTACACATAAATATATTTGTTAAAGAGGGGATTTTAGTAGTTTAAAATGAAATTTCTTCATTCAAAACTCTTTGTTCCTCTTCAGCTAACTTTATATTTATTTGCTTGTTTGTTTGTGTTTTTTTTCTTTTCCTTGGCAGCCTAAAGCGTCACAGCGGTCATATTGTTCAGGATTTCAAAGAGCCATCGTTTATCATTGTGGATACAAGTAAACGGACAATGGTGTCCCGACCATCTGCTCAAGCTGCTTGAGAACAGTCTTCTGTGCAAATGGCATGAAAGGTAATTTAACCTCAGAAGGTGCCCACAGAGCTTCAGTTCTGTTTACCATTGTCTCTTTGCCAGTCTAAAAATAAATCACGCTGAACAAAAAAAAGTCCCTTCTTCTTTCCCAATTTAAAGAACAGATCATCATAGGAGCTAATTTCAGCTAATTTCACTAGCAAGGGGTTGTTTTTCCTTTCTAGTATTTTTCTAAGTAGCAAAGAGCTTTTCTGGGATAAATGGTAGCTGTCTTATAATTGTCTTTGTTGCTGTAGGAGGCTGTTGTTTTTCCCAGTACAAAATAGGATATAATCATAGAGTGGTACTCAGTGCTGAGTGATACACACTTTTAACATATCGAATGCAATTCTGCCACGACCCCTTTGTTATTTTGCTTTGCCAGCCCGTGTGCTTTAATGAGGAAGGCACCTGTATTAGTAAGCAAGAAGGTGGTTTTGGTTTTTTTTTTGCAGAGGGATATTCAGTCCTGAAAATGAGTGCTTTCTCTGGCTGTTCTTTTTCAAAGCCTCGTTTGGTAGTAGTTTCACTCTCTGGTCCCAGTGCAACTGTTAAAATGCTTTTAAAGGCTTTTAAAATTTCACTGCCAGTAAAAAAAAAAAAAAATCAGAATAGCAGTTGTAAAATGTGTATCTATATATATAAAATAGCCAAAGGAGGAAAAGGGGTTCCTTTCTAAATTTAAATATGTGTTTCAGGATAGAAAAGAAGGACCTGACATTCATCTCACTGTCACTGGTTTTACAGTTCCTGTTGGTTACAGTGGTTAATGTCAGGACTAGCAAGAGTAGTCTTCAGGTGTTGTCCCACAGCTGTACTGTCTTCTGCCATCTACTGTGCTAATTTCTTCCGTTCCCACCATAACAAATAAAGGAGTTTCTGGCTCCTTCATGGTCTCTTCTACTGTTTATACTGCATTCCCCCTGCTTTATGGTAGGTCAAACTAGTCCAAGATTTGAGACTGTTTTCTTGCAAAGATTGGAGGTTGGATCAGGCGTTGAAGAGTATATTCTCTGAGATGCTGTGGCTGTGCAGTCATCTTGCATGCTGCTGCAGGAGGAGAAGTAGAAAATGTGTTTTCCTGGCTGCTTTGTCAGATAGCTTGTTCTGAGGGCACGTGGGAATAGCAGCAGCAGAAAGAAGGTAAATATAATCTGTATTCAAGAAATGAACTTGGATTAAAATAACAGTGAAGATAGTGTGTCCATGAGAAAAGACGTATGTCTGAGCTCGTTTTATTGCTGAATTAGCTACATTGGTTTACCTAACCTAATAAAATGTGTCTTATTGTAATAATAAATACATTCTGGACATAAAAATGGACCAAGTTATTATATTTAATTGTGAAAGAGTACCCAGTCTTCATGGTGGCATAGCTTTTGCTCCAACTTAACAACATAAGCCTGATTCATATTTTTCTTGGACATTTTCACTTAGGTTTTTGGAGTTTTTTTAAAGCAGAAGAGGTGGAACATGACAGATTTGAAAATGTTTTATATAGCTTTCAACAAGAAGCAATTTATAGCAACTTGAAGTTACATAACTTCTAACTCCACTTTTTTCATGGCATGATTTAGATAGTTCTGGTGCTTTCACAATAATTCAAAGGAATATGCAATCAGTCAATCCATCTTATCTATTTTAAGCATTTCCAAGGAACTATCACTGTAGTTTCTAGGTTCTAAATCTGAATACAAGTGACAGGTTGCCATAAACATGCATTTTGCAAAATATCAGAAAGGAAAATGGCTTTATTCGTTTATGAAATGAAGACTTCCTCAAATAAATGGATCCCACAGTGTTGCTCATTGTATTCCCTACACAATTAGTATAAAGTTGTACAGCTACTTTAGAACAAACTGCATTTGTCATAGGAAGATGATGGGTTTGGTCTCCAGCTTCCTGTAGATCTGTAAGACCCCATAATTATCAGAAAGATAATGTAGTATTACCTTTTAGTAATCACATTGGCCTAGATATAGGACAAATGAACCCAAAGAAATTTTCCAGAAAGAAGCATTTAGGGTAATCTAGGAGGGCATCTAGGAATTCATCCAGGTGGCTTCAGAATACTTATA
This sequence comes from Anarhynchus alexandrinus, assembly GCA_008711295.1. NCBI lineage: Eukaryota > Metazoa > Chordata > Aves > Charadriiformes > Charadriidae > Anarhynchus > Anarhynchus alexandrinus. Next base: position 386,640 of record VUYV01000203.1, on the reverse strand, counting down.
GCCAGAGCTAGTTTGAATAATATCATAAAATAGTTTATTCAAATCATTTTGTGATATCGTTCAAATGAACCGTTCAGCTTTTAGTCGAGTGGATAAGTCATGAACATTCATCTAGAGGAATTTAATCAAGGCATCTGCTTAATATTTTTGCAATTCATTCAGTTTTACCTATAGTACTATCAAAGCAATGCCTCAACCTCAGCTGGCACTTCTGTGCAGTTTGGAAGTTTGGGTTTTGCGTCATTTGAGCTCACAAAACCAGGGAAAATAGGGTTGATATTACAGGGCAGAATTAGGTGCCTGTCTGGGACATAAAGGTTACCCATCTGAAAAAAAACCAGACTATCAGTTGAGAAAAGCATGAGGAGAAGTACAAATCAAGAACAAGAAATTTGGAGTGGATGAAAATAACTCTAGCAGGTAGAAAAGCCTGTGTCTCAGGAATATTTACTTCAAATCTTTACATGTTCACTCCTTGTTCATGTTTCACAGCTATAGAGCAGATTTGGATGATTTTAGTGCACTTTTTCAATCTGTATGAAATTTTTACTAGAAAGAAGAGGAGGAATATTAAAAAAAAATCAGAAATAACTGGAGCTTTTTTAATGGCGGGGACTGCCACTGTAATTCAAAGCAACAGTGTCAACAGATGGAAATCTCTGCTCATCTTGAGCTAAGACAAAGACTTTTGGAAGGCCCTTTTAGTGTTTCCTGAAGTACGAAAGTCATGAAGATTTGAGAGCTCAGTTTATCTTCTGTGTTTCAAAAGGTACATGGTAGTTCTGTATGTTATTGTTGTTGAAATTTTATGGAGCGTGTTATTTTGGGCCATGTATCATTATTAGGTTCACAGAAAGCAGGAATTAGAGATTAGGCGGGATTTGATTTCTACCTCACATCTTCTCCAACTCATGAACCATGGTTGGACTTCATTGGTTGTTACAACTCGAATGGCAGTCTGTCCTGAGATGAAGTTGTCCTTGAAGAGAAAGGAGTAAATATTGTTGCTCTCCCAAGTGGGACTTTGTCTTAAATGTGCATTTGATGGAAGGTCTGAGACAAACTGTGAAGAAGCTAGTTCCCAGTATATGGTGATGCCATTTCAAGCATTGTCATCACCCATACCATGTAGCACTGACATTTGATTTCATGAGCTGTAATTATCTTCTGTTATCTACCATGATTGTAGGCTGTGGTTAGTTTTCAGTTTGTGGTGAGGGACGTCTTAGTGCAAATGTATGTAAGTGGCCTAATGTGTGCTAGCTGTCTAAATTCTAATATATAATCAATGGACTATATGGCTTCATGGTAGTCAGGCCAAAAGAATGACTTGAATGACCAGTTCCTATAGGTTCAAATCACTGACACTTGTGTATGCTGCTAGTACCATTTGAAATGCTGCAGGGTATGTGGGACATCCAGACAGAACAGACATAAGCGTCACAGGACCTATAGGACACCTGCAGCCTCCTGAAGTGGTAGCTGGAGGCCAGGAAGGAATATTCCAGGACATCTCTGAGGGCAATTGAATTGGGCCTTAGATGTCTGGGTAACGGGAAACCTAAGCATCTTTCTTGTGTGTAGACAACAGACACTGGGTGTGTTAATCTGAAGCTGAACTTCATCACATGTAACTGTGTCTTTATTGTATTTTCTGCAAAGAGCCTCACTGACATGAGAATCACATAGGGAATTAAAAAGAGTGAGGAAAGTCATCCAGGTTTGGTTTCATTTGCTTACTACGGTCCCTTGTAGGAGTATGGCATTACTACTATATACCAAAGAGATGCTTTCAAGGGCAGGCCCATGAAAATTTAGTTTGAAGCAGCTGAAACAGCTGCCAGTGCAGACTTGCTGGCAAAATGAGAGACAGAGGCAGGAGCTCAGGTGAGCATGTGTAACAGCCCAGTGTATTGCCTAATGCAATCAGGAAAAACAGTCCCTTGGATTCAGGCTTAGGTGAGGACCTCGTGCTAAGTAAAGCAATGTCTCGCAGCAGGCATTCAGCCAGGCACATTGTCTCCAACCAGGGACCCACTGCAGGGAAAAACTGGGGTGAGACTGCAGCTTGCACGACCTTGTCCATTTAGAGACTCTGAGCAGAGCTTTGGTGTCTGGGGCAGTAAATGGGGCCTGAGCTGTTTCATGACCATAGGGGCCCAAGCAGGGGCTTGACCACTTGGGAGCAGCATGGACTGTAAGTCAGACTTGGGCAGTTTAGGGGTGGCAAGGGGGACTTGGCAGCAGGTGATGGTGGAGGCAGCTAGCTGGGCTTCAGCAGTAAGGGGGCCTTTAGCAGGTAGGGCACTTGCAGGTGGCTTGGGATGCTGCTCTGGTTGGTGTTTGCTCTTGTGCTTGGAGTTTTCCCAGCAGGATCAGGCTCTGCTTTTAATTCTTTTTGAAATAACTTTTGAGGTCTTCCAGGCTAGTATCGGGACAAGCTGGCTTCTCATCAGAACATGTCGGTTCTGATAGTGTTGGGACAGTATTGGGCCCCCCAATACAGAAAAGATGTTAATGAACTGGAGCAAGTTCAGCAGAGGGCCAGCAGGATGGTCAGGTCTGCAGCACTTGTCCTTTGAAGACAAATTGTGGGACCAGGACTGTTTCAGCCTGGAGAAGAGAAGGCTTTGGGGGCACCCAACAGCAGCCCCTGGTACCTGCAGGGAGGTTATGGAGCCAGGCAGTGATGCACAGTGGGGGGACAAGTTAATGAGCATAAGCTGAAACAATAGGTTTAGACTGGATATAAGGAGAACCATTTTCTGATTGAGGACAGTCAGGTGCTGCATTGGGTTGGCATGAGATGCTGGGCTGGCTCCCTTCTCTTAAGCGTTCAAGACCCAACTGGACAAAGCCCTGAGCAACAAAGTCTGATCTGATAGCTGACCCTGCTTGGAGCAGGAGCTTGGACTAGAAACTGCCAGATGTCCCATCCTACCTGAATTTTCCTATAATCTTAAGATACGTTATTTCAAAAAGTGAACCCAGTAGCTTCTCTGTTCAAGTCCAATTAGACAAAGACAGAAGAACTATTTCCCCTTAACTGAAGATGTGAGGACAGTAATTTTCCTTTGCTGGTAGTAAAAGATGTGGCCACAGAATTAATTGAATTAACCCTGTTGTGGTACAACATGAAATAAAGTTTGGGAATTAAAGTGGTTTGTGAGATCCTGTTGTTACAATCAGCATTAAAAAATTGTGAAGGCACAGAAAAAGAAAAAAAAAACAAACAGAAGAAGGATTTGGGGTGGGGTTTGTTGTATTTTGTTTTGTTTTTTTTATATGATGCCTTTTTTGTTCTTAAAAGATGGGAAAATTAAATCCTACTTCCTTATAAGTGCAACAAGGCAAACACGCAAAAAGGAGAAAGAAAATATAACGGTTTGACTTACACTTCCTCAAAATTCGGGAAGCCCAGGAAAAAGAAATTTCAGGTCATTTGAGGATCTTTTTTTCTCTTCTCTCCCCATATCAGTGGAGCAAAAACTTCTGTATATGTTTAAGGAAACATTTAAATAACTTTTCTTACCTCCCTAATTAAAGCCATTCTTTATTTCTTTAATCTCAAGTCATGTATTACAGATAACCCAGCATATACTGCTAGCTATGCCTGTGCAAAAATAAACAATTATGAATTATGACACATTTGCATAGGGTGAGAGCTGCATTATGCAAAAAGACAATAAATTACTTTTTGCCTTTGCCACTATTATGAAATAGCTGGTAAAACTGAAAAGGAAAGTAGAAAACATCAATTTCATTGACTTGTGAACAAAAAGAAAGGATGTTTCAAAAGTATGCAAACCACTACGTAAATACAGACTTTATTTATTATTATTTATTAGTAGTTATATTATAGTAGTGTTTCAGATAAAAATGGTTTTAAAGAAAAAAAAAGAAAATAAATACAATAGTAAAGCATAGTTATCACGAAACAATAATAAAAGCAACAGTGAATCTGATGTATTTTGTGTGGATTCTAAGAGCAGGATTTGAGCAGGCTCTGGAACACAGGAACCATGATCTTGCTTTGTTATTTGTTATTTAGCCAATTGTGTACTTGAGTAGAAAGGTGGCTGTGAGTGTTTGAATTTTGATCACTCCTATCTACACCAGCGGCCATGTACCGCTGAGCTGGTGACCTCCTTCCTAGAAAAGCCTGACTTGTGCAACAGGGTTAGGTAAGATGCTAGTGCTTGTCTTGCTTCAAGAACAGCCACAGACAATTTGGAGTTTGCTCATAATGCCACAGTTCTTTTCCTACAACTTAGGAAACAGAAAATTGTAGTGAAATGTAACCAGGACAGGTATCAGATCACCATCAAGGAACTTTTCTTAGTTGCATCAAAATCTTAAAGGATGTCTGCAAGAACTTAACTACTTTCAACCATACAGTCAGGAAAATGCAGGTCAGTTGGTATTAATGTCAGAATGAGGTTTTTTTCATGTCATTGGCCATGTCTCAGAATGATTTTCAGACTTTTTCACACTGTTGATGGTCTTTTGACTATTGTAACACTGTCTTATGCTAGTTTGAGAAGCGTGCCATTATAGTCCATAAAACTTTATTACAGCAGTACTATTATTTAATGTTTCAAGATTGTTCCCTTTAGTAGTAAGTAAAGCAAGTAGTGTAAAATTAGTGATCACTAAAACTTTATGACAAGATGTATTTGATTTTGCTGTTCTAATATTCAACTCCCACATCCTCCAGTATGATTTTGGGGTTTTTTTTAGTTCTGTTCCATTATTTTCAAGCTACCACCTCTGAAGTTTGTTCTGATTGAACCTTGAACTGATCAAATATGTTGTTGATTGCATAAACTTGCATAAATATACAGATCATTATATTGGTTCTGGAAAATGCATGCAGAATACATTTCATGCATTTATAAATAGTTTAATAAATAAAAGAAGTCTTTATTGGTATTTTTGTCTTGTCTAGTAAATGTGGGTGAAACATTTAATTATTTCTAATTTTTAAAAGTTTTTACTTATACGCAATCGCTAGTTCTGGCTGGAGGTTTGATTTATGTCAGTGTGTGTGTGTATATATGTGTTAAAAAATACATATATATGCTTGATTTCTGTTTGATTTGTTCCTCTACTGCATCTTTCACCTACTGTTTGATTTTTCTTTCTTCTAATGCATTTTGACATTTGCTTGAAATGTTCTTCAATAGAAACATTGCTGACATTTCTCAGATATTTAGAAACACGTTACCTTTTAACCCTATATCGCATATCTTCATACAAAATAACCTAAACTAGAAATTTGTATGTTTAAAAAGAAATCGGTTAGGGTTTTATTTTTGGGGTGGTTTTGTTTTCCCAAGGGTAGGTGAACACTGGTCAGCTGCGACTATGCTGCCTAGAGAAGGTATCATCCTAATGAGAGTGGTATTAGAAGTGTGTATTTTGAATTCTTATTCAAAAAGCTTTATGTTTTTAAATAAATAATAATTTTGCTAGTCCTTGCATCAAATTTTATCAGGCAAAGTATCTTGGGTATAACATTTGGATTGTGATTTGTTCCGTTGCACTGAGGCTGAAGGTGTGTTATGTATCTCAACTGCAGTACAGAGCTATTTTCATGTGATATACTTGGGAAAGTGTGGCTGTTAGCATTTGGCCTCTTGGTTTGAAATGGTATGACAAAGCTTGTAAGCATTATTTTATTGGGGTTTTTTTAGTGCTTTAATAGTTAAACCAGTCTCAGAATTATCTTTTGCATCTCTCTAAATTACGGTCAGTGGTTTCCAAAGGAGAGGGGTTAATTCGCATACATGATTAGCTTTTGATGTAAAAAGAATATGGAGGTTCCATAGTGAAGTCTCACTGCGTGCGAATCTTCAGTCAGAAAGGGACGTAGTGCTTTCATGCTTCTTTAGAAATAAGACACATTCCTTTTACAGTGTTTACTTGCAAACTTGCAAGTTCAAATGGACGTGAGGTCTTCCACTTCAAAACCCATTAATTTGTCAGGTGCTAATTCTTGGGGAAAAAAACAGCTTTTAATATGCTTTTGGCGTGCTTCCATTTCAGCACTTTAAATCAAGTCATTAAATATTTCTGATGGTTCTAAATTTTTAGAAGAAAAATAGGTCAGCAAAGTCGGTAAATCATTTTGTCTTTAGGAGTGGTGATGTCTTGAAAGATAGTAAAGTGATGAGATTTATTCTTACTGCATGTGAAAAAAATTACATTTGTAATGTGATAGATCACCTCTGGAATTAATGCTACCTTTGAATCAGTGATCAGTGCATAACACAATGACATTACAAAAAGTAAATTAAGTATTGGAATGTTAAAATTATAGTAATTCATAGTTTTAATCTTGAAGTAACATTTGCACTACAGAAAATACCGCATTGCTAAAAGAATCATGGAAGGATAGAATATACATGGGAGTGTATGAGCGACAGGTACAAGGGATTTCAAGGCATTATGCAATAAATGGGTTGATATCAAATAATGTTGATATAGTTGAAAGTTACAATATGCTAATGGAGTTTAGAAAGCATGAATTAAATTATTTAGTTATTTTTACCATGCTGATGGAATATTATCTCTTTCATTAGCTATATCCATTGCAAATGGAATATCTCTTTTCTAGGCAGACTTAGTGCAATGGCTAGCCGTTAAAAAGTCAAAGAAATAAATCCTTCCTTATAGTCTAAAATAAGGGGTTTGAGAGTCAGTTTTGCAGTACATGAGTAAGAAATTATAGAGGTGTTTTTTCCTACGATGTACTTTTTTTTGAGCTTGGTGAACTTTAGTCCAAAGGACCACAGTATATGACAGTAATGGTCAATAGATAGTGTTTTACTCTGTTTGTTTGTTTGTTTTTCCTTACAGTGCAAATATGCTACAGAATGGATTTCTCTAAGACCCTTTAGAATAACAGCAGTCAGGATTTAAGTCTGATTAGAGTTGTCATTCTATAGGTTAAGCTTGTTTGGGTGGTTCTTCCAGAAAAGCAGTTTGCAATGGTAGGAACACCATGTTTCTGGATGTCAGCTCTCCACTCTTGACGAAAAAAATACAGTAGAGATAAAACAGACGTGGGTCTTTTCTTCCGCTTCTTTCATGTTCACTATATACTGTCTCTCACAAAGTTGATTGTGAATGACGACAATTAGTTAGAAGGAAACTTCTTTTTTCCCCCTAAGGTTTTGGGTTGAGGGTTTTTTGTTGTTGTTGGGTTTTTTTTTATTAGATACAACTTACTGTTTTTTCAAGTGGGGACATTATTTTTGCTGAAAGACAGGGGCTGATTTTCTCTTGAGTGAGTTCTGAAAGTCAACCATATTTCAGAGAAAGAAAAGGATAATGATATATGTCCTTTTTTTCCCCTCATATTATCATCAAAATTATCACTTTGAAGTATTTTATTCTAGCATTTGAAACTAATATGCTCAACATAAGTTACTATCTGGAAATTATGTTTTTATAGATGCATAGACTGATGACTATTTGTTTCAGGTATGAATTAAATTTTACAAAGTAGTCACAATAAAATTAAGATGAACTCTTGTAGCTATGACATCACAGGAGAATGTGTAAGGCTTATATCTGTGGCAGAATTAAACAGTGCATATATACAGGTCATAATGTATAGTTAGTAAGTTAAAACAATAAAAATCTAACATTGCTATTGGATTGTCTCTGTTAAAGGTACTTAATAAACTATCCCAGGTGTATTTTACGCACTTATTGTTCTTGCATTCAGCATCTTTTGTGTAATTCCTAAATTAAGTCACCCCAGTTCCCTCAGTCACCTATGCTAATGAAACATAATGTATCTAGGTATTCGAGTATTGAAACTGAAGGGGATATAATGAGCTAATAGTAATTGAAAGGAGATTAACAGCTCTGTGTTATATTCAGTAGTACTTAAGTAGACTTTTTTTCCCCTTTTTGTTCGTTTATTCCAAGCAACCTCTCTTCTGAGACTGACCTCTGATGGAAGCTTTACCTTGTTTAACAAATGAGTGTCATCAGAGCTGCTTTAATTGTATAAGCTCTCTTCACAGGCAGTGAAATGAATTTGAACCTTGAGTGTACTTTGGGAATAGAGCTCTGACTTTTTTGAAACACGCTGAGGGTTTCTGGGAGAAAGGCATGCCTGACCATAGTAAAAACTTCGGGGCACAAACAACTTAAAGGCTGGAAGACAAATTGGAATTTGGTAGTTTCATTTCCACCAATCACATAGGAACTCTTGTGGACAGGTAGGCTAAAAGGAAATCAGATTTGCCTCTGTTCTTTGAAATACATTGAAACTCCTACTTCCACCCAAAATACGTCACTCAAAGAAAAATTATTTTCTAGTTAAACACCTTTTGACTAGAAAATACCAACTCGTTGGAAATGTTCTGAGCAGTTCTATTCTCGATTCAATAAGTACCTAAATTTTGTGGACATACCTTTGTTTTGCCTTTAAGTGTCTCTCTAGTATATACTTAATCAGATGCAGTAGTTTTATGTACGTTATGAGGCATTGCATATATTTCAGAAATGAAGATAACTAAGAGTTGCGAACAATTTGCAGTCCACTTACAATTGCGGTGTATTATTAAAAATTCTGATAGTGTAATATAACTTAATAAAATTCTTACAATTTGAAATAAGTTTAAAAATATTTGGACAGTTTACAATAAAAAAAAAAAAAAGATGAGTAATTTTGGAGGGCTGGCCTGGATACTTTACGGTAGCTGAGGTCTTGAGTTTGATGAGTTTGTCGTCTTAAAAAGTTTATGATGTCCTGGATTTTTAACATATTCATGAATGGAGCAACTATGGACAATACTTGGGAAATTGTCCCTACTATTAAAAACATCTTCCTTTTATCTGAAAGCTGAATTTGTGTGATCTGGGCTGCTAATGACTCCTATTACTAAATTTCTATTTTTCTGTGGCACCATAAACTGTGACAAGTTTATCCCTTAACTTTTTTTTCTGAGCGAGCTTTTGGTATCAAGCCCGGTTGTTGATCGTTTGCTCAATCTTAGGATACTTTGCTTCTCCTGGTTTTGAGCATCTCTTTGTGGCTTTGCAATAGTAAGTTGGGAAGGGAGTTTGGGGGAGGAAAGAGGACGGTTCCCTGGAATGCAACAGAATTATGAAAATCACATGGGGAAAAAAAGGTGTTCTTTTTGCTGTATAAAAATATGAATTGTAATACTTATAAATGACTCCATCCTTCCATGGTGATGGAAAATAATTTTGATTTTTTCTGATGACTAGATATTTCACTCTTCAGAGGAAATATGAACATCAAAAGTGGGTATTATCGTATTTTCACATCAGCAGATAGTATTTTGGCCACAAACTAATATACTGTGGATGCCTTGAAGTATGCAAAGTTCATGCTGAATGCTTTGTTATTGATGTCTGTGAGGTAGTTGAAAATTTTATTCTATGAATCACATTTTCAGTTTTAGTTCATAAAAGCATTAGTTAAATATAAAATATATAATGTATTGTGCACAGGTATGATTTCCGAGGGATTATTATGTGACATATGAATTTCTTAATTTTAATGATTTAAACTAAGCGATTTTCTACTTCACTGGATTCTGCAGTGGTATTGCTTAGGGTCTGATTCCAACAAAAGCACTCTTACTGACCCATTAGCATATGCTTAAACAAGTTTTAAGTATTGTATTTAAATTTACATATTGTAAAGTACTTTGATTAACTGTGGTCCTTCCTTTTAAAAAAAGGAAAAAGAGAGCAATGTGTTTTTTCATTGCTTCAACAGTTATTTGGATTTTTTTGGCAATATTAACATTGTGGAAAAGGAAAAAAATCTTAATTGGACTGAGACAATATATAATCTCAGAAATTCTTTAATTATTGATTGACTTTTCTTCAACTACCTTTATGTTTAAAGGATAAATGCCAGAAACAAGCACTTTCTTTTCTACTGAAGAGTTATGTAACTTGCGTCTTTTCATCCAGCCATGTCCTTTGCAGTGTAGTGGTTTATATTAGAAATATTGATAGTCTTAGCTGTAGCTGTGTAATTCCAAGTGGAACTACAGTGAAGTAAAATAGAGAGGCAGTATTAGTCTGGGCAGGTAAGGAAGCTGAAAACCTGGACCTGTTGATCAAATTCTGAATGTGAAATATGCTTTTCAGTGATAATGTCTGTTAAAACTAAACCGCAAAGGCTCCGAAGTTCTTTCTGACCACGTGAGACTTGTCAGCTTGTTGTCAGGTTGGCTGCTATAAGTTTTCTGTAGGTACGAAAAGAAACCAAAAAGAAACCAAAAAGAAAAAAAACCAGTGTACTTTTAGTAAGCATTTGCAATATGATTTTGCTGATAATCAATGAAAAATCCATTTCATTTGTGAAATTAATTGTATAGTAAATATTTACATTGCCAAATCTATTGTTCTCTATATTCTGCTAAAAGAAGTAGGATATTTTTTGTTTCATGTCGTTGTTAGCTCTGGTTTTGACACATCACCTGAGATCTATAGTGCATTCTTACTGAACAAAACCTTTTACATTATTTTTTACTATTTTGTGGCTTAATTCATGTCTGGATTAGCCACAAGTGAGGTTGCTAGATATAGTGTATCAAAATTTACAGTTGTGTTTTGACATTGACTCCCTTTTCGGTGGTCTTACTCACCCCATCAGTGCTGAACCTGGCATCCCCAAGAAAACAGGGACGGTGCAATGAGTGTTTCCACTGTGGTTTCACTGCCTGTGGCATTGTCTTTGAGCAAGTAATGTCGTAGGAAAGCACTGGACATAAATAATGAGGTACAAAGAACATACATAAAACTGAAGTCTAGACTACCTGTACTACCTCTATTTTTGGGAGTCATCTTCAGATTTATTCCTGCGTGCCACCAGAATTCCATCTCAAGAGTCTGAAGCTGAGTTTTGGAATTAATATTAATTATGATTAGGGTGCCTCAAATCTTTCTTGATAATGTGCATATTTGAAACTCCTCCTCTATGCATATTAGAGTGCCTTACTGCTCTGTCAGATTACACAGTTCTAGAAAACTGAATTGCGTTTGAGCATCTGTTGCAGTTAATCTCAAATTATTTCTACACATTTTCCTAGCTTTAAACATATTTTAATATAATATTCACTAGAAATTAGCAATGCTAAACAAATTAATCTCACAGAAGAAAAAGTGCCTAAAGAAAAATGTAGAAAGCAAAAGTATAAAATGCCCAGATTGATCATGACAGCATAAATCAATCCTACAGAATTATTATGGGCAGTCCTTACTTATCATGTCTAACAAAATTATAGTCTTTTTCTGAGCTTATGCAGATGCATATCATACACTCAGCCTGTTCTTAACAGTAAACAGTGATAAGCTTGAGTGACGACTGATTCCTTTGGTACTTCCAGGAATAACAATACAAAATAGCTGTATGAAATGGGAAATTTGGGCAATTTGTCATTGAAGGGAAGACTAGTGCTACATTGAATTCATTGTCTACCTTGGCCAGAAATAATTCCATATTTCTTATATAACTGAGTCTGTAGAAGAGCAGTTTAAAGCCCCAATTCTTAAGTATTTTTTTAGTTTTATGGTTCTGCCCAACCCTGTAAAACTGTTAGTTTCTAAATAAGCTTTGTTTAAATTAAACATATGGTAAAGTCTTCCTGTTTAAACTACAGGGGAATATGAAGAAATGGAAATTCATTAGGGCAAAAACTCCACCTCTGTCACCCCCCAAATTTGTTCATGTATCAAAGGTACACAACACTTGCCTTAATGTTTGTGCAAAACTGCATGCGTCTCTGCTATTGCAATGGTCATACTGGTTCATGGACACCTTTCTGACACATGGATAATGAGTGAGGCTCTATGGAAATTAGAATAATGTTATATACACAGAATCTTTCAGATCAGCCTTTTTTTTTTTTAACATTAAAGTTTTGAGTAGACAGCGTCATGACAAATATGAGCCAGTTTAGTGATTCTGTGACTCTGAGCTGCCAAACATCAGCCAAATCCCATGCGACACCTTAGAGGAGCACAAGGGCTTCTCTGCGCTCTGCCTGTGGGTACGTGGTCATTTGGTGCAATACACAAGGACCCAGAAGCGATTCTTCAGCCCCTGGAGCACAGGAGGGAGGAGAACAGGGGCCATTTCATTGTCCCTGGTTTATGTTTTGTTTTTTTTTTCCCCTGGCCGGAGTAATTCCTATTTATTGGATAATTGAATTCAAGTGTGTTTTTGCTGCTAGAGCAGCATAGAGCAGCCTCAGTGGCCCCAAGAAGGCACTGTCTATATGCTGCTATGCAAGAGGAGGGGTTGTACAGCACTTTCTCCATTAATGAACCAGAACAACCTGGGCCACTCTAGCTTCCTGAGCGAATGTCTCCTGAGTATTAGCAGTTTCTATTTGTCTGCTGATGGATAAATCAAGTTATGCAGAAACATGAATATCACAGAACCCCACAGCGTGTCCCCGTAGTACGCGCATCTTCTCTTGCAGTGTGTCATTTGCATACTTTATGCTATTGCTTTTAATCAGGTCTTATGGGAAGAAGAAATACAAATATAAGATGCCTTTTGTTAGCATAACATATACATAAAAGAATTAAATTTGAGCAGGTTTTCACAAAGAAAAGGAAATAACTTTGACAGCCATTTCTCTTATGTTATGAATTCACTGGCCTTAATGAAACACAGCTGACTTCCTAGTGATGATTTCTAAGTGCTGAGTGTGAAGTCAACACGAGCTTCATCGGTAGCTCATGTTCCTGCTAGGTGCCATTCATACTTGATTACATGTATCACAAGTAAGAATCTGATAATTTATCATTCCGAGTCTAATCCATTGATTTTTTTTTTTCATTTATAAAAATAGTTCTGAGACAAAATTCTATTCTAAATGAATCAGCTTTGTTATGGCACAAAAATTTTGATTTAACATGAGGATAAAGCTGCACAGCAGTTTGGGAGAATGTGTTTACCTTTTCCGCCTTTATTACCTTGGTGAGTGATATCAAGCATAGCTGAGAGTTCAAATAAAACAAAAGCTTTCTAGACTTATTCTTGCAGGTGCCTGTTCGATTTCCTGCCAAGTCTTTTACTCATCTGTTTCCAAACGGCACCCGAAGCTGGTACCCCTGCAGATTCCATCGAGCAACTCCTATGAGGAACAAAAGGCTTGCTCTTCTGCTTCAGCTGAGTGCGTCCCCAAACACTAATGCTTCAAACTTTGAGAAAGCTCTCTTTTATGATTGACTGTACAGCGTTATATAATCTGCATTAGATAGGTTTTAGTCTTCTCGCTGCTGCTGTATTCAGTGTGCATTATTCTCACCCCAGAAGAGCACTCGTGTCTTCATTTTCTTTGCCAGTCTTTCCAGCTTGATGGTTGCGATTTTGATTACAGTTTATACCTCATTTAACCTGACTGTCCTAAATATCTTCCAGCAAGCAATGGCTTATTTTGAACGATATTTTCTTCCTTAATCACCATGTCACTCTTTACTAGACAGAATTGTCTTTCGGACTTATATTTTCAGTCTTAGAGTTTCAACTGTAAGGTCTGAAGATAGAATAGAATCGAATAGGCTATTTCAGTTGGAAGGGACCTACAACGATCTTCTAGTCGAACTGCCTGACCAACTCAGGGCTGACCAGAAGTTAAAGCATGTTATTAAGGGCATAGTCCAAATGCCTCTTGGACACTGACAGGCTTAGGGCATCAGCCACCTCTCTAGGAAGCCTGTTCCAGTGTTTGACCACCCTCTTGGTAAAGAAATGCTTCCTAATGTCCAGTCTAAACCTCCCCTGGAGCAGCTTTGAACCATCCCCACGTGTCCTATCACTGGATCCCATGGAGAAGAAGAAATATAACTCCCCTCCTTCCTATCATCAGTCTGTGATACTGTATACCAGTACACCAGTGGATCTTTCATTTTAAGTGTAAAAGTTTACTTTGTCTATTTTCTGTCTATGAACTTTTAACTAAGGGAGTTAGGGGAGGAGGAGTGACTGTGGATGTTGGAGGAGGGCAGGAAAAGGAGTTGAAGAAAGTAAGTCAATAAGATAAGATGTGGCTGAGCATGTTTTAGCAGAGTGCAGGTATTTCTAGAAAGACATCATCACTGCCAACATTTGTTAGTAACCTGAAGGTAAGAATAGCTACATAGTGGCCTTAGCTGGGAAGGATCAGTGCATGAACTTTATCTGCAGAGCCAGGTGATGTTCTTCAAGCAGTGGCTAGCATCTGAGCCAAGGAGGGATTTTTGCAGTTCATGTCAAAGGAAATCTGTTTTATGTCTCTGTTTTATGAGAAGCACTAGTTTGTAATAATATTTATCATCATTTTGGCAACTGCTTGGTGGTAATTCTATCAGCTTGCTTGTTTTGGGAAGCCCAGCTCGGTGAAGTAATAAATAAAATGGACAGTGCTGTGACATAGGCTAGCAGGATAATAGGGAGGTGTCTCTTTGAATTCCTTTCATATTGACAGTGCCTCATTTCCAATCTTGTACAAATAATGAGAAAAAATTAGTAATGGCAGTCATTTTTCATAATGGAACAGAGCTTGTAAGCGTATTAGAGAACCATGGGTGCTTGTATTCCTGCCAGTGCAGGGTCCCTGCTTTGTTACCCAGTGACACATAGCTCTGTTTTTCTTTTTCAAGGATATTTGGTTTGCTGTACAGGATTTTGAAAGTAGAGGGGGAATTACTTTGCAATGACTAGTTAATTGCAGTGAAGATGGAATAGTGATTCTTAATTGCCAAACAAAACTTCAGTTTGGATGAAGAGCATGAGCTTGAAGTAATCCATTTGTGTTTAGAGCAATAGTAGTAGCAGTACAAATTATTAGAAAGTATTTTATTTTTATATTTTCTAATATTCTTTTATTCTCTAAGGCAGCAGAATAAGTAATTTTGAACATTTTCTAAGGAGTCGGGGAAATAATTTACCCTTTTAAAAACATCACAGACCATCTTCTTATTTGCAGTAGGTTTTAAACTCTTCTGATTTAAAGTAGTGCTGCTGTTGTAGGTTAGCGGTGTGCTACATCCCTTTAAACTGCACAAGCTTTCTTAACACTGTCAGAGACCACGTATTTGTGTTATATGTGCACGCAGGAGCTGTCCTGCCTGATGGGGAGCGCAAGTGATTGCATCTCTCTTCATCTCTGAAGCATTTTGCTTCAAAGAATTCCATAAAACACCAAAACAAAGAAACTTTGTATTGACTGATTCGCAGGTTGGTAGCAGGACTGTCCATCAGCAGAGCTTAACTCTCATGTCCTAAATACAGAATGATATGAAGAAATTAATTAGGTAGTTCATAGGCTTCCTCCTGATCATTTGTCTATCTGTAATGAGAATTTACTCCTTACTTGACATATCCTAGCAAGAACTTATGCTGCCAAGTTTTCACAGATAAAAAGGAAGCTGCATAAAATGCAAAGAATACTGACATGCCCAACTGCAGTAAGCACTTGATTGGTGTTACTATTCCACATGTGAATAAAATAGGTAAAATTCGCCCTCCCTTCCAGTGCAGTGTAGTGACAGAAAGCATACCTCTAAAATGAATTATACTCCATAGGGTGTTTCACTGGAACACAATTTAGAATCCATATTATGATTTTTTAGAATATGTATTTCTTAAATGTCTGTGTGATTTAACATATTTTCTGATTTAAGAAGAGATGAGAACCCCCCACAATTTGCAAATTAAATAATACATGTAGCAAAGCTAATAAAAGAAAAACCAAACAAATAACGTGGACATAAAGACTAGAGTAGCCAGCTTTACACCTGTCTCCTCACTATCCACCCATTACACCCTTGTACACGAGCATCCAGGGTGCAGTGCTCGCGTGCTCAGCCACAGCAGAGGGGTGATGTGGAAGGGCTGTGAAGGGCTCCAGTCTTGCCCGTGTACTCACCAGCGCGGCAGAGTTAGCAATGCTGGAGACTGTTTTGCTGCAGCTGTCAGCAGCAAATTTTATCTTCCTCGTGCACAAAGGAGTTGTGGCTTATTTCTGAGCGTTGAAGCAATGCTGCTGTGCCTTGCTAAAAACAGGCTGCGTCCCCGGATTACAGCCTGGTGTGGAGCAACCAGCAGGGGAATATGAGCAATAAGTGTTGAGGTACATACATCAGAACTGACAACAACAGTTTTAGTGGGACCAGAGTGATGGACACTTGAGAAATGTGCGAGCTGTATCGATAACGTGACTTATCCGTGTTTCATCCATTAACACATACTTATTTAGATGATCCATTTTTAAAGTAAAAGCCTCACATCTTACATAAATGTGCTAGTAGATTTCAAGAACCTGCTGGAAAGTTTCCCAATTCTGCCTTTCTGTATAAAGCCAAACCTGCCTTGATAAATCCAAACAACCTGGTATGTTTTCAGCATGCCATGCCAGAAAAGCAAGAAAACCCAGGACAGAAGTAAATAAGGTGATTTCATCCCATTAATAGGATATGACAGCACACCAAGGCATGGGCTTAACATGGCTCAATGAAACAGAGGTACCACTTTTATTAGCAGGCATTCACAGAGCGTGAAACTGGGCAGGGTAATTAGTATGATCTTCTCTGTGTGTTGTTAAGTTTCACATAGATAACTTTCTCTTTGGCTAAATGACTTTATTCAGACACAATAATTTCCTTCCCTCAGAACTAAACTTGGGGTTCAGAGAAGAGGAGAGATCAAAGTATCTTCAGTGTGCAAAGCCACTATGACAGTAGGGAATTAATTAGATAAGACAAGCCTAGATGGTCCTAGCAGGCAATTGAGATCCTGTGCTGCAGAAGATGGCTGAGGAAGTACTGAAAAACCTGAGAAAGTAGGAATGAATCTTTGCTGGTTTATACTCACAGAGGAGTTGACCAGAGATTAGATGACAAGAGAAAACCACAGAAGTTGGCATGACAGGGTTGCACAAATGCAAGCTGAGACTGGGCTGGCAGACTGTCTTGTTCCTAGGTGGGGGTTCTCCCCTTTGGTAATTGTATTTTCATTTCTTACTAAAAGACATGATACCTTGAAGGAAGAACCTCGATGACTTTGCCTGTGTTTATGTGCTGAGACATTTTCTAATGTTCTGAAAGGAATTCAGGCATGAAGTGGTTTGGTTTTGGTTGGGTTTTTTTTTTTAAGTCTTAAAAAATCAAGTATTTCAAAAGATGTGTGTAGGTATAAGAAGCAAGTGAATGAAGATAATGCAGAGAATAAAAGAATTCTTATTTTAACCAACAATTATGTTTTAACAATTTTCTTTTGTTACAGTCTTTGAATATAAAGTAAGCATAGACAAATACAAATGACTGTACAATGACAATCAAGACAGTATGTTGTGACTTTGAGTGTGGTGGTATCTTTGTGTTGTACATCTTCTTATTATGTTTATAAATATGCATGCACCTGTTCTGATGCATAGAATTAGAGACTTAGAACTTTTAAATTAACTATTCTTAATGTCTCCTTTTTAGCAGGCTGGTTAAGTAGTAAAACCAAAGTTTTAGCTCAGTGGCAAATGATGAGGAGTTGAGTAAGAACATGCATATGTAAGGTAGGCTAAAGTTTGTATCTAAGCAGTATGAAATACGCACAAATTACCTTAGTGTTAGGGCTCAAATGGTCAAATGGTTAATTAAATTGTGATTACAGAGATACCCTGACTGTAAAGACCCTGGCTATAAATGCAGTCCATTTTTAAAAGGTGTTGTTGGAGGACACTTGTAATTTTAAAAAAGATGCTGTACAAGGGCTAACATTTATCTTGCTGATGGCCCTCATTCTTAAATTTCTTTTGAAATGAGCAAAGTTGTTCTGTACAGATTCAGATTTTTAAAAGTCAGTTGAATAATAAATGTTATAGGATCCCCTTTCTTTCTTCCTTCTTCAGGAAACTAAAACAAATAACATACCTGTTTCTCCTCAAACTTTTTGATTAGTTTCACCCCAGAATGAAACTTGTGCTCTGTAGCATAAGGACTTCCTGTAGAACCATTGAAGAAACCCTTAATTTTCGTATAGTAGAAAAGTCAGTAACGTTCCTGGTGGCCATAAAAATTAAATCCTTTGAAATATGTTACATAACTTACTGCAAGTGCAGAAATGGCTTGGCATACATGTTTAATGGTTTCACCTGTGGTGATGCTCGAGGGCAACCTCCAAGCGTTAATGCTGAACTCTAATTAGTGTAGACAAGATCACAGCACTGGATTTCAAGGGAATGCAAGATAACCTGCAGTCAAATTACCTCTGAAGTAACATGACAGGTCTTGACAGTATGTTCAAATCATTTACAGAAAAAAATACATCCATTGACTCCAACGTTTTCTAATATTTTGGCTACCAAAACATTTTTGCACCCAATAGGTAGCTAGAATTCTGGATAAGTATAGAAGTGGCACTGTAGCTGGAGGGTTTATGGTAATTCCATAAGCAGCAAAGTGTCTCTGTAAGGGAGAGATAAACAGCTAGTAATCCTCATAATTCCCCACTGATAGCCTATCCATCTCTGCTATAAATTAGAAAGCCCAGAGATTAGGAAGGCTAGGCAGGGTGTAGCTCACAGCATTAATCACAGCATTAGGACAGCAGTGTGCTTGAATTCTGTGTCCAAAGGGCTGGTATTTCTCTCTAGGTTAAAGTGACATAATGTAGTTTGGAATACATATTGATCAAACTGCCAGCCCAACACAGAGATGGTTTTACAGAAGGCGCTGTTATACACTTCTTAAAACTAAGCTATCAGCTGCAGACTTGGGAATAACCCATTAATTTTTGCTATGAAGGTTGTAGCCATGATTTTGTAAGCTCTTCAAGTTTCCAAATTAAGATTTTTTTTTAATGTGCTTTTAGTGTTATTTAGATGGAATTAAGGTCAGTTTGTCCTCAAACCTCTTGGTACCGGGAGGAGATTGTGCAAATACTGATGATCTTTTGGAATCTGCATGTGGCCATACAAACTGCACTGGTGATGGAGTCATTGTCTGTGTGCAAATTCCTATTTAAATGTAAAATGTGAATGGGCACCTTTAAAAATTAAAAGTTAGTTATTAGTTCTCAGAAGCATATGGTTGAACTAAGTACATTTCATCAGAAATTTTCTTGATAATAACGTTTTGTCATGGTGGTAACCAGATGGAGAATGAAGAACAGTGGTTTGGCCTCCATAATAGCATGGCATATATTTTAAATACCATACATTTGATTTAAAATACTTAATTCTAAAAGTGGATATTTTAATCCTCTGCTTATCAGATACATTTTACATGTTCAGATCGCTGCTGCCTCATTTCAAAGTCTTTTTGAATATATTCACAATAATTGTACTCCTGGAATGTGGTTGATGTGTGTATTATTGTCACTTCAGTCTTTTGAGTGGATCTCGTTCAATAAACTGTTGATTGAGGAACAGTTTTGAGGAAGAGTAAGTCTTTTCTAAAACTGACAGTGCATCAACAAATTTTTTATTCGTGCATGCACGGTAGCGGTGTACAACACTTTTGAGATAGTGAAAGTGTATCCATCTTCTTGTATGTTCTTGCTTTGGAGTGATGACAGAGTTTCGGGTTTTGCAGTCATGAGAAAGCCTAAATGGGAATTTTTAGAGAAAAGAGCTCACTAACTACAATATGAACAATATCTGCTCAGCAAAGAGAGGAAAAACTTTAACACATGTTCGCAGGGAAAAAAAAGAACAATATATCTGGAAGGGCCGGAATTGTAGGGAAAACGGAAGATTTTGTTTAAGTGTTTGTAGTATTCTGACAGGATATGAATTGACATCTGACTGTTAAAAACTAAGAGGAGACTAAGAATAGGCATTGGCAAAAGAGGCACCATTTTCTCATCAGCACAGAGTAATTTAGACCTAGCGGATACTGTAGCAAAGTTGAAGATTCACATAACTGCAAATAAATGTCTGCAAGATGACAACATTAGACAGAAAACAGTCCCAGAGAGACGGTCATGAAAAAGCAGTTAGAGCAAATAGGCCTATAGTGTAAATGTAAAGTTCACAATTGGAAACTGTGAAAGATGAAGCAAAACACCAAGCCATGAAGTGCAGAAAGTTCCAGCAAAAGGTAAGGCACATATGTAAGACATCAGTGGAAAGACGTTTTGCAGCACAGACAGATCCGAAAGGGAACATTACTACTGGGCGACAACAAAGACAGACATGCATCTTCAGCAGCATACAAAGCGTCTTTGTATGCAGCTAACTTCTGAAACATTTTTACAAAACCTAAACTATCAGCATGTTAGGAATAACGGTTTGATGTACCCTTCCACTGGACAGATGTTTGAGAAGACCAGTGGAGATTTTCAGGAAGCTTTTTTAATTGTATTAGTGGTATGTTCTACAGCGTATCAGTCACCATGGTTTGTGTCTGGACTACAACAAGCAGAATTTCTGATGGGAAGGTGAATAAGGACTTTTGCATTTGTAGTAGTTATTAAGCTTGAACAGAGAGAGCTACCCAACTGAACATGAAAGAAACTAAACCAAAAGTTGGTGTTGATACTTTGAACTGTTGGAAGAACTGGCAGAAACCATTAGGTAACAATAGAAATTCTAGAAATACTTTTAGAAAGTGGTGTGCTTCAATCTTTATTATTCTCCAGGACAGCCAGGAGAAAATTGTGTGCCTGATGGTGTGGTATCAGGAAGTAAAATTCTCACCTCCCTTACTTCCTCAGGGAAACTCAACAGGGGTGAGAATGCACTTTGGATGGCTGTTCAGACCCCTCTTTCCCTTCCAAAGTACTTTTAGGAAGAAAACCATGTAGTATCACTTATGGCCATTTCAATGCAGATAAGTGAACATGGTATGTAGGCCTATGGATCTGAGGCAGAAGAATTATTATATTCCAGTTGTATTTGTATGTCTGTAACAATACTGGAGTGCATGATTTGTAGGTCCATTATGTTCCAAATTGTTAAGCTTTGTGTAGTCAAAGCAATGCTGCCTTTGCTTCCATGGTGTCCTCAGTTCTGAGCACTTTGACAAGTTATGCTAAATGCCTTGTTCAAGACATCCTTGAGATGAGAAACACTAATGTAGAGACCACTTATGAAAAGTCTAGTTGATTTTATTTGCTCTCATTTGATATCACATAGGAATTCTGTAGTTAGAAAGAGTGCAGTTTTTTTGGGGGGGAGTATTCGGCAGTTTTAACCATTAATCAGTTCTTTTCTTTCTGTAATCTCTTGCCCTGTTCACTCTGATTTTTTCCAGGTTCAGCATGAAACAGAGAAAGGGTACTGTAGACAACACACTCTTTGCCTGTGCAGTTACGTTTCATTGCCTAGGCAGCCACAGACTGTCCTGAGCAAGACAAGGTCATTGGGAAGACGTGTCATCATGTAGTTGTAAAGAGTATTATAATGATCAACAGAGGGCACAGTAAGCTTACAGAAGCAACAGTATGGTGTCCCGTACCTCTTCAGACCTGGTTTTATTAACCTCTCTGAAGTTATTTTGGGGAGTTCTAATAATTTATTAGTCTCAGTAAGCTCCGTGTTTGCTTTTGATTTATTTCTGATCCCTAAATTTGGGCACTTTACTGCAGCATAGGAGTGATGGATATATAAATTGCTTTTTTGTTCATGACAATATTGCCAGCTCACTTGGATTTTATAGGTGCCTGCTTGAGGAACTAGTTGGCAACGATTTAGAGATCTTTGTCTTTCTATTTTCAACTAAAAAAACCCTTTAGTATCTGAAGTTAAATCAGTTCTCTCTTTTGATTAGCCCTAAGAAAGTAGGAGAAAAAGGAGAGACTAACTGATGAAACTTTCTGGAGTAAAGTTACAAACACCAGCTGAGCAGGTGCTTACACTGTCATGACTGGAAACAGAACTGAGAGACATGACTTCTTTTGTGCAATTTGGTACCTGAGCTGACAAGTTCTACCAAGACAGCCATGCTGCTTCCAGAGACTTCAACCACTGCATGTACGGCGGCACTGAGCTGTGCCATGTGGATTTGTGGCTCAGGTTACAGATAACTGCCCTATTGTCTGGTACAGGCACACCTTCAGTTCTAGTTATAAATACCAACTTAATTTTCTGATAGCAGTGGTTAAGTTGAAAGGAATCATTTTTTGGTGAACTTAAGACATGTTGAGGATATCCAAATGTCGATACCAGTTGTGCAAACCTAGGAATGAAGATTCTTGTGTTAGTGCAAATGAAAATACAAACTTTTCAAAAACTTTACATTAACACCAAGCTGGAATGCTATACCAGATACTTGGCTAGATAGTTGGGCTGAGTTCTTCAGTGTAATATGGCTGTGGACCTCACTGTAACATAACTGCCATCAAGGGAGAGGAGGGAGTGTCACTAGGTAAGTGATTAGTATTCATATGCCAGGAATAAATAAATTGAGCAAGCAAAATGTTTTAGAACCTGTCAAAATCTGCAGACAATTATTTATGTAAAGTTATATGTCAGACTGTAGTTGCTAAAATGATGTATATACATTGGTAAAGGTTATGTTACTTCTAAGGGGATATGATAGTTCTTTGAAGACCCAGGAAACGCCTGTGAAAAGGAATTACATGTATTCCTAAGGGTGACTGCATTAAGTCTGGTGCTCAAAGTCATTAAAATAGTGAAAATTCCTTCTTAATCAATGTGCTTACTGAGTCTTTACTAACCGCTCTGCACATATAATGGCATTTATTTTCCAGAGAACTCAGTCAAACAGTATAGGTCACATCCTGCTATGCATTTATATTAGATGATAATGGTAGTTTTAAAAGTATTTCCAGTAACACTAGATATTTTTCAGGTTAACAGCTGGCAGTCTAAAACTTTTCTGCTTTGAGTCTCTTGCTTTGTTGTTATGTTTTATCAGAAAGTGGACTGTGAAGAGACCCTGCTGTGACTGGATAATTTTTGTGCATAATTTTTGGACTCCTCTTTCTTGAAAGAAGTTGTCTTTTCTAAATTGCTGAGTCAGGTGCTTTATTAGCTTAATCCCTTTCAGAAAGGTGAGGGGTCATTCCTGTACTTCATGCAGTTTGTTAGATCTTCTCTTCCTCTCCCACTGTGTCATCAGCATGTTTATCTTTTCCACCTTCTTCTTAAGCGTTCTCATTCCAGTGATTCCCTTGAGCCTCACGCTGTTGAAAATCTATTTTATGTTAGTTTCATTTTGCCTCCTGTCCTGAAAATAAAAAAGTATTTTTGTCAGGTGTTAGTTTATAACATTTCTTGAAGGACAGTGTGGCTCTACCTTGCAGAAGGGAAGGAAGCACACCCAGTTTGCATCTTGGACAACTCAGAACTCCACCCAATTTATCCCTTTATAACTAGCATGTGGAAAAGCAGGAAAACTGAGGTATACACACATAGGCCTCTTGTCTAGAGTGGCAAGCAATGATTTTCACTGAAATTCTTAGTCTCTTCTCCTTTCAATTCCTGTCAACTGTTTGCCATATTGAATTTTACACAATAAATGGATTTTTTTTCAGGTACTGGAAAACTCTTCTTATAGTTGAAAATATTTTGATGCAGAAAAAAAAGGAGGGAAATGAACATTTGAATAACATTTGGTGGTGTTTTGGTTTAATTTGGGGAATGCCTTATACTGTACACAAAAAACCTCGAGATTGATTTCAGCTGGGACTTCATGTGTGACATTATGAAATCAGGTGGGGGTAATTTTTGTCTTTGCTTACTGGAAAAGCATCATGTTTTCTCTACTTCAGACCTTCATTAAGAGATGAGAAATTGACACTATTACATTGTCTGTTATGATGTAGATGCTAAGTTCCTTACAAGAGTACCATCTGCAAGTAGTAAGCTTCAAGGTGCTTGGAAAAAAGCAAAACATGATAAAAGGTGGTCTGAAATGAAGAAGATGTGTCAAACAGAAAGGGTGCTTTAGGTTATAAATTTCCTAATTTAGCTGTATGTACTCTAAATTGTTGTTATCGTTTAGCCCAGAAAGGCTAATTTTTCATGCTCTAAGACAAGTCAGCCAGAGCTGAATTCTCAGGGCATAATTCTGCTCAGGATTGCAGATAGGTAGTTACCAGAGAAGTCAGAAAACTGCACACGCGAATCCAGAAGCAGCATTTGCCTTGAGTTGCAAGGCTTGCTTTAGTCAGTGTCGTAGGAGATAGCATTGCACCTCAGGCAAGAAAATGTGACTGTTTAATGTTGGAGACAGATCGCATGCTTAAGCCCAGAATCTGAAGTATAACTGTTGTTTGTTTTTATTTTAGCAGGGAAAAAGAGCAATAATCCCAACTGGCAGTCCAAAAATAACCAGATTGGAGGGTGGAAGGAAAAAGAAGGAAAAGGGAAGAGAAAAATGGAGAGGTAAATTGTTATTCTGTAGCCGCAGTTCCCTTGCAAGGAGGAGCAGGGAAGCAGCATTTTATCAGGAGTATGTGGAAATATGGTGTTTCAGTGGTGTATAGTGACTCTGCAAATGAGGTGTCATCGCTACGCCATGGCATTTAAAATGGTTAATGAGCTACGCGGGAGAGAAAGGGGAGCACACCGTCTCCAGTTCTGTTCTGGAGATGTTAATATCTTGTGGTCAGTTGTCTCCTAAATTTCCTTAAATACCTCCTGAATATTGGTGAATTGCTGTTTCTAGTAATTCACTATAATGTTATCTCTCCCCGTTTCTTTGGTAATTTCTGGTCTCACATAAATAGTTCTAGTCTAGGTGGTTCAAGCATCGGGACAGAGTGATTCTTTGCAATGAAAGATGGTGGTGCAGCAGCAGATTCTTATTTGTCATTCTTCTTTCCGTGATAATCAGATTATTGGGTGTTGTGGATGCTGTGAGATAATGACGTGTTTAGGCCCTGATATGCTGATATTGTGCATTTTCTTCACATTTGTGCAAATGATAAACCTCAGCCGCAATGGAAGGAATGCTTTGAGTGCTGAGATGCATTCTCCCATTTTTTTTCTGATTCAGAAGCAAGCTGTGATATGATATTAGTTGGGCACTGGAAATATGAAGGGAGAAAAGTAGAAAATATGAGACTCTAAAAGTGGTCTGAATCCACTCTTGATGTCTATTGCTTTTTTTCTCATGAAAACAAATTTAAATGTTTTCTTCCTGAATATTTTAAAAATTCAATATATTCTTCCTGGAAAGTACTGCTGCTAGGTATTACATAGGCTGCCTTTTTTAAGGTTTGAACCATAAATACAGCACAGTGGGATATTTTAGCAGTAATGCATAATATTTTTTATGTTATTTTACTTTCATTTTATACCTTTGTTTTATATTTTATGTTTGGAACTTGGACCCTTTCTTCTAACTTTTGTATTAGTGATTGCAGTAAAAGTTCCTAGTTTCCTCTGGCCATTTTTCTCCTCTGTGTTGTAAAAGAATAGATGGCAACGTGTAATGATATTCCTTCAAAGCTGAGTGGTCTGGAGAAGGCTGAAATAACCCAGACTCTCCTCAAAGGCTGAAAATGCTGCCTCTTGTTTTATGGCAGAAGCAAATGCAGAGTCCTGTGTCTGGGCTGGGATAACCCCATGCAACAGCACAGACTGGGAGGCCAACTGGCTAGAAAGCAGCTTTGTAGCTGCTGCAGGTATTCATGGACAACAAGTTGTGCATGAGTCTGCCATGTGCCCATGCAGCAGACAGGCAATCATGTCCCAGGCAATGTTAGCAAGCATAACCAGCAGGTCATTCCCCTCTATTCGGCACTTGTGAGACCACCTTAGAAGAACTATGATCAGTTTGGGGTTCCTTGGTAAAAGAAAGACATTGACAGGCTAGGTCGAGTCCAGCAGAGAGCTTCCAAGATGGTCATGGGGCTGGAGTACATCTGAGGTTGTGCAAGGTGAGGCTGAGAGAACTGGGTTTAAAAAAAGCCTTAAAAAGAGATGGCTGATTGGAGGTCTTATTGCTGTCTTCAGATACCTGAGGCATATAGGGAAAACAGGGTCAGACTCTTCTCAGAGGTGTGTAGTGAAAGGACCAGAAGCCACAGGAAAAATGAAACACAGGAAATTCTGACTAAATAGTAGGGGTGGAGGGAACTTACAAAATCACTGGAGCAAATGTCCCGAGAGGCTGTGGGATCTCCATCCTTGTGGGTACACAGAACTTGGCTGGACTTGCTTGGAGATGAGTGCTTGGACCAGACATGCTCTGTAGATTGCTGTCAAGTTACATGGTTTTGTGTATACTACAAGAGGACAAGAGGGAGATAAATTTGATTTCCAACAGAGCTATGTAGTATAGGAGGCATCTCCTTTGGTAGAGTTGTATGAATGTTTGTGGCTTGGTTTTTTTTTTAATGGTGTTTGTGTGGTTTTTTTTAATGAAACTCTTCTGGCTCTTACTTTTGCCTTAACTTAAGGGCATTTCTATAGTTTCTTTTTTTGAGAAAAGTTTTGATTATTTGTATGTTTGCCAGAATTGCAATCATAAGAGTAAATCTTCTTTCTCCTAATAACGCTAGCAGCTGATATGGGGCACTGGATCATGAAGGTCCTTTTCTTTGTAAGCTTTGATCAGTGAAGTAGGTAACAAAATCAGTTTCTGAATTATTCTCATTTGGGTTTAACTTGGATACTGTCTGTAAATAGCAGAGATTATTTACACTTTTCTGTGTCTCAGTTTATGCTTCAGGCTCTCAGCAAGCTCTAACAGATATGAAATGGATATGAAAGGCTATGACAATATTTAGAAGGCTCTTTTCAGAACCGCGATTCTAGAAACTTGTTTTGTGAGTAGTAATTTTAAGTTCTGGAGGACAAGATAAAAAGCTACCGGTCTTCCAAACATCTGAGATGCAGTGTAATCCAGTCTCTGATGGCATTACTTTGAAAGAAGAATGCAAAAAAATACATTTTGTGTAGCTTTATTTTAAATCACTCCCTTGCTTTGAACCCATTTGCAAAATGTTACTCACCCTCTGGAGGCTGCTTTCCTCGACCTTGAGAGCTGAAGTTGCTCATCAGTTCAGCTGTTTTGAGTCCATATCGACTGGGCAGCTGTACAGCTAAGAAAAAAAATCTCCCAAGTGAAGATTTCCACATGCTGATGCCACTTATCTGACTGAGATGGTTTCTTTATTGCCACATGTTGGTCAGCTGCACATGTGGGTTTTGCACTGTGTTTGGGCCGCTCCTGTCAGGAAGGTCGCTCGGCATCTCTCCCGAGTTCAGTTGAGGACTGTTCGTTCCTCCTGTAGTAGTCTCCTGGTATCCCTCTTTTCCTGGGAGCCCTCAGAGCAAGGTGTGAGCTGCATGAGTGATGGAGGCAGCTCGTCCACTGATCCATTGACGCAGGAGCCGTACAGCCCTGCTATGCCCCATCTGATCAGTTTGTCCATATGTGTGCAGGTGAGATGCCAAGAAATACATTGTCACTGCTGAACCAGTTTATCCCACTTGCAGCCTGTTCCCTTTGCCAGTGGTCTCTGGCAGGCAGGGCACCAGGAACGACTGCCAGGATTAGGCTAGCAGTGGCTGCCCTCCTCTTAAGGGGACGAGTGTGGGAACCTGAGTGCACGTGTTGTGCGGGGCCCACAGACGGGACTCGGCGCAGTGTCTATGTCCACACTTGCTAAACCCCAGGCTTCTTGGGACCACGATTGCAGCTGTGGGCATCTGTGGACTGGTGTGTGCAGAAGACGCGGTTACTTCACCGATGATGGCCTGGATAGGCTTTTGGTGTAGCTGGTGTGAACTGTGTGACACAGCCCAGTCAGATGCTCAGGGCAGCAGTCAGGCACTGCACTCTACGCTGCTTCGCTATTTTGTACTTTTTTCTATTAAGTAACAACGGAAAGTGCTTTTGGTCCCTATTAGAGTCTGTCGGTGGTGCTGGAAACAGAGATAGCCCATTCACCCAGTTAGTATAATATGGATTATCCTGACAGGGGAAAAAAGAAAAAGAATTGAAAAAGTGAACTGAAAGGAGGGAATGTCTTGCAAAAATAGTCTCTTTGTGTGATTTTTGTCACTTGGATCAGTTGGAATTACGATTTTTCAATAGTACTTTAAAATTAAGCTAATATTAAGCTCCTATATAATCAGTCCTTAAAAGTATGTTAACTAGTATTACAGTCAGAGAAACGCTAATGAATTGCCAGCTTCCTGAAATGTATATACCTCCTATGAACTACCCAGACTGCTGTAAAAGAATTGTGTCATCAGTTTGGCCAGCTGACAAGGCATATGGCAAATTCTTTTATGATGCCTGTTATCTGTAATGATAGCTGTTTGTGTAGCTATGCTATTCACTGAGCGAGGGTAGAGCAGTAGTGCAGCAGTTGCTACCAAGTGGAGCAAACTGCAAAAGGACAAAAAAAAAAAAAAATAGAAATTGAAGACCAACGTTTTAGAAATGTGAGAAAAAGAAAGGCAGTGCAGTCACCCAGGGGAGTTTCTATAGCAGCAGTAATCTGAAACACCCAGGCACATTGCCAAGAGCTCCAGTAGGTTGTTAATCAAAACTTCCAAGTCTCCTGCCAATCCAAGGCTCTCTCAGCATCTGAAGGGAAAACTGTCACATAATGATGTGATACTTAACTTCCATAAAGAAATTTTTAAATTTTTTGGTGAGGAGTATTCTTGTCCTGAGCATTTTTTTTTCCTTTTTCAAAAAATATCTTTCCCATTGGACTTTCAACTGAAGTAATGCGTTTTTATACATTAATAAATTTAATTTTTAATAAACATACAGGATATTTTCTGATACCCTAGAGAATATATTCTCTTTTATTGCTGCAATTAGGTGTTCTAGTAGTGATATGCAAATGCTATAATTCTTCCTGGGAATGGGGTAAGGTAGTATTGAGAAGATTAAACAGGTGTCTCTGTAAAGCAGACACTTTAATTGGGATGTAAAATTTAAGTAAACGCTGTATAAGTGCTCCAGTTATGTATATAGTTAACAATAATGTATAGCTTTGCTTCAGGCATTGAATTAACTGAAAAATAACGTCAGCCGCTTCCTGTTTATAGGGGTAGTTGGTTTCTTAATATTATCAACCAGTAGGCATTTTTTTCAGCTGATGCTGACAAATCCCATTATCTGGGAAATGTTTCTATTGTGTAATCCTAGCAACAGCGAACGCAGAAGTGATTTCAGTCTTTTCCATCTTAATTTTCTGGGTGATGGGTTTTTCAGTTCACTCAGAGGAGGAGGAGAAGGCGGCAGGACATAAATGAAAGTGTGCTTTTTGGCATGGTTTTTTCTTCCCGCTGCTCGCCTGGCAAGCCCTCGGCGGTCCCGGTGAGGATGCTGGCGAGAGGCAGGAGGGAGGCCAGGAAGCGGCAGTGTAACCACCGACCATTCATACCGAGAGCGTTCCCCACCACCTCGCTGTTCGCTCCGCCGATGGTGGGGTCAGCTTTAATTTATGTGGTCTGGCACATTTTGAGGGGAAATTCGCTGTTAAGGGGATGGCTGAGAGTACACAGGGATGCTGGTGAGCTTGGAGAGCTGTTTTTATTGGAGCTGTGCTGCCATAGAAACTGAGAGACTATACGTAAGCGTTGGCTTTCCATGTAAATAGCCATAATTGCCTTTGGCCTGCGTAAATCTTGGGAGAGAGAGAGAGATTTATGGGGCTCAGGAGAGGAGAAGTTCCCTCCCCCATGACCCTATTTCCCAAAAATACCATATGCCAACAGGATTCTTTTAAGGGAACTGTTAAGAGTATTAATGAAACAGAGCATCCTGTGTTTTTTGTAGAATAACCCACATCAGTTGATTTGGAGAAAAGCTTTCAACAGTACAGTTTGCAGCCTGTCAAAATGGAGTAGAGGAATTTGACATGGAAGTATAACTCTGTGCATTGCTTTATAGGTCTCAAATTTCATGTTATAGTTATTATTTATCTCCTATATTTCTGCTTACCAGAATTCCAGATATTGGCAGTAGAGTCGTTAATGCTATAAAGATCCCTGTGTGACATGATAAATCAGTCTGTTACAGGCCAGAAGGCATACTTAATGGCCTTAGGCAGAATTGATGCAAAGTAATAAACCTAAGAAGCTGGTACATATGAACTGAAATACTTTCAATCCAATGGGGACACTCTTTAACTCAGTAGTCGTTTGGCTTTAGCTTAGTTTGGTACATTCACACTGGAGTTATGTAAGAACTATACAGGTTGTCGTGGTTCACTCACTAGTTTAGAGTGCTAAGAGGACCTACATATTTTAATGCAAATACAGGATGAATAAAACCAAGGCTAACAACTTCAGATTTCCATGAAAATGAAGCTTTACCAATAAATTAATTTCACTCTTTTACCTATCTGACAACTCTCCTGAAAGGCACGGCTACACTTCTGCGCTGTAGCCACATGGGGTGGCTGTTGATGTAGGTAGGTGCGAGATGACATTAATCTAGTTAAGTAAAGTGACAGCTTTGAACATTGTGAGTTTCAGTGCATGCTGGAGACCCTGAGAGATGCAGAATTGTGAGTGATCTTGAAAAGCTGTGGTGGAGCATGTTTGGCTATGAATAAAGTGCAGTTAGTGATTGCAAACAAGATTCATTTCCCCATATGATCTGGACCTTTTAGCTGTCTGAAAACTGGGCATCTAGTCTGAGCCACTGTATGGGTCCCTTTTCTAGCCACTGGAGAGTGGTGATCCATCTTGTTAGATGAAATGACATGTGCTGAATGTCACACTTGGAGTATTACTAGCCTGAGTATGCTTTTATGTACTGTAGTCCATCACAGGCTGCCTGCAAGCGGTATGTGTCTTCATGTCTTCTGCTCTTGCTTCAATAAAGAAGATCAACAGATCACTTTTTGAAAGAAAAGGGTAGAACTGTATTGCAATTTTGTTTTCAGGATAGACTGCAAATTGTAATTTTAAACCCAAATCCATCTGTCATTTATGTAATGGACACAGTCTAAATCATGCTTGTGATACTGGCAGTCCACTTGTACAGCCGTAAATTGTTGATCTGCTTCCTGCAAATATTTTGCCCTTTCTGAATTATAGTAGAAGTATCTACTGTCTAGTTCTTTTTCAAATGCTTTTGTCATACAAGACGCTTTCTTAAAAACGGTACAGGCAAAGACTTGTTGAAGGAGTTTGAAAGACAGAAGCTCTGTAAGAGTTCAAGTCTTCTAGGTGAAATTGGGTTGATCAATTTGTGAAGGCTGCTTCTTCAGGGTGGTCTTCTTCATTTCCACATTTTCATGGAATCAGAAAAAAATAATTCTTAGAGAAGTATGAAGATTTTTGGTTCCTTTTCAGTGGTGTTTTTCTAGAAATCCAATTACAAAATGATCAGGAAGCTGTTCTCAAATGTTATCCCTGCAAAAGGATTCTTTCCTTTGCAGCAATGGATTTTTAATGACAAAGGTGCTTCGTACTGGACCTATTTTAATAAAATGCAGTAACCCCTGTGAACTTTAAATGTGACTTGAATTGCTACTTCTTTTTTTTTTTCTTTTTAATCTAGCAGAAACTGATGGTTTGATTTTTCGATTTTAAACAGCTGTTCCTTTTATGAGATGCGTAGTGAGTTACAAATGTAAATTTCATCTAGGAAAAGTACACGAATTTTCTACTGCAATTGGTCCCCTGGCATGCTGCCCCAGAACGGGGATAAACAAGGACAGAAAGGCTGAAGGAAGAATATACCTTTGATATCAAACGTGGGTTGGTTTTAATGTCACAATTATTGCAGACCCTTGAACGATCAGGTTTTAAGGGCAATCTTATATGCACTGTGCCAGCGTTCGGAAGGAGGAGTGTGGGAAGGGCTGGAACATCACTGGGGATCAGTCACTTCTCTCACAGGTGTTTCCAGCTCTTCCGTGAGGATGGCAGAAACAAATATGTCACCGTAGTCCTTGGCTATAGGAAAAACAAGTTTTGTTCCGAGACCCACATTTACAGTCATCACTGATTCATATCATTGTGTTACACATTTCAGCTGGGCTCCTAGTCCCATAATTTGTACTAACAAGAAAATGAGTCTCTTCTCTGAATCGCATTTAATATACCATTTCTGTTTTTCACATTCAGCCCACATGGTGCTATGTCTGAATAAAAGCAGATTGGCTTCCTTTTTTATGCAGACACTCTGGCTAACCCTTATATACATAAAAGAACTACATCAAAGTTACCACCCACTGAACATACACGTTTTTTTCATTAATCAGGTCCAACTCCTGTTTAAAGGAAGCTGTTTAAGGGATTGGGTACCTTCTTCACATGTTACACAGATTCCTTCCCACTTCACAGATTGAGCAGCAGCTATTGTTGGGAGCTAAAGAAGCCATTTTCCTACCAATTGAAGTGAAATATTAGTCCTGCTCCGTAATAAGCTTAGTGAGTATTTACTGGATACCGAAGTAGTAAAGAACCACTAGAGATCTTGAGTGGAATATAAATAGATTACCTTTTATTGGATCTCAATGAGAGGAAGCTGAGAAATATGCCAGCTGTTTAATTATTAACATTCAGTATAAATCAATAGCAAAATAGCCTTTGATGGTGATCTTCAAAAGGGTTTTAATCATTACTCCCCTCAGATACAGAAAGTAAGCCTGAGCACTGGGGCTTTAGCCCACATTTCTGTTAAGTGTAGCAGAAGGTTACCACTGTGATGTTACACTGACATTAATAGCAATAATTAAGATAGCACCAGTCATTTAAACATATTGGCATTTGGGGCTTTATTGTTACCACATGGTATGCCTGGGTAATTCCTGAAGCACAGATGACAGACTAATGAGCAATATTCACTTAAATCCCATTGAAATTAATTAACTTGTGTGGTAGGACTGTCTGTAGGTTGTGGGCCCATGTGGTGCACGTGCACGGCACAGGGTGAAGTCAAACAAGTTTACGGTTCCACTTCAGAGTGGTGTTCCCCTGCCACCTGCCAGGATAATGATGAGCACACGGGGTCGTGGCGATGCCAGTGGAGCCTTCACCAGTCCACTTTCACAGTTGGAATTTGCACACTTGGTTTTGCATTTTATTTGATATTACAGAAAGATACAGTACGTAAGCCCATGGAGAGTGAATTCCCTAATTTGTGTACAAAAGATATTCTAAGCGTAGTGGGGTTGGGAGGATGTGTGGGCTGCAAAGCAGATTAGGGCAGGAGGAGAGAATAACTTTATCGTAGAAAGTACAGAGTAAGGGTTGCCAAACTTTCTGGCTCTTGAAGCCATGCGACAATGTGTTCGAGAGCCACAGCTTCCTGATGGGTTCCCTACAGCAATCCAAAATAGGCTCTTCCGCTCTTCCTGCCATAAGTCCCACTCCCTCATTCCGTATTTCTGCTTCTTCAACCGACTCCATGTCCTCCCACCTTCCGGCTGCTCTAACTCTGTATTGCCTGCCCTGCTTCTCATCCCTAACGTACAAGCTGTACTCTTACCAGGTTGCCAAGCCTCCAGAACTGCCTCCTCCTCTAAGCTTTCCTCTTAGGACCTGCACAACATCTTATCAGCAAGATGTTGGAGGCTTGGAAGATGGACTTAGGGCTGCAGCTACAGCTGTGCTTCAAATACCTGCGGCATCTACTTAGCCATTAACTAGTCTCTGGCTCTGAGATATTGTCTGCTAGCTCAGGGTGCTCAGCCTGGTCCGTGGTCTGCCATGCAGGCTGCTGGGATGGAGGGACACTGCGCTGTTTGTGCTGTCAGAAGAGCTCTGGTAGAAAGGTGCTCCTTGCAAGCTGTGTCCCAGCACCGTGCTCCCCACACATTGCCTGATGTGCCTACAGTCGGGTGATGGTCTGCCATGAGAATCCTGCTTTGTATACAGAATCTTTTGGGGGGAAACAAGGCAGAGAAGGGGTGGGGAGGGAAGCAGGTGGCATCTGTGAACCACGTTGGCTAGTAATCCAGTTGGTGGCTGGATTTCCTTTCAGTGTCACCCAGTGACTTGGAGGTGTGCTCACTTCTGAAGTCATTACACCATCTGGTTTGCCTCATGGGTCACATAAAAACATTTATCACCCACTGGGTTTTCTGATATGTTTTGTATTTTTTATGTTGATGCAACCTAAACTGAACCGGTATATGTAACTGTTCGTATAGTCAATTATGCTACCTTTGCAGCTCTGACAGATACTATTTAAGCTATAGCTTATGTTGTTATTTTTTAATCCATCTGTTTCATGGGGTTAGATAGGAAATATTTTCGTGGGGTAGTTTGAGAATCTGATCTGCAAAAACCTTATTTTTAAGTTCACGTGCCTTATACCGTATGTGCAATTTTCTCAGCACGATTGCTTTCTTTTAGTTATTTTCTGGTATATTTATACTAGTCATAGGAAGAGATTTATTTTTTTCTTTTGGTAAACAAACCTCTAACAGCCACAGTAAAAATGTAGGAGTGCATTCTTTTCTTCCTTCTCTTACCTCCTTGTATGCTTGCTTTGCTATTGCTATTGCAGTGCCTTCTTCAATTCAATAAATAAGTGGACCTCTTCCACTGCTCATGCCAGCATGTATTGCTTGATGTGGGGTTAATGGTACGCACTTACTGCTGTTTTACTGCCTGTTGACAAGTCAATGTGAGCCTGTGCAAACTATCTCTGCAGTTTCAGAATTTGAGTTCTGTTGTCTGGTTTCAAATGTGCATTTGCCTCTTGGAAGTACAAAGTACTTCTGCTAGGATGACAAGATTTCATACGCTGAGCCATCCAGATCATCTTACCATAATCTTACAATAATAAATCTTCCAAATAAATGTTCTCCTCTAGAAGTCCTTCTAATGTACACGGTGTTTGCTAAGGAAAACGGTTTAGTGCTATGAATCATTCTATTAGAGTTGTATCATTTTTCCACAAGGGAAACTC
This sequence comes from Anarhynchus alexandrinus, assembly GCA_008711295.1. Classification (NCBI taxonomy): domain Eukaryota; kingdom Metazoa; phylum Chordata; class Aves; order Charadriiformes; family Charadriidae; genus Anarhynchus; species Anarhynchus alexandrinus. Next base: position 351,834 of record VUYV01000203.1, on the reverse strand, counting down.
AGAGAATTATTCATCAATACAAAATAGCGTGAAATGAAATCCAGTTTCTTTTTTTTATATCATTATCTTAAATTTCACTGTTTAAAAAATATTTTTTTCAGTATTTCTGTTCAATAAGTCATACTTGGAAGTGACTTATCTTTTCCATTCTGTGCTCTTCACTTTTTCCTTTTAGGCATTTTTACTACAGATAATGTCTTATTTTAGTTCAAATTATTTATAGGATATTATTATGCTGGTAGTTACACAGCATACTTTAGATCCCACATTGGGTCAGTAAAGTGACAAAGCTCAACAGTGATTCATGTGGGAAGACATATTACTGGTGTGCTCTTCAAACCTTTCAAACTGATGAAGTGAATTCACAGGTAGACTTGCTTTTTTGCTTGTATTTCCTAAAACAGTACTTTAGTACTACAAAGTAGTGTAGCGGCTTGCCACACACGGAGTTTTTGGTTTTGTATCATTTGATCAGGCAAGCTCATTTTACTGAAAGGTTTGATAAATGATATCCAGTGCAATCCTAATTAGCCTAATCACTGAGAGCTGGAGAAGTTCCAGCTGCAAGGGGTTAATTTAGCAAATGTATCTTACCCCAAGTGGGTCCTGAACTGTGTAATATAAAAGGTGAAGATTAGTCCATGGAATAGTACAAGTTGTTGTTTTTCAATAAATGATTGTTAATGGAACTGTATTTCAGAACCTAAAAATATGGTATTTAAATTGGCCATCATCCTTTATGGAAAAGAACCATTTTCATATCCTCAAATATTTAACAGTCTGTGACTCAGCCAATTATCATCTGAATCATTTTGTTTCATTTTGTATCCTGGAACTGTACAACGTAAGGAAAATTGTGCCATTTTAGAAGAAAAATGCAAGAACAAATCTTACAGGAAGTGTTCCGCTGTGGAACGTGATTCCTCAGTTTATACCCTGCTGCGTAAACTTTTTGCCTGAAGGATGCTCTGTTTCTTTTTTCAGCACACCTGAAAAATTACTTTCATGTGTTATATCTCCTGAGGTGCTCACCGATATTCAGGGTACCATATTGTTTAGCGGATATGTTTTTGTTCTAGTTAAACTAATAATTATTCACTGGATTTCTTTGTTCTTTTTTTTTTTTTTCCAATCAATCTCTTTTCCTGGAGTCTGTAGGAGTGTAAGAAAGGTGTCCCTTTCATTGGCAAACACCGGCATTGCATTGGTGGTACTAAATTTCCATCAGTTTTTGTAACTGGAGTTCTGGCATGCTGTTACGGCTGTTAAAACAGGATTGATTCATATGCTTTTCTTTGGGGCTTTTCACATGCTTATGGAAGGGCTTACCTCCTAGCATAGCCTATTTATCCTTTTTTTAGCTGGTACCAAACCAGTTGTATCTTGATTAATCCAATATCCATATCTACAAAGGGACAAGGGGTAATGGTTTTAAACTGAAAAAGTGTCAATTTACATTAGATATGAGGAAGAAATTCTTTACTGTCAGGGTGGTGAGACCCTGGAACAGGTTGTCCAGAGAAGTTGTGGATGCCCCATCCCTGGAGGTGTTCCAGGCCAGGCTGGATGGGGCTTTGAGCAATCTGGTCTAGTGGGAGGTGTCCCTGCCCGTGGCAGGGGGGTTGGAACTAGATGATCTTTAAGGTCCCTTCCAACACAAACCATTCTATGATCTAGATCTGAAGTCTGAAAATGAAAGCGGAGAATATATTTAACTTGAGCTGAGAACTAAGTGTCTAGTCAAAGCTAGTTGTTCAAGGCATCTCTGTAGGCACTGGTGAGAAGAGGACGTTCACAAAGGATGATTCTTCCCATTTTAAAGTACTTCCATAATTTAGAGAATGTAGAGGTGCCTGTTTCTCTTTGTTTTCTATTCCGGGAGCCCTACTTAGACAGAATGCCAACTTGCGAGATGAGTGTTGCCAATTTAAGCTGTACTGCCACGTTTCTTTCAGGTGTGCAAGACTGCAGTGTAGACGATGAACCTGGGCAACACTGTCTTTACCAAGAATGGCATATTTTGTTGCTTCTATACAGGAAATAATGCAGATGTATTTAGAACAATTGATTAATGGAAGTAGATTTCAAAAGCAACCTAACAAAGGCATTGCCTCGTAATTCTACTCTTGTAAATCGTATCCACCAGCAACGTTTTTCCACCCTATTGTTAAAAGCTATTATCTGTAGTGAGCGGTGTAACTTGAATTGTTTAAACTTCTGGACACTGGCTGCAGTTTTTACTGTTTTCTCTGTAATGCCTAGTACATTTTTGGTACTGTGAAATAATAATAGCAGCTGTCGGAGGTAGGAGAATAGGACTATCAGTACTGGCAGGTGGTCAAAGATGCATTTTTTTCATTCCATGCTGTGGAAACAAGTGCTTTCTCTCTCTTTGGTTATAACAGATTTCCTCTCTCTGCTACTGAATGAAATGTGCATGGCTCCACTCTATATGTGGTTGGCACATGTTAATCTTAAGCAGGTGATTTGCCCCGTTGAAATTGTTAGGTCTTCGTATGCTTAAAACTAACATTACCTGTAGAACCATTTGACAGACTGGTACCTAAATTAAAACTGTCTAGTTTTGAATATACAAGACTGCGGTTAGGAAACCCTTGCAAAATGACTTGTTAAGCTTCTGTAAGTGCTATCTATTTCTGGTAGACACGGCCTTTATATCACTTACCCATACAAAAGAGCTTCACAAAGGCATGTCCAGCTTATCGAGTGAAGAACTGGTGCTTGATATGCTGTGTGATAAGTGCTGTCTTACTGTTTCTGTTCAGATGCAAAGATGTTTTTGGTATGCTAGAGGCCAAGCAGTCTGACAATGTTGGTTGTCTTACCATAGCTGAAACTATGGTAAAAATTAGCACTGTTTACATCTTTTCCTCAGTAATATAATTTTCTATGAACTTTAATGACTTAATTTCATTTAATATCATTAAAATATTTGGAAACAATTCTCTTGTTCTCTCATCTGTGTGAAAATTCACATCCCTTTACCCAGTGGCTAGCCATAATATTTTGTGAATAATGTTTTAAATGTCTCATTTTGACCTCTTTATTTGTCCTGGCTATAAGATATTTGCATAATTAACATCAATAGTGTTTCTATATTTCCTTCACTATTTGACATATGGCATATATGACCAGTAGCTCTATAAGTAAATATTTGTATAGTATTCCCACTCACAAGCAGTTTAATTTTGTTTTTATTATTTTCTTTATATTTTCTCTTTAAATTGCAATAGATTATACCACATTTCTTAAAATTCTTGACCAAAGCATGTAAATCTAAATTTTTTATAGTATTTATTTTACATACTTCCTTTCATGCTTAGGCATGGAAACATGATATATTTTTCTCTGATCTGAATACATGAACTACTTAGACATAATTGGTAATTGCATGAGTATCTTTGAAGCTTACATATTTTTTATTGATTCACAGATGTAAAAGATGACTTTAGGCGACCTTGTCTGAAGAAATGGATCTTGGAAATGCTTTATCAATTTAGTCCACTAAGAAAATACATAAATATATGCACATAAATATATATACAACCACAAAAATTATGCACGTACACAGAACAATAATCACATATATATATGCATGGGCATATATGCATAAATATAGAACATGCAAAAAGCATTTGAAAATAGAAGAAAAAACAAGTGCAAAACCAAGGAAAAGCATATTTAAGGCGGCTTTAGGCACAGAGAGAGATAAATGCTGGGAATATATGTCACACGCCATTTGCTAACTTTTAAAAAAAAAAAAATAAAAACCAAATTGAAAACAAACCTCACTAATTCCGTGAAGTCAGAATGTATTGATATTCAGATGTGTGATAAACATCTTTCACTCTTCCCAAGTACTTGCCACTAGAGTTTACATAGTGGTTTTAGCAGTGAGTTGTCCTATGTGTACTAGCCACTAGAGGGGGGATGAGACACATGCTTTGTCACAAAGTTTTGCAGATATTTGGTTGCAGAAGTCTTGAGATTCTAGAAAAATGTCTTCATTTTTAGGCTGTGTACAGTATGGTCGTCTGGCTACTCATCTGTGGTCTTCTAACTTTGTGTCCTCGGCATCTAATCCTCATTTCAAATTCATAGAATCACAGAACTAGTTAGGTAGGAAAGGACTTCTGGAGGTCATATGGTCCAAATAGTCTGGCCCGCAAAGTGATGCCAACCTCAAAGAGCAAATTTCCAAGGCTGAGTAGGTTGCTCAGAGCTTTGTATAGGCATGTTTTAAGTTTCTCCAAGAATGGAGATTCTACAGTTTTTCTGGGCAAATCTGATCCAGGGTTTGACCACCAATGTCCATGGTTAACATGTTTTTCCTAAAATTTGGTTGGAATATCCTTTGTCACAACTTGTATCTGTTACCTTGCAACCTTTCGTCGAGCATCACTGAGCAGAGACTGGCTCTCTCTTCTCTACATCTTCCCACTGGTTAGTTTACTACTACTGTAATATCCATCCTTAGCCTTCTCGTCTTAAGACTGAGGAAGACAGTTCCTTCACAGTCTCCTTGTATGTCATCTGCTCCAGGCCCCTAGTCATCTTGGTAGCTCTCTGCTAGACTTGATCCAACATGTTAATGTCTTTCTGAGAAGCCCAAAAACAGATGTGGTTCTTGTCACGTGGTCTCACAAGTGCCAAATAGACAGGAATAACCACTTTCCTTAACCTGCTGGCTACACTTGTTAGTATAGCCCAGTAAGCAAATTTTCATCTTTCTCTGCTACTCCACATCTCTATTTCTTACATCTACTTTCTGTTTGATCCTTAGTCTTCTCCAAACCTTTGTGCCCACCCTGGCTTCCACTGTCAGCTTTTTTCATGCTCCTGTTCTCCGTCTTGTCTCCTCCGCCTGTGTCCAGACTCCTCTTTCCACTTTCTTCCTGCACTTTTCTCATTATGTGAAGAATATTCATCATTGTATGCAACTGCATCACACACAAAAAGGTTAGTTAGATGTTGTCAAGGAGTGAGAGACCTGTTTCAAATATATGAAAAACCTGGTCTGAGTTTTTCAAAGTTGTTGACATCCTACCACGGTTTTCCTCTTCAAAATAAAGGGTTCCATTGACTGCCATCAGCAGCAGTTGCAAGCACACTGCTGTGTGAAACACAGAGAGAATACAACTGCAGAGATTGTATTTCACCGTATTTTGCATGAAATTATTTACCAGATCTCCGGCACAGTTCTTGATTCTTTGTTCTCAATGAGGTTCTGTCAGAGGAATGGGATTTATTCTTTCAAATCATATATGGAATAGATTTATATGGATTTAAATAGATTTGTGTATGGTTTATATGGAATAGATCAAAAGGATTGCTGAAACGAATGGGATGTTTCTAAGAGGTTGAGATGCACTGTAATGTCACACTATTTGTTTTCTTTTTTTTTTTCTGTACAGAACTCCACCCATTTCGCTGGCTACAAGGCGAAGTGGTACTTTTCCTTACCTTCCATACTGTGTAGCCAAGTGGAACGTGTATTTCCAGGCAGAAAGAGATCTGCTTAGGGAGTAGGTTTGAGAGAATGCAAGAGTTCTCTGGGTATGATGCATGAAAGCATATGAAAATGCTGTTATTTGAACATAATCTCTAGATATACTTGCAAAAATTGGCAATATTACAAATTATAGTTCAGTCACATTCCATTAGAGGATTTCAGTAATTCTGCCACAGTTTTAAGGATCTCTTGAGATGACCAGATGAATCTTTTAATCGAGTCCTGAGCCAGGCTCTTTCAGTACAAACGTTAGGTGAATGTAGCCCTATAGTCTCGAGAACAGAGAAGACAAGGAAGACAGGCAATTTCTCTATTAAGTGGTTTAAAAATCCTTTTTAAAAGTGAAAATTGTATATGTGATTGCAGTGGTGCAACAGAAAAGTAAAGTGTATCGCATAGCATCTCTTCCCAGTCACTGTTACGAGACAGGAGTCTAAGTGAACTATGTGAACCTGTGGCATGACCAGTGTGGAAATTCATGTAAGTTTACTCCAGGTTCTTAATATGGGAGAGGAGTGAGCAAAAGAATAGTAAAAGCCAGTCACAAAATTAAGAATTACCAGTCAGTCTGCTTGACAGGCTGAGTCAGGAATTCCCTTCTTCTAGGTCATGGTAGGAGTTGAGTCACTTGGATTTCCTTCTTATTTGGGAAACAGGATTGTTCGAGTATTTCTGAGGGTTCAAGAGTAGTTGTTGACACTTAGATACTGAAACTGAGACTTTCTCTCTGTGTGTATGACAGCTATGTTAGTGTTGTAGTCTGCAATCCAGAGCTCTGGACAGTATTACAAATTAAAAAGTAGGTATAGGAATGGAATTGTGGCACCTGTTCAAGTAGATAAAACTTCAATAAAACTTCACCATGTGCAGAATAAGGAAGAAATAAAATACTGTAGGTAACTCTGAATAAATGTACTTTTCAACAGACAGCTACAACAGCTGATTTATGTGATAACATAAATATTGTGCAAAATTATTGGAAAACTGCTATGTTGTTGGCACCTATCTTTGTAATTACTATTAATTCTACAGACATTCCGATGTTACTGTTGTTGTTACCATGAAAAAAAGCATGCAGTCAACTCACATCACCTGTATAAGCAGTATGAGCTCTTCACCTGTGGCTACATTTACTTCTCAATATGTGCTGTATCAATTTGTACTGTGCAGTCCACAAACTCAGCAAAACTACAAGTCTGAGCTGTAAGGATTTTATTCTTTTACATAAATAGTTTTATGTTGAAATGCTGCTAGTTTCGTTGCGTTATGAAATCTAATAATATAAATACGATTAGTTATTTTAAAAAATTAAATGTGCACATTGTAGTGTCTCTTCTCATAAGATTCTTAAGGTTATAGTTTAGGAAAGCATTCACACATCCCAGTTCAAAAAGAAAGAAAAGTGGTTAAGGACATGCTGTAGATGAAACTTTCTTATCTTAGGGCCATGTGTGCTTTTGCATCTTGAAAGAATTATGACTCAATACTTCTGTTTTTCAAAAAAGGGGTTGTTATCCCATTTTATAGAGGGCAAAAGCGGAGCAGAGAGATGAGAAGTAATTTGCACAATCGTATAAAATAAGACCTTCACAAAAATAGGCTATTAACCCAGATTATGTCAATTCCATTCTTCTAGTTTAACAACTAAATACATTTCCTCTTTTAAAAGGCATTAAACTTGAATAGTTTTGATATTTTTTTTAGCAAGTCTTTAAAAATGTCATTTGTGATAAAATCCTAAACTTCAATTTGCTCTTTTTTTGTCTCTTTGGCAAATGTTATTATTATGTTCTTATGTTCTTCTTTGCATATACTAGTATGCTCCATAATACTTCAGAGATAGGCAAAGATTAAAGTTGGGCATTGCTAGGCTGCACTTACATAAAGCTTCATGAGAAACATGCAGCGATTGAGAGAGAAAGCACTGCAGGGATTCAGGTTTATGACATCATGCTTGAAAAGTTATTCTAGAGAGGAACTCGGAGACATCTTGAACTAACATAGTGTTCTCGGTGGCAGTCCTGTATTCTAAAGATCCTTCCTCTTACATCACCTCTGCTGTTTACATAGAACATCTGAATTAAAATTACTGCGTCCTTTAGCATATGTCAATTACAGTGGAACAATTTTTACCCAGAAAAGAAAAAAATGGTTTGTCACATATAACTTCCAAATATATTAGTTAAATACCTCAGTTATTATAAATTAAGATAGAGTTGTAAAAATATGTCTCATGGATGCCTTGAATTTTGTCTGGTGAATGCTTTTCATGTTTTAATCAAAGAACAATATGCAGATATTTTGCTAAGTTCCTGTATCACAACAACAGTGATGTCATCAGAACAGAAACTACTTCTCAGAGTGGTATTTCTTGCTATGAAGCTGTCCAGATTTATGGTGTTTACTGCTGTAGCTAATAAAAATATCAAAGACTTACAGTGAATGTAACATTGAGGTTGAATAAGGAAGTCGTATCAAATTTTGGAGAACTGCGTTTCCAGCAAGCTGTGACTATATTTCCAGTCTACCATGCCAAGCCTTGTGTTCAGTAATGGAGTATTGCCTAAAGAAAAGATGAGCAAAGGGCACTCATGCTGAGGAACAAATACTGCAACGTTGTACAGTTAAGGTGGCTGTCGTGGCTTGAAGGTGAGAAGCTATAATACATAGAAATGCTGCTTTGTTTCCCTGATATGGGAAGGCATTCCAGCTGTGTCCCAGCACCCTGCTGGATGACACCAAGAAGTGCCTCTTTCCTCCTGCCCTGCTTGCCACGTCCTGCCCTGCTTGCCACATCCCACTGTCCCTGGGAAGCAAAACTCTTAGGTGATAGGACCAGATGGGAGCCACCACTCCTGGTAATAGTAAACGTAGCCAGAAACCCAAAATGGGGCAAATTTGGGGTTCAGTCATGCTAGAACTTTACTTTCTAACTTCCTCTCTGAGTGACTCCCGCAAAACCACGGGGCTATGCCTGATGCCTTCATTGGCACCAATTCCCTTTTATTACCACACTAACCCTTCGTATGCAATTCAGGGCTGTTTATTCCGCTTAGTTTAATGTATTCCAACTTGAAAGTTTCCTGAAATAGCCTTGGAAAATAAATTAAAATCTAGAATGACTTTTTGCAATGTGCAAGGTAATGGCTATTAAAAGCTGACTGACATGGTGCTTCCCTGCCTGTTGTCAAATGGAAATAGAAATTAAATTTAGCAGAGTTCATGAGTATTGCTACACTAAGGAGCTCTCAATCTGTAGTAAAGTAGATAGGAACTGTCATCCCCATTTGCAACAGAAGCTGGGATCTGATGATATAAATTTGCCTTCAGCCTGCTGTCCTTGAACCAGCCTCGTCCCCATCAGATTCAGATGCCATTGCACACCTAATAACACAGTTGCGTTTAAAGACTTTCAGAGTTCCACTCGGGCATCCATGTTTTAGTATATAATATCTTCCCTGTTTCAAATTGAACTGAGTTTCATTATGTATTCGAAGCTAGGCTCAGTGTCACTAAAATGCTGGTCTTTCTAATAGTGAAAGAGTTTTACTGAATCATTTAAAATTCTGGTGTTCTAAAGTATGACGTTTTCCCAGTTACTGTGTCTTCTGTAAAAAGTCACAGATATGTCCTTAAGGATGGCATTAAAATCTTCTTTCCACATCATGAGCACATGAGCATTTAAGTCATCATGATTTGTCCTGATATCCGATGTTCCTAAAGGAGAAACGCTCTCTTTTTCTCTTAACTAATGTTCAGAAGAAACTCCGTAAGGGAGAGATTTATTTACTGAGCGAGCATATCAACTTGAAATAACGCATTGAAGAACTTGCAAATGCATTTATGATAATTCAGAGAAAGAAAAATAGGCAATTTGTCTCCCAGATATTGCTAACTCAAATGGAATTAGATCCTTTAGGCTACATCTCCATGGTGATTGTAAATATAAAGTTGGCTGTGATTTTAAAAAGTGATTAAAGCTTGTGGATTGCTTCAGTTTTTGCATACCCAACTTGAGTTAAAGGCTCCACTCTCAAATGTTTTATCAAGAGATTCTAGGCTAGATTCTCAACGTTTTCACATGCATCCTAAAATAAATAATATTTTGGAAATTTTGGTTGTTCATTTCTGTAGTATTATATCCTTATGCAAAACTTTAGCATTTGGAATTAAATGGTGCTTATTTTAGCATCTTAATTTCTTGTCCTGAAGCACTTTCGAGTACTTACATTCTGTGCTAACATTAAGCAACAGCTTGTTCTGTTTGTTCTGTGGCAACGTGAAATTAAAAAGCGGCTTTGCAAGCAGCTACCCTGGTAGATTAAAAGCAAATGATCCAGTTTTCTGACGCAGTTTGAAACATGTTGAAAAAGTGAACTCTCAGTACCTGTTGTAAAAGCATTGAATCTGATTTGAAAGACAACAAACAGAAATTGTGCATTTTCTTCTTTCTTCAGGTGAGCTCCGTTTCTGCTTCTGAACAATGCTTAGAAAAAAGACCCAAAACCCAAACTAACTGATTCAGTAAAGCAGAAAAGCCTCATTAGTGGCCTGAGCTTCTATGGCAGCTTCGTGCTGGCATTTGATCATTCGACTGTAGTGATTCAATCATTCCACACAGCTAATTTAGTGTGTTTCTTCATTCACGTCACTGGAGATTAAGTGAAAGTCTTGACCAGTGCTTGTCTGCGTAGGCAGACTGAAATAATCTGTATTCCTGTGTGCAAAGAATAAGGTCCTGGCTTGTGATCAACCTTGTTAGCAACCACAGGGAAATTCTCAATGTAATTTGAAACTCAGAAATTTGGGGGATGGAAAGAGGGAAGATTATAAGAAACATTACATAGCTTTCTGTTAAACGAGTGGAAGGTATTAGTCCAATCAAAAGCCTCCTAGTTCACAAAGCTTTGTGTTAAATAGAAATATTTATCATCATAGTTTATTTTTACAGGACAAGATGTACGTCAGGGACACAGTTTTTTTTCAGTGAAGCAGCTGAGTCACTCAGCTTTAAAGATTAATTTGGTTAGGAGAAGAAAGAAATTGAGAAGAAAGCTAGGTAACGGCAAGCAATTAAATATAAAGAAAAGTACCTAATAGCAGAGGTTTGAGTATGGTAGTACAGCTGCCAAGTGGCTTTGCTGAAACAGTTTCATGTTACCACTATTAATAGTACAGAAAAAAAAAAGATAGTCCTGTATTGCTTTCTCACACTTTCGTAAATTCTGTAGAGCTGTTGTAAATGCCTGTTGTGCAGCTGATATATTGCAGACAGTCATCTTGCAAAGAGTTTTAGGACAGCTTTTATGGTGGTAGTTCAGCTGAACTGCTTTGTCGTGCAGTAGTACGTTGCTACTATGATACTTAACGGTCGTTAACTGAGGATGGACTGACAGTCTCTGTGCAAAAATTATAGTAAAAATTTCAAGACCCACTAAAAAGCCTGGTGGAAAACAAACCTATTGTAAGAGAGAGCTGATGAAAGTAAAGAAACGGTCCTTTGTAAATCTTTAGCAAGTCTTTGCATCCGTCCTCTTTTCTACTGTTATTTTCAGCCTCAGTCCCGTGTTTAATGTTTTTTGTCCTTAACACCTTTTTTTTTTTTTTCCTATGCTTCTAGCTGAAGCATGGTCACAGAGTCTGTAGACTCTTCGGTATGATCAGTCCCAAACATTTTGTAAAATAATCATAATAAATTGTCCTTCATTTCCTCTTTCCTGACTGTAAGAAGCAAAAGAAGAGATAGTTACACAAAACTAACATCAATACTGACAGAGTTCTCTGAGGTGACTTTGTGACCTGATTGTTGTTGATGTCCTTTCTCTCACTTCTTAACTATTTCGTGTTTAAGATCCCACTGCATCAAAATGAATTTATACTGGTATGTTCTTCAGACCAAGAACTATGCTTGTGATTCTTGGTACCTTTGGAGATAATTTGTTTGAATGATAGATGCAGTCGTATTTTATGTCTAGAAATTGCTTATGTTTGAATCACTGCTATTGTAGGGTTTATTGTCTAGAGTAACAAAAATAGAACAAACTTCACTTTATAAGGTCTTCTGTATTAAAACCATGTCATTAATCTCAGGAAAAAGGTCATTGTTCTTAATAAAGGAGCTTTCAAGTAGTCTGGGAAGTATTTCATTAAGCACACAGTAAAAAGCTATTAATATTCTTTTGTCTTCCCTGACAGGCAAATTTTATGTCACAGCAAGTGCAATGCTCTTCTTGAGCCTCTTTTATGATGTGACTTCACTGTGATATTTGTCACTTTTGAGTGTTATGGAAAGTTTGGTCTTTTGTTCAGATGTTTTACCTAGACTCTGGCCTCTAACAGATTGAAGGGTAATGAGAGAACCAAAACCTGGCCCAAGCATACTGAATGACATCATCCTATAGAGAGAGAGGAAAATAAATATAAAACAATCTTTTTTTCTGTGGTTATTTAGCCATTTCTCCTCTGACTGAAGCCTAAAAAAAGCCATTTCAGTAATTTATTGAAGAAATAGTTTAACAGAACATTTTAATGTGTACGTGTGCTGTAACAGCTTTGGATGGTAAATGGATTTAGCAAGACTACATTTATCAAATGTGGAAACTTGGACAGACGTGGTATACACCAAAACCTTTCAAGCTGGAAACACTATAAAAGAGGAGGATTCGAAAATAGACTTTTTATCTCAAACTGCTAGTAGCCTTTCAAAGGTGAATAAAATTCTCTGCTGTGAAGCCACAAGACTAATATTAGATTACTTGGTCTTTCAGATGGTGAAGATGATTTGATATTATTTATGGAGCAGCTGGCTCCTGAATTATTGGACATAAATGTTAACAAAAGACTCTATTCATAGTGAAAAATCCGCATCCTGTCACAATAAGTGCCATCCAAATTCCAAGTGAATGGATAGAAGACAATTATTTTGAAGTTGCTGAGCTGCAGAATAAGATAGAATCTTGCTGAGGCGAATGAATGATAAAGATCCTCTACACAGAATTCACATGGAATTTTCTTTTCCAACCATTATTTCAATCATCCAACAAAATGCTGTCTTAGACCAATGAAAATGACTTCAAATAAGAAATAGATTGAAGCCATGTTTCTTCTTCCTACAGAAAACATGCCACTATTCCAAATGAAAGCTTGTTTTTTATTTTCATTTTCCCTTTGAGAGGTCTATGCCAAGTGAAAACTATGAGGAAAAGGCACACATGCACCAGTGTGGCTTTCCCAGTCCAGCCTGGAAAGCAGGACTCAGCTGAAGCATCATGGCTAGTCCCCGACAAATCTGATGGTTATGGCGACATTGTCATGTGCTGTGAAGGTGTTACTGAACAGTATTCCCATCAGTCATTCAAAATAGTAGTACTGAAGAGGAGGGGATGCCCTAAATTGGAAGGAGGGACTTCTTCAGACCAGTCTTCATTTCAGAGCCTGCATATTGGAGGGCTCATCGGATACCGAGGTTGTGCTCTTGACTTGAACCACATGCCTGCCTTTCTCTGCTCACTGCACAGAGCCTGTAAAGACTAGCTTCCTAGCTTAGGCACCAAAATTCAGTGACCCAGGTTAGGCACTATGAAAACCTAATCAAAACCTTGGAGTTGCAGCAAAAAGTTTAAAACTAATTTAGTTAGTCCATGGAACTGGGAACAGAAAGTTTTCTTGGGTATTCCCGTCCCAGACCTTGACACTGCTTTCGAAGGGTTTGTAGTAATGTTGTCCCTAATAAAAGTATCTGCCGATTGTCAAGGAAGGTGTGTGGCCCTGTTATTTAAATGCAGTCTTTAATGAGATGATGAATGTTGGTAGAACTCTACAGTGTTCTGTTGGTCTTGGAAAACTAATACATTGGTTCATTGATTTTTTTTTTTTTGCTCAAGTCTAAAGTTATTCTTGGGCAGATTTTCTGGCATGTATAGGGACAGCACTGTGTTATTTTAGTAGTTTGTGACTGACTGTAATAGTCCCAGCCACAGGTTGAGAAGCAATTGCAGTCGCAGTTTCAGAAAAATCAGGCATAATCTTCATTGTTAATGCCGTAAGGAGAGAAAAATATTTGATAAACTGGATGCATCCAACAAATTGTGAAAATCTCATTCTTTGGACTTCTTAAAAGACATAAAGCTGGATATAAACACAGGTAGGTCAGATCTGCATTTTGGATACCTTAGGGATGGAATGCGTAACCTGCTGGGTACCACAGCAGCCTCCAAAAGTCTGACCAAATTTCCTCAAAATGTTCTGCCTAAACAATCCAGCAAGTATTGGAATAATAATAATATTTCTTTTCTCAAAGTTCTGAAATGGGAGGTGGCTACAAATGTTGACAATGTGCATCAGATCAATGCTTGCATCAAATCATTAATTTTCTGCACTTGAAAATTACTCAGGCCAATTGTACTTACATTAGTATCCTGTTTCCAGCAATGACCAAACACTTAAGACTAGGGAAGTATGTAAAAATTGTGAAAGCTTTCAGTGAAATTTTCCATAATATTCCCTCAACTTCTAACCATTTGTTTTAGACCGGGTTTCTGGATAAGGACTGCATTTGACAGAAGTGGTGTCTCTATATTCAATGGGAGGATGAATTTTCACCCATGGACATTTTCAGTTTTCTGTTTGAACCGTGTAAACTGTTAACAGCCACAAGATGGCAAGGATGTCCACAGATTAATGAGCTGTTAGATGAAGAACTGACTCCTGTTTGTTTGATACCTGTGCTCTGGGAGCTTCATATGATGGTCTTCTCACTCTGTATTACAATGTGAAGAACTGATTCCTTTTCACACTCTCTCTCTTTCAAAAGTCACTTTTTCAGCTTGACAAATTCCAGCCTATTTAATAGGGTTTTTTCTGTAGAAACATTTCCAGAACACTAATCACCCTCACTGCCCTTTTCTGCTTCTACTGAATCACTTTGAGATGGTGGAGCAAAGCTGCATGCAGTGTACCAGATGCAGGTGGACCATTTATTCGATTAGTGACCTAAGGAAGTTCTGTCTTGTTCTTTATTCCATTCCTGATAAGTCCTAAGACTGCTGGTCACTCAGCTGACATTTTCCTGGAAAGACAATAGCTGTAGGATCTAGCTGCTAAGTAGTTAGCTTACAGGCCATCTTTTTGTGTGTAAATTTAGGGGTTTTTTTCCCCACTTGTGTCACTTTCCACGTATATGCACTGAATTTCTACACTCCATCTGGTAAGATCTTTCTGCAGTTTTTTGCAGTTTGTCTTCATTTATTACCCAGTAGAATGAAGTATCATCAGCAAACTTTAGGTGGGTTCATCAGACATCTCTCTTTCTTGCTCATTTATGAAAATGCTGAAGAGTATCATTCCCAGAAAAGATCTTTGATTTTATGGGTGATTTCTTTCCAATGTGAGAACTTTCCTTTTCCTGTTTTTTAATCAATAATGTATCTGGGCAAGTATCTTCCTTTTTGTCCTAGTGCTTTTTTCTTTTGTGAGGAACATTTTCAGAATTATTTTGGAAATCCAAGTAGAAATTCAGTAGAGTAGATGAATGGATCTTCCTTATCCACATGGTCATAAACCCCTTCAAAGAACACATGCTGCATAATGAAGCATGACTTCCCTTTGCAAATGCTGTGTTGGCTGTTCCCCAATACTTTATATTTCATCTTTACATCCACCCCTTCTGTTCTTACTGGTCTGTAAAATTCTTGTGGAACTTCTAAAAGCCAATGTCACACGCACCACATTCCAGGCACAGTACCAAGGCTATGCCCCTTGCTTTATATTTCCTTGTTCCTACATCTCGCAAAGTATTTCAGAGTGAAAGCAGTCATTATTCATGTTTGTAATGCTTCCAGGCTAGTCATCTGCCTTCCTGAAACACTGCAAAAAATTTGCCTTTCACAAACGCTAGCATAATAGTCCACGCCACTCCGCAAGCTATGTGTTATCACCAGGTTTCTGATATGACACATCACATTGATTTCACTGTTAAAACTTGACAACAATGGCCTCTGCTCTGTAATTATGTAAAAATGAAGCTGTTTACAAAACAGCTCTGTATCTCTATGAGTTTCTGTGCAAAATTAGCGGTTTTATTTTCACCTGCATGCCTAAGCCAGTGCTGCTAGGAGAGAGGGGACTACATTATTTTGTTTCATGCGCACCTTCTCCGATGTTGACTGAGTTCTTACAGACCCCGTTTAAGCAAACTCACTTGTCATGTGGTTGTTTGGCATGTGCAAGGCTGATGGTCATAGGCAAGACAGAAGAAGCCTAACACCTCATTAAAGTGCACATCCAGTTTACATGACCGATGGTTGTTGTGGGAGAGGGAATCAATAGCAACTATCTATTTTGGACTTCACTGCAGGAGAATAAACATTGAGCACTACTGTGCCTGTATTTCTGTGCAGTGATAACAGTTGTAATAAGAGTTTGCCAAAACAACAAAAAAAAATATCTTCCTAGTAATAGCAGCAAAAATTACTGCTGGTGAAAGGGGGAGTGTAATTTCAGCTCAGTCGCCAGTAGGTGGAGAATGGGAGCACTGTGATCTTTTGATGTTGCTGTTATGTGAAACAAATTATATGAGTATGCTTTGCCCAGGACATGTCTGTGGTTAGTAAAACCGTATGTACCATAGTAGATCAAAGGGAAGTATGTTTGTGCCATTACTGAAAATTCATGTTTTCTTATGTAATGATTATGTAGTTATTATATATTGTATTGTTTTCTGTCAGCCAAACATGCGCCGGCACAATCATAGCTGTTCAGCTTGCTGTGGTTTTACTGAAAGGCTGATCTTTTGTCGGAATATTTTTATTTTCATTGGTAGTATTTACCGCTTTATTCTTGGAAATATTTATCTCTAACTAAAAGGAAACCTAGTGAGCTAATTAGTTGATAGCAAGTTTATTTGCTGTCTATTTAAATAAAATATGCCTTATCAGTTCATAGTCTTGACACACACTTTTGAGAGATAAGTGCCTCTGTTTAAATTATGGAAGGCCTCCTAAGGGGGACTTAGGGTATGTAAACACTGAGAAGCGTACTCCTCATTACCACCACGCTAATGTCTGACCTTTTCCTCCTTTTTCAAGGCCCAACATGCTCTCAGAGGTGTAAATTTGCTAAGCAAAATGATGGGTTTCCAGTAATGCATTTTTGCTGTCCATCTGGCTGGGTGTCCAGGCGCAAAGAGTTGTGGTGAATGGAGTTATATCAGTTGGCAGCTGGCCACAGGTGGTGTTCCCCAGGGCTCAGTACTGGGGTCAGTTCTCTTCAATATCTTTATCAATGATCTGGACGAGGGGATTGAGTGCACCCTCAGTAAGTCTGCAGACAACACCAAGTTGGGCGGGAATGTTGATCTGTTTGAGGGTAAGATGGCTCTACAGAGGGATCTGGACAGGCTGGATTGATGGGCCGAGACCAAAGGTATGAGGTTCAACAAGGCCAAGTGCCGGGTCCTNGGCACTGGTGAGGCCCCACCTTGAATACTGTGTTCAGTTTTTGGGCCCCTCACTACAAGAAAGACGTTGAGGTGCTGGAGCGTGTCCAGAGAAGGGCAAGGAAGCTGGTGAAGGGTCTAGAGAACAAGTCTTATGAGGAGCGGCTGAGGGAACTGGGGTTGTTTAATTTGGAGAAAAGGAGGCTGAGGGGAGACCTTCTTGCTCTCTACAACTACCTGAAAGGAGGTTGTAGCAAGGTGGGGATCGGTCTCTTCCTCCAAGTAGCAGGCGCTAGGACAAGAGAAAATGGCTTCAAGTTGCGCCAGGGGAGGTTTATATTGGATATTACGAAAAAAATCTTCACTGAAAGGGTTATCAAGCATTGGAACAGGCTGCCCAGGGAAGTGGTTGAGTCCCCATCCCTGGATGTATTTAAAAGGCAGTCTCTCTCGCTGCTTAGGGACATGGTTTAGTGGCAGTTTTGGCAGTGTTAGGTTAATTTTTGGACTCAATGATCTTAAAGGTCTCTTCTAACCTAGATGATTCTATGATTCTATGATCTGTACTATCTTACATTTGTTGCTATAAGCAACGGTCCTTTGAATTGCTCTATTTATAAAGCTTTAAAATAAGATAGATTGGAGCTTATAATCTTTATGATGCACGATTATTCTTCATTTTCTCCACAAAGAAGATGGCTTGTGGAAGAATTTTCTCCCTCACCTGGATTTACAGTCTTTGTTCCCTCCAGAAGCCTAGAGTTTGTGTGCCCTTTCAAGGACAAATCTCTTTAAAACTGGCAAAAGGCGGAGGCTGTGTGTCAAAATTGATTAAATGCATCAGCTGTGATGATCTATCGCAGAGGTCTTTCTAGCTCTGTATCCTCCTTAACCATGTTGGAATGTGGGAACTTTGGCTTTCTTTTCGCACGCTAAGGAAGTTGCAGCCTTCTCAGAGTCCTAATAACTTCAAACTCAGACATTTTCAAGGTAAGATCTCCTTCCATTTACGTTTTAGGAAATTATTAATATTTTCCTGAAGTGCCAACCCCAAGTGTGAATCACCAATTGGTTGCATTGGTTCATTTAAAAAGGAGTTCAAGAACGGCTGTGTTTTCACTGATGATTGTGTCAGTTTTTCATTTCATAAACATGCAATTCAACTATGACGTAAGAAAAACTAAACTTCTGAGAGCTTCTGGGGGGTTCTTATGAAATTCCTTTGGTTTTGTGTACCTTCAGCTGTGGACTATAAGCTGCAATAAAACCAGTAGTTTTTAAAAGATGTTTAACCAACTGTGTTTATCTAGAGGACAATTTGTTAGAAAGTAGCAGCCATGTCTTGACTGGAGATACAATTCAGGAGAAAATAACCATATCAAAATAGTCAGAAAAAACAACTTTACTGATTTTATAATGTTCAGAGAATATGGTGAAATATCTCCAGAAGCCCTGTTTACGAAATTGTTATATATTTATATTTGTACCTTTTCATGACTTGTTCCAGATATATTATTATATAAGCAGTACATGCAAATATGAATTTGGAATTTTAAGATTCATAATTACATCTTTAATATAATAATATTAAAATAGATTTTGGAGCATTAATGTATACATAATTTTCTTTAAAAGGGACACTGGGCTTGAATATATGAAAAACAGACATGAAAGAGTCTTTATTTACTTTGTCATGGAACGATAATTTGGACTGAATTAAGCACGTTGGTTTAAACCCAAAATGCAAGAGAATCTAAGCGTTAAAAAATTGTTGAGAGACTGTGTATCCTCCCCTTCATAAATGATAAATTATCCATTTTTACTTTGGTAGACTGTAAGTTTGTTCAGCCTTTACAAAATGTTACTCCTGTTCAATACAATGAAAAAAAAATAGCATAGTATTTTAAAGTTTTTCAAAAGACTGTGGGGGGGCAATGAAGTTAGGTATTTTTATTTCAGAGATTCTGTGTCTAAAAGAAGACCTGAGATAAGAGATCATGTTATCTGTAATTGCTTCTTGTTTTATCTTACAAATAGCTAATCCTTTTTCTGATATAGCAGCTTTTCTTTGTCATACAGAAGAATGTGTAGTTTGCATGATGCTTAGTAAAATCAAGTTAAATATGCTTATGAAGCCTGGCTGCTCCAGAGCCTTGTTCTCTCAAGAAGGCCTGTTTTAAAAACAGAAGAAAAAGAAAGCCAACAATGAAGAAATAATAAAGAGGAAGGAGTTCAAGTTAAACTGCATTTGGTGGAGTAGGATTTGGGAGTGGCTACAGGTGCAGTTGAGTTGGCAAGTCTAACAGAAAGGGACTCACAAGCAGCTGAGGGGAAGCTGCAGGTGGAAAAACTCTTCAGCTACATTGCTACTGTTGGAATAGCATACTTGTGCTCTTACCTGGGGAGTCACCTGTTAAATAGTGAGGATGGAAAGACTTTAAAGTAAACTTTTTATCTTAACATTCCTTCAATGAAGGAGGAGGGGAAGAGAGAGAGATCTGGTTTTCATTGGTCTGAGCTTGCAGAAAGAACTGCAAATGGGTGCGTCAGATTGAGCAGTTTCTACCCCAGGCAGCTTCCTACTTCTCTGCAAGGCCTTCTTGCAAATACAGTTTCTGGTATGTGAATGATGTAGGCTTACCAACTTTTCTTCCCCCATGCCTTCCCTTGACCATAGCTACTGGTGGTTTATTTCCTGAGGAAATTAGGATTTGGTCATCTTCTTATATTGTTGATGAGTTAAGTGTGTAGGTATATAGAGAAGGATCCTTGTGGGATGATGTGGAATGTGTGTGGTACGTCCCAAAGAATGCACAACTTGGAAAAAAATTCTCCCATTCCTTCCCCTGCTGCTCAAATCTGACTCTATTAAAAAACGTGCTTTAGTCCTTGAGCTAAAGCAAAGCATTTTTTATTATCCTGCTGGGTTCTTCTGGGCAGGCTATTGTCTGTTATCACTGGGAATTTTGAAGTGCTTAGCGTTTTTCAGGGCTCCTTCCACTAAAACTGATCCAACTGGTCCAACTTCAGTATAGTTATTTCTCCAACTGCAAACATACGCTCGCCTGCTTAATTACTAACATAAATGAATTTTATCAACATGGAGCTCAGAGCAGAGGATGTCTTGCTGTGTCTTGTGTTTCCATGACCAAATTGCTTATTGTATCCAAACTAGCTCAAAAAATAGCGAGGTTGCACTGCAGTCTGATTGCACTGATTGCAATCTAGACAAAACCAGTAGCAAGTTTCTCACAAGTTTTAGAAGTTTGGCACTTAAGCAGTTCTGAAAATACTAGCTTACCCTAAACTGAGGCTATTTTCTGTTGATAAATTATACTATAAGCAAGGCCCTTATCTCCTGAGCTAAAATGTGTTTTCTTTGATTGCTTGATTGAATTCCTGGTATCATGTTCCACACTTACTTTTTTTCCTTCCATCCTTTCTTCCAAAGCCCTGTTTTAAGCCAGTTATCTTTCTATTGCAGTTTCATCCCCCATCATCGCTACTCTTACAGCCTCTAAAAAGAGATCAGTAGCATTGCACAAAACTTTTGGTCTCAGGGACTGAGTTATATATGGTTCTCTGCACCAATATAGACATTTAAACAGGACTGTGTATAAACTGGCAAAACAAGCAATGGGGGAGGATATTCTATGAAATGGATTCAGGGTTGGGTTTTTTTCTGTGTGTGACAAGGAAATACTTGTATATGAGAGCAAATGCTGTGCACGGGCAGTTGCAGTACTCTAAAGAGCTCACAACCTTATTTTGGGCAATACTGTTCCACATGTGTATGTCCTTTATGACTCCTTTTTCAGCTATATATTCCTCTAGAATCTGTTCATCCAGCCTTTGTCAGATAACAACGTGGGAGAGTTGATCTGTCAGTAAATGTTTTTAAAATAGAGTTACTTTTCAATTGGAAATACGTAGCAAGGGAGATGGCACTTGGAATTGTGGCATCTGAACTATTGATTGCAGTATTCCTGGAGGTAAGTGACGGTCAGCATAAAGTGCTTTAAACATCTGAGATTGCACTATAAAACAGGACAAAGTAAAAAGGCAGTCATGATTTTCCACAGCAATGTTTCCCTTTTGTCCCGGAATAAGTACAGCTAGGAATGAGATGGTAGTTAGGTGTTCATGTTTGTTCCGAATTTAGGTCATCTGAGTGACAACATTTTTGCAACCTGTGCAAGCAGGCAGGGTACTATAACAGTAGGAAGAAAATTAAGAAAAATTCTCACCCCTTTTCCTAAGGAAAGAAAAAGAACTTACATTTGTTCCTGTAGAGGTAACAGATAATGAGGCATATCATCTGGTAGGGGTTTTTTTAAGCTACCAAGAAAGTGGGGAGGAGAGATTATAAGATAGCAGCTATTTTAGGCATTTAAGTACAGCAGCTTTCTAACAGCGATCTTAGTTGAAATCAAGTGGAACATAAACATTTCATCTCTTTTTGATACCTCTGAACACCTTATCCTACTACTCTTGCATCTGCCTTTCTAGGTTGTTTGAAAGTCTGGCGTCTAGGCTTTGTGCTGGGTGAAGACTTGGTAAAAACAAACCTCTTCCCTTAAACCATGACCTGTTCTGAGAGTAAAGTTAACATTATGAAGTTCCACACCATCTTCTCAGTGGCAAAGAGAGCTCCTTCTACCCGATGCTCTGTTCAGGATGGCTGGTTATTATGCTCCATGGAGATTTAAAAGTCAAAGGGGGATACTATTTCTTGGAACTACCTAGGAAGTACTCTTCTGTGTATACTGAAAAATATTTTGCGAAATAGACCCTGAAGTCTTGATTTGATCTAATGATGCAATTTTTCTTGACCTTTTTGAGTGAAATTTATTTTAGTCAGAAACACATCTGTACCATTCTCTATACGAAAACCTATCAATCAGCCCACCAAGGACAATCCTTTGGTCATGCAAAACAAAATTCAACCAAAATATCTGAAAAATATTCCTACCAATCTGATTCAGCCCTGACTGAATCCCGTTTCTTATCTGTTCCTTCATCTTGCAGTCAAAGTGAGCTCTGTTGAGGGAGCTCAGCTGCATCTGATATTAAAGCATTCCTTGCTTCAGTAGCATTCTCCCCTGCTTTAGCTGGCGTTCTTTTCTCATACACCTATACTGTGAATTGGGGGTTTGTTTCATTAATGTATTGCTATCAAAACAGACTCCTAATACTCTTATGGTGCTGCTATTTAATGCAGAGGTCACTGCAGTATGTGGGAAGTCCAATCAATAATCAAAGACCTCTTGTTTAGGCATTGTATAAAAAAATGACAGTCCCACCAGGGAGAATTTTTAAAAGAATGCAGTCATTGAAAGAATCCTTAAAAAACTGCGATCCATTCCCTCAATCCCAAACCCAGCGCATATCTCCCTCATGAGACAAAAATAAACGAGTGTCTTATGAACACGTACACGCACCAGCCAGTTCTGCACAGCTCTCTGGATAATTAAAGGAAGGTAAAATGAATCAGTAATTGTTTTGTAACCAGTAAGATTAGAATTTCTGACCCCCTCATGTGTGGCTGGCTGGTACTTATAGAAAGTGAGTCATTGTCAAATTAAACTATGTAACTTATTTGCAAATTGTGAAAATACAAGCAACTTGGGAAAGGGAAAAGTAGGAAAATTATTAATCATCCTTCACTGCAGAAATTTGTTCCATCTGCTGATGATGGGATGTAAACTTCACTTGTGTCTGAAGAGCTTATTAACCTGAGACTAAAGAAACTGAGAAAAACAGGGCTGTCCTATTACAGTAGGCTCTGCCACAGCGCTACCAGTATCTATGTAGCCTTGCACAGGCAAAGCAGCAACATAGTTATTCCAAATATCCAGATTTTAAGTTCGGAGGCATTGTGAATTCACGTACATGCATGTAACTAACTTAAAATACTAAAAGGACAGTTAAAATGGAGTGAAAAGGAAACCTTTATACAAATGAAATAGCTGTGATTTGGAGAAATACATGTTGTGCAGATGCTCTGTAGGATATAGAGGACATGAGGGCCCTAATATTGACATCAAATTTCAGAGAATTGGCATTTGATTGGGTGGTTAAAAAACAACAAACTGCTAATATTTTTAAATTTAAGCAAATGCTATTTTCATAATAGATGCTTTAAAAAAATGTATATTGATATTTGAGTTGGGATATTTATAATTTCTTCTGTATCTTATGACATTTACTTTGTCTGAAAACTATTTTAACCTTGTCAATATGCTTGTGTGCAATAATTACACATAGCAGAGTTCTGAGATGAGGCTGGACAAGGGCACAACAGAACTTCTTCTTATACTTTCCTTTTTGCTTCAGAGAGAAACCCGACCCACAAATTCATAGGGTATCTCTGTCAAGTTTGTTGCAAAGAGGGTAAGCTTGCTTGCCATGCTGGTAAGCAATTTTTGACATAAGCAACAGTTCTGTAAACACCATCCTCCTTGTTATTGTATGTCATTCCCTCAGCTTCTGATTACAGTCTTAATAGCTTCCACTTCAGTATTGCAGTTGAAATTGCCAATTATGGCACTTCAGTTCATCTCTCTGTATGGAGTGACATATTAATGAATTGGTTTGAAAACAGATAAGATACCAGTTCAATATTTTACATGCAAAAGCCTTTATCCACCAGGATTTCTGTGTTCTAATGTTTATGATCTCAAAATACCCAGTGGTTTTCAGTAGTTTCCTGACCATCCTAAGCAGAAACTTATCCTTTTTTTTGTCTTCAAAATGGAAGAAAGTTTTGGAGGAAATGTAACTATAGAAAAGGAGATTTTAATTTTGATAGTGAGCAAAGAAGAGGTAGGAAAGGTAATGACTCACATAGATTGGCTGTAGGTCAGTAGTTCAATCTACCTTATCTCTTGCGTTACCTTAGCTGGACCTTTGGGAACTGGAGTAGACGATCAACCCTCCTACTGCCAGGCACATGGTAGCAGTTCCATGACTTGGGCCTTCTTTGACTTTCCTGGCTTTGATGTCTGTTGCACATGTGGTACTAGAGTATACTGACTGCTGGTCAGATCTAGTGGAGAAATTGTTACAGAAGATTTTTCCTGAGAATTATTCTTGAGAAAAAAAACATTCTTCCCAGCTTAATAAAAAAAAAAAATGTGTTATTGGAATGCAACTGTAGATAGTGGGGTGGTAAGGAAAAGAAGTATGATTATTTTTGCAATCAGTTTTGGTAAATCACTTGGGCTACTGTATAACTTTTTGTTGGCTTGGCCAACCTTAACATATCATGCTTATTGATACTGAGATTCAGGAAAGATACGGCACAATAGTAATTCTTAGTAATGTGTATCACAGAATGGTCAGGGTTGGAAGGGACCTCTGGAGATCATCTAGTCCAACCCCCCTGCCAGAGCAGGGTCACCTACAGCAGGTTGCACAGGACGGCGTCCAGGTGGGTTTTGAATGTCTCCAGTGTGGGAGACTCCACAACCTCTCTGGGCAGCCTGTTCCAGTGCTCTGCCACCCTCAAAGTAAAGAAGTTCCTCCTCATGTTTAGATGGAACTTCCTATGTTCAAGTTTGTGCCCGTTACCTCTTGTTCTGTCACTGGGCACCACTGAAAAAAGACTGTTCCCATCCCCCTGGCACCCTCCCTTTAAGTATTTATAAGCATTGATAAGAACCCCCCTCAGTCTTCTTTCCTCTAGACTAAAAAGACCCGAGTCCCTCAGTCTTTCCTCATAAGAAAGATGCTCCAATCCCCTAATCATCTTTCTAGCCCTTTGCTGTGCTGTCTCCAGTAGTTCCCTGTACTTCTTGAACTGGGGAGCCCAGAACTGGACACAGTACTCCAGATGTGGCCTCACCAGGGCAGAGTAAAGGGGGAGGATGACCTCCCTTGACCTGCTGGCCACACTCTTCTTGATGCACCCCGGGATGCCATTTGCCTTCTTGGCCACCAGGGCACATTGCTGGCTTATGGTCGTCCTGTTGTCCACCAGGACTCCCAGGTCCCTTTCCACAGAGCTGCTCTCCAGGAGGTCAGCCCCCAACCTATACTGATGCATGGGGTTATTCCTCCCCAGATGCAGTACCCTACACTTGTTCTTGTTGAATTTCATAAGGTTCCTCTCCACCCGACTCTCCAGCCTGTCCAGGTCACGCTGTATGATGGCACAGCCTTCCGGCGTGTCAGCCACCCCTCCCAGTGCTGATGGTACACTCTATCCCTTCATCCAGGTCATTGATGAATATATTGAATAGAAACTGTAGGAAGACTTGTGTTTGAGTTCAATAAGCAGGATATTGGAAAATATGGTACCTGTGTTTCTTGTCCTGATGTGTTTGTTTTGAATGTTTTGGCAGTGGATGTAATCAGAAAAACAGTAGATACAGGTTAAAGTCAGACTTTTAAACACCTGCTTAGACGTGTGACTAGATTGTTCATCTTGTACTCAAGAACTTCAACTGAAAAATCTGCCTTTACAGAAAGACAGAAAATATTCAGCCAAGTAACAAGGCTAGTTTTTGTTAGCCTAATAATAATAAAAAAAAATCAGATGAGAGCAAATCATGCTGAAGTCATTTGGTGAAATTCTATTTCACCAATTTTATGTAATTGTAATAGCTATTTCTTTCAATAAATAATCTACATTGAATGCAAATTATATGCAGTGATGTCATGATACTATGTCTTATACAAGGATTGTATTAAAAATCTTTAGCTGTGACTCATTCTGGTTGCAAATACAAAATTATGCTCACAACTCTAGTGCTACAGGCTACTCAGAGAAATGCTGGGAAACTATTTAAAAACCCATCAAATCATATTTGTTTCTTGGACAGAAAGCCAGTACTCATTGTAGTTGCATGCATAATCAAGGGTTTTTTTCCTTTAAAGTTGTTTTCTTTTTCTGCTAACGTTATTTTAAAAGAACAAGTATTGTGTCTTCTTTTGGGGAAACTTTATCCATTTATAATGCTGCCACAACGTTTTTAAGTACTGAGTGAAGTAATTCAGTCGCTTTGGGCCAGAAATCTAATTCACAAGCTATTAATATAAATCATTCAGCATTCAATGTAGTGATTTGAATTTTCACAACAAGCTTTTATTTCTTCAAGTCTTTACACTTGACTCATCACTTTGTTTTTAACTTTCTGATAAGAGGAACTTCAGTGGAGAAGTCTTATGTCAGTGTAAATGAAGGTTCCTCCCATCTGAAGATTTCTTTGCAAATCACAGACTAGGTTTTGTGGATGGACAGTCTTACCGCTTAAGCCATGTCTACAATGTGCCATAGTGGGAGAAGTTTTGAGTGCCAGCATATTTAAGTGAAAGCTATAATTCAGTGACAGATTCTGCATAACAGTCAGCTGCTAAATACCTAGACAGTCACGGTTTGTCAAGGAGGTCCAGAACGCAAAATATATTTACCAAAAGCAAGCAAATATGCACATTTGATGCTTGTGTTACAAGTGGCTGGTACAACAGGAAGTTATTCAAGTGCTGGAGCACTTTAGCACTGTATTGTTCTGGTATTTTGTAATCACTATCCTGGAATGAAAGCATCTCTCATCCGATGTCTTCTTCTGTAGTCTGGCAGACAGAAGCCAATGTTATAAATCAACAGTTTAGACGGCAAAAGAACAAAGTGAACATATTCTAACATTCAGCCAACATTAAATGGAGATGGTGCCAGAGACATTTATTGCGTATTTTCCCAGTGCATTTATTAATCACTTCCTCAAGAGCTTATGTTAAAAAAAAATCTCTGAATTATCCATCTCTGAATATGTCATTGAATAAATATTACTATATTTTAAATAGCAGAATTTTAGAGAAATGTGGTTAATAAAAGGAGAACCTGAAAAGTCAGTAGCAAGAAAGTTCCAAATAGGAGAAAAAATTTCTAGCTAGTTAAGGAGTATGTTTACATGGTTGGGAAAACTAAGATGGAAAAGACCCTATACTCATTCAAAAAAAAATGTTGAAAGGAATTTTCTCATATCAAGACTTGATTTCTCTGTAACAGTAACTGGTTAATTATTTAAAAACTGGAAAAAGGCAAGAACCATTTGAAGAAGCTACTGGTATTCTTGATAAATATTTTGAGGAGGGTTTTTCTTCCTAAGGCTGCCATTTGCCATTGTTGCAAAATTTACCAAGTGAACTGTCAAAACTGAGATGGATATACTTAGGATACTGTCACTTCTGTTATAAAGTCTTCATTAGGACTGTGGTTCATGCACAACGTAACATCCAGCATGTCATTACAAACTTGAACAATAAAATTCTTTTTTGTAACGTATCATGAAGGTTCATCTGTTGGGGGTGTTTTCTGAATTCTGTGGGATTTCTGTGAGATTTGCTAGCCTGGAGACACTAAAAATCAGCTGCTCTTGTGCAAATTTGGTAGAAAAAGCTGCCACAAGTCTTGTTCTCTTCTTTGTCTAAGGGCACATAAATACACAAGGTGCGTAGTTGAGGAATTTGAATGTCTCTTTGCACATAAAGTGATCAGTTTGTGCCCCACATGGTCAAGTTTTAGTACATGTGTAGGTGGTTGTGTTCAGCTAACAAAATACAAGATCTGTTGATGGGGGACTTTCTCCAGATGGTAGCAAAAAATATATATATTAAAAAAAAAATTTCGCTAAGACGTACACATCCACAATTGCAATCTATTTACAAGACTTGCAATAATTGCAAAAAAAAAAGTGCCTATTTGAATAAAATGGAGCTTTAAAGTGTGAAGAAACTGAAGATGTGCATTTTGCTGCGTAGTGTTATCTTCTGGAAGGATTGCAAAACACAAACAAGAAAAAGCCCCAAAGCTGTTAGAAGTGATGCTTAGATGCATTTCCTTAAAGGCTAGAATGAGCTTCCATTCGAGGCATATTTTCCTTATGCTCAAAATATGATCAAGTAGGGTCTGCTAAGCCTCGCACACTCCATTTTCTTCAGTAGGGCTTAGCTATGCCAGATGAAGAGTTGCTCCTGGAGTCGTCTCAGCTTTCCTGGAAGAAAATGGTGGGGAGTACGTAGCTTTTGTCAGTAAAAAATGCAAGTGATGGCGAGTGGGGCGCTTGGACTCTGGATACCACGCGTGGCAGCACCTGTGTCTGTTCAGAAAAAAACGCAGCACAGGAGGATGGGATCAGGGCACTGAAGCAGTTGGTGCTGAGGACCTGGCACTTTCACTGAGGGGTTTCAGCTTATTAACTAATTTTTCCTACATTCCATGACCATTAAGTTAAAACTCCGATCTACATCTCACTTTAAGATTCTCCAGGGAAAGAGGATGCTAACAGTGGCTTCCAGAATAATAAAGCTCTGTATTCCCAGGTACTTACCCTTATTATGGTAAACAACATAAAATACAGAGTGCCTAATAAGGTTCATCCTTGTTCATCCTTTGCCTTAGCACTAGATCTTAAAGAGAATTTAATAAATAATGAAAACAATGCTAATTCCCCAAACTAATAGAAGGAAAACTCAGTAGGGCGTGATCACAAAAATGAAATTTAAAAAGGGTTAATAACATGTCAGAGCAAATTAATTGAAAATTGCAAATGAACTCTGATGGAATTTTTGTGCATTATTAGACAAATTTAACAATGGTACTGCAAAATGGTTTTGGCTTCTTTATCTCTCAAGATATGCATCCATTGGATTTTTCAGCATTCTTTATATTTAAAGCAACATAAAAAAATCCTTATATGTTGTGCTACTAAATCAACTCTGCAGGCTGTTTTGCATATACTGGCAGGCTGAAGAAAATAAACCAATCGAAAAATACAGAACAGAAATCCACCTCTTCATAAAAGTATATTAAAACTTTCTTTAGTATCATATGGAAAACTTTTGATATCACAGAAATAATAGTTTTTGAGACTGTGAATGTTCTTAGTTATGATGATGGAAATGTTAGTTTGATTTTTCATCTTTTTTTCCATTAGTTTGTTTTACCTTTGAATATCTAGCAGTACATTTAAACTCATTATTATTCATAGTGTAACTTTACCATTGAAAGTTGTGGCAGAAGTATTTTGGAAGGGTTTTATTTTCACGTGTAGAATACTTTAGCCTTTCCTTCTTTCCTTCCTTCCTTCCTTCCTTCCTTCCTTCTTTCCTTCCTTCTTTCCTTCCTTCTTTCCTTCCTTCTTTCTTTCCTTCCTTCTTTCTTTCCTTCCTTCTTTCTTTCCTTCCTTCTTTCTTTCCTTCCTTCTTTCTTTCCTTCCTTCTTTCTTTCCTTCCTTCTTTGGAAGTTCACTACCAAGTGTTTGATTTTTTAAATGATGTGAAGTTTCTTTTTCTTCTCATCCTTTGTGGGTGTTTTCATCGAACTCTAATTAACGTTATTCCTTAGAGCAGCAGATGTCTCTCTCTTTTCTGCATGTTTCATACCACTCGACCCTGTCTAGTGCTTTTTTACCATCGCTAGGTACTCTGTTCCATGTGCTTCATCCATTTATGCATGATTTTGGACTTAGAAAAAGCGATAAATGCTATCTGCCCTTTATCACTCAGCTCTTAAGTCATTCTGACAGCAGAAACCGCTGTTGCAGTTAGAGCAGGTTCATTAGGTCATCAGAAACTGCTAGCAGGAGCACCTTTCCACCTCTAACCTTACTGCACTAAATGCTTTGGCATCAAATGATCCAATTCATGAATTGGTCTAAGACAGCATCCACCAGAGCTTGTAATAACACATAGAAATATTCTGTCACAGTGGATGTTGAAATTATTACCTCTTATTTGCAATTTGATGAAACTGTCATTTTTTTTCTTGTGGTTCTGCTTCTTTTCCGCCATATGTTCTCCTTAATGTAAGCAGTTGGGCAGTGCTTTTAGTATCATTCATTCACCTCATCCCTTGCTTCTGTCACTCCCGGTGAAGCAGGCTTTCTGCAGCCTCAGCCTACTGTTTGCTGCCTGTGATTGCTTTCCATTTCTGTTTTCTCCTGATGAAGGAAGTTCAGCAGCAGTGTGGGCCTGTTTCTTCACCATTATGCAGCTCATATTTTTCAGTACATGTGTACTGTTTGCAGCTATGGTTGAATGTTACGTAAATAATATGATTAATTAGAACTTATTACTGCTTTACATTTCCAAAGTACTGCACAAACTAGCTAATCAAGCAGTTAATAAACTAATTAAGCAAAACCAACAAGCAGTTACAGGAGTTGTATTCCTTCTTTGTCCTTGTACAATCCTCTTGTATACTGGTACACTGTGGTCTATAATCAAAAATATATATAAAAAGTTCTCCTGATTAGGTGATTTCTTCAATTTTTTCACAGTAAAATATAATTGAAAACCAGTGCTTGTGTGGTTAGATATAATAAACCTGATTACACTGTGTGGGATTTTTAAAAGGCTTTTTGCTTCAACCTATGTTCCCATTCAAATCAATAGCAATATTGGCAGCCAGTATGAGCAGAGAGAGTGCAGCAGCAAACTCCTGTGACTAAGGTACTACATTCATGACTCCATAAGATCGTCTTGATGCGTCTTCCTCATTAGCAGAAAATAAAGGGAAAAATCTTCATTAGGTTCAACCTGGCAGTGTTGTCAGGATGCTGGCTGTCTCAAGTATACCAGCTGTTTAGAGGTGCTTATTTAAGCTTCTTTCAATTCATTGTTTTATAGTTAGCAAAATTAGTTCCTCACGAAGAAATGTGTTCTGTTATTTCATTTAAAAAAAAAAAATATTACTAATTTGTAGCTAATAAAGATAAACCTGGTGTTTTTCTGTAATTTTTCATTTGCTTGTATGTGCACCAGGAACTTACGTATCACCACTTGCCATGATTTATGCCAGTGACATATAAGGTTATTTTGTAGACTTATGGATCAGTTCTACTGACAAGGTAGTTTGAACTTGCCTGGGTCTTTTCTTCTCAACTTGCCGAGGCGGAAAGATACATGGCTTACCCTGATTTAAAGAAAAAAAAAAAAAAGCAATTTCTCTGCTAACAAAAGGAATGTTTAATTGTGCAGGACTTAACACATGATCCCTACTGTGCCTTGATTAACAAAAACAGTTCAGTTTGGGGGGAATTCATGCAGGAGTAAACGTTCTTCATTTTACCACCCAGTGTAGCATGATGGAAAGATAATGAATCTTCTGTTGACAGCTTTTTTTCCCCATCCACTGTAATATCAAGAGCCCTCTTTGGCAGGTTTGAAGGCTTGAGTTTAAGTACAGCCAATGGATGATGACTGAACAAAAAAAATTTGCACACTGTACGGGAAAACCATTACCTAGCCAGATGTTTTAACCATTAAAATCTGCAGGGACAGGCTCTGTCATATATCCACAGTGATATTTAGCTTTGGCTCCAAAGCAAGTGTGGAATGACATGGACCACATGAAAGGAAAGAGATAGGACTTTTTTTTTTTTTCACCAGGAAATGGTAAGGAGAGATAAATGTGCTCTTAAACGTTTTGAAAGAGGGTTGGTTACATTGACTGATTTGTGTTACTAGAAATGTAAACTTTGTGAAAAATTATGACTAGATTATCAAAGTATCGCCCTGTTTGCAGGTTCCTAATTGTGCTGCAAAAGTAGAGTTCTTTACTACACAGTGCCTTTTCAACCAACTGTGTAATTGAGAATTTCTCCCTCCAACAGCTGGATGCAGGTTTTTTTAACGTGTTCAGTATCAGAAACTGATCAAATGCCTCATGATTGCGATTCAGGCTAAAAACAGATTTTTGGCATTTCAAAGCAAAGGGAATGTCAATGATTACAGGAGTAGGACTTCATAAAATGAAAACATGAGCTGGACATGTTTAAAATTCACATGCAGCTTCTTGAAGATGTACTTTGAAGCTGTCTACTTTTCACTGTGTACCATGAAAAACAATACACCTTCGTTTTTGTTTCTTGTCTTTTGCTGCCCGTCATGCTATTTTGAGGAAGAGAGGGATGAAAACTCATAGTGGTTTAAAAGCCCAATAATTCTGGCAGTGCTATTGACACATATGCTTCTATACATGTTCCTAGAAGTGAGGTTGAACTTGTGCAATGTAAAGGCTTCGTGAGCAATATGGAGACCAGTATAATTTGGGAGGGACCATTATGCATTTGTGGAAGTGTCATTTGAGGTAGATGGGTTGGCAGAGTTGTGTTAGAAGCACTTCTATGACGTACAGATATTTTAGGCATAAATTGCATAGGATGTATAACAGTATGCGAAAGAAAAAGATTGTAGTTGTTTTTTATAACATTTCACTTGACTCTGCAGGTACAGTGAAGAGACTGCCACCACATATGTGGTGTGAATAAATATCTCTCTCTCTCTCGCTCGCTGTGTATCAAATGGTATGGGGGAATGGACTGGCCTGTCTCTATGCAGGGCTTTACACTGAAATTATCTTATATAAAATTATCGTGGGCTAAAATTTTTCTTACTTGTTTCCTTCCTTAGGAGCAAGGGACAGGCTGACTGACCTTGGCTGTTAACATGCTCTACAAATTTCATGAGGCTGTTTTATGTATTTTCTTCTGTTGCTGGTGCCGTTAATGCAGTTGCAACTAGGATGACACTGCATGCGGGCCAGGTGCCCAGTTGCGAGGTCCAGACAACTCTTGTACTTCGTTGACCTTTTTGCATGGCAGCCATGATGCTGCTTTGGGTTAGCTGCTTGGCTCTTCGTCTGTAGTTGGGGCAAGGTGAGAGTTCCACCTCGCTGGAAGTACTTGTGTCTACCACCTGCAAGCGAGGCAGGGCGAGGAGTTATCCACAGGAGTCATGCGGCAGCTCTTAGGAGTGAGCATGACCACAGGGGTTGCCTGGGACCTTTCTTTCCTTCCTCTCTCACTTGTTGCACTCAGATTTTTTGCTTTCTTTCATCTCTCTAGGACGGTTGTTAGTTTTGTGGTTTGTAACTATTCCTGTTTAAAATACGTAGGCTTCTTGGGGTGGTGGTGGATATAGATGACTGTGGGTTTATGATTATTTTTTTTTTTAATTTGCCTCTGTTTTAGTTTTCTGCCTACTTTTGAGCCGAGTCCTTCATGTACATACCATGAAAAGTCTCCCAGTGGGGCATTCTTGGGTGAGGAGCTGTGGAAGGCTCTCTTTATGGCTAAACAGGTTTGGAAATATTAAGGATTACTTACAACGAAGAACAAATTAAAACCATTTACCTCTAACTAGAAGAGTTTGCCGAACTTCCCACCGGTGCTGAGGCAGGAACATTTCATAGAGAATATTTTATTCCTCCTGTGGATTGATGTTGAGGGAAAGCCTGTGCTTGGGATTTTTCCTTTATGTCATGTGCAGACTTATAACTCAGTTTCTAAAAGCAATTAATATTTATGAGGTCGGGCTGAGAATAATACAACTGCTGTGAGACAGTGAAATGTCTGCCATTCACACACTGCTGTATAGTGGTATAAATACATATTTAAGTTTGAATGAATTAAATTGTATTTAATCCTTTCTCTGTGAGCTTATAAACAGATACGAGTGCATATCAGCATTAGTGTACATTGTTGGCAAGTGACATGTGCTGTCAGCGTAATTTTAGACACATTTCATTTCTTGCATAGTACTTATCTGAAGCTATCACTGATCCAGAATTTTAAACTTTTTTTTTATTGGTGTGCTAGCTGCTGAAATTGTAAGGTTTTCTTAAGGTATGAATTGTTTCTACTTTGGATGCAGAAACAAGGGAATGCCACTGACGATTGTCTAGTCACTTCCTAAAGTAGCATAATTAAAAATCACACTTTTCAGAGCCCTTTAATCGGCACTGATTTTAATCCTTTATCATTAAATAGCTTCAGGTTGGCTTCTTTTCAGTTTAGAGTATAGCCAAAAGATTGTGTCTGTATAATTGGTGGCAAATACCATCAGGCTAAAAGTGCTCATCTTCTCTGCCCACCTTCCCCAGCAGGATGATGGAAGATACGAGCGGCTTCTTATTGGTAACTTGGTGCTCCAGTTGTCTTGGGGAAAATAAGCAGTTTGCTCTGACTACGGACAAAATTTTACTGTATTATTATTGCTGTAGATCAGGAGCTGAGCTGTAGACATTGAAGTATTGCATTAATATTTGCTGTGCTTGGATTTGCTGAATTGGCAGAGTATTTAAGTAGGGACTTGGGCTTTCTTGTTATTTACTTAATTATATTTGTAATTTACTGTGGCTCAGTACTCAGCGTGATTTTTGGTTGTCTGAGGGAGACTGTTAATTTTACAAATGAGGTGAAATAAGTGTGTGTAATATTAGAGTCTTGGCTTTATAGGAAGAAGGTTGAAGTTTGTGCTCATTGCTAAGCTTTATGGTATTCCCATTACTACTACAGTAGTATGGTGCTAATTAATTTTTTAGAAGTTCATTTGCCAGTAGTTACTAGGCAATCCTCATTTCTGTAATAATTACTATTTTGCTATAATTTGGGAAGCAAATATCTAAGGTTCCTGCCTAGTGCTTAAAAAGTAAAAAATTGTTGGTATGCAATAAATATTGCTTAATACACACTAAATCATGTTCTGAAAGTGGCCTCTTCTGAATATCTGAGGTTATCTGCTGTTTGCTACTCTATGTAGCCTCATTGAAAGGGTGCACCATAGATAAAGCCCTTCTAAGTACGTACTTGTAATGGAACAGATTTGGGCCATTAAAGTAGGTTGGTATCCTGATAACTGCTTACAGAAAAATGGATAATCATGCACTTTCACTATGAATTACATTTACTTAATAAAAATATGAGAAGTGGGGAAAAAAAAACATTGGAAAGAAAAAAGTCAGGTAAAACTTTGATCTATCTCCTTTACAGTATATTTTTGTCAATTTAAAATGGTGCGTGGCAGCAGAACCCCAGGAATGTAAAGATGCATCACGTAGAAGAGAAATCAAGCAGCTTACTATGTAATAAAACAGTGGTACAGACATGATTAGAGTCTATTTCTTAGAATTACAGAATCTCAGAATAATTTACCTAGAAAGGAATTACAGGAGGTTGCCTAGTTGAAGCCCCTGCTCAGGCAGGGCTAATGTCAAAAATAAATCAAGTTGCTGAGTGTCGTTTGGCTGAGTGTTCAATGTCTCCCGGTATGGAGATGCCGCAAACTCCCTGATTATCTGTTCCACATTATTCTTTGTTCCTGTTCTTCGCTGCACTTTTTCGAGGTGTCTCTCTGACCAAATCTAGCTAGAACCACATAGTGGCAGTTAGGTTACTATTTCCCACCTGAAAGCTGGTTTCAAAGACTCTGTTTTTTGTAAATAATCTGCCATAAAATACCTGGGTAATTTGAGGCACTGCTGTGTGCTAAAAGTGAACCAGAAACTGGGTGTTTAAGATAAGTCTGATTCCTGCTGTGGTGGTGAGTGCAGGCTATGAAGCAGTTTCAGGTCAGTCTGTTGAGTGAAAAGTCAATTCGTAATGTCCTCTTATTTCATGAAAAGGCAGCGATCTGAAACTAATCAAAAGGGATCAGATACCCTATAGTTTGTACTTCTGTACTTCAGTTAAACATCATTCAAAGTGTTGTAAACATATCAGTCTAAAAAAGCAACGTTTGAATCCTGTCCACCTTCTAGTCAATTGCCCTCTTTTTCCTGTATGCCAGATGGGGATGTCAGTGTGCACAACTTGTTGGCTGTACTGTAAAATGATCATATAAATGGCTGCAGTGACAAGGTCAAAAGTCCTTTTGTCCCATGTCCTGTTTCATGCATCAGAGACCAAAAGAAAGAACATAAGAACATGGCAAACATGCTCTTGGCCTCAGCTGCCTTGAACTTTGGGTCTTTCTGAGCTGGATGTTTCTGAACATTTACAGTTAAGTAAATTCAGGGGATTTAATTTTCCTACACCTGTCTTGTCACCTTCTCTTGAAGGCGTGATTTGATGTCCATGACCTCCTGTGGCAGTGAGTTCCACAGTGCAACTGCACGTTGCAGAAAGAGCCACCTTCCTTTGTTCATTTGTTCTGCTTTCTTCCTTTTTATGATTCTTAACCAGCTTCATTTGATGCCCTCTGGTTCTTGCATCGGGCAGAATGAGGCAGTGAAAAAATTAGTTTTACTAACCCTCTCCATGCCAGTCATGTTTTCATTATCTGTCATGAATCAATTCTCTCTTTCATAGACCAAAGAGCCTATTCATTTGTCCCTCGTGCAGAAGTCATTCTGTACCTTCCATCATCGTCCTGCTCTTCTGTGAACCTTTTTTGGTTGTACCTCTCTGATTAGGTAAAAAATAGGGAAAGTGGGCAGAGAAGGCTGGCATGTGTGGACATATACAAATAAGAGGGATCAAAAGCAAAAGGGATAAAAAAATTAAATTTTAAACCTATTAAAACAATATTGATTTAGTTTGGGCTGTTGACTTGGATAGTACCATGAATAGTACAGAACTTGAAGCACACTAATCCGTGACCATCTCTGAAAACTGTATCATAGATACTTATAATATATGTTTGCAGAAAGTTCCTCTCAAATTTTGTCTCCTCTTTTACATTTTAGGCAGTGGCTTACAGTGGGCTTAACACCTATGTGATGCAGGTGATATCTTTACATTGCCTGGTCTCAGTCTCTCTGTCATCACTAAACATATCTGACAAGTTAAAATTTCTCTTGTCCAAGTGAATGCTGTCAGCTAAGAGGAACCCCTTTGAGCCCAGCTTCGGCAAGGTTCTCAAGCAAATCTTCAAATGTGGGTGTTTCAATGGGTTCAGAGAAGTCCTTACAACTGAAGGGTCTGCATAAAGACCTGCCCAATTTGATTCTTTAGACATTTATCTTTGAAAGCTCCCTAAGAGGATCTTATATGGAAAAATCAATCCAGTTTACTTCTTACAATTAAATATACTCTGTCAATTTTATAGTCTCAAAGAAAATCTGAAATGGTTGTGATGTAGTCAATGTTGTAGTCAAATTAAAGCCTCTTTAAAAAGAGATCCTGTCAACTGGAAATCTATGCACTTCTGAAATGATTTAAAAGTAATTTCTGGTTCTGTACCTCTCTCTTGATCCCACCACCAATCTGATGGTTTTACCATCACATTTTCCTGCTTTAAACATATTTTTCTCCCCCTTCTGACACAAAAACCTGCACAACCAGTAAAGAAAAGGATTTAAAGACCAACTGTACAGAAAGAACTGGAAAGTTCGTTTTAGACTTAAGTAATACACTAAATATGGTTATATACCTCAGGGGAGAGGCAGGCCCTCAAAGTCAGCTGTACACAAAGTAGTGCTGTCATTGGAGTACTAGTGGAATGTGTTTCTATTCTGACATTAATTTCAGAGACTCTGAACCAGTGTCAGAATTTAGTTCATCTTGGAAACAGGTCTAACAAAAGGCAGGCGGCAGCCTTCATCAATTTGACTGCTTTTGAGGTTAAGGAATTCCCAGAAATGAATTTGTCCTGTGTACAGAGGCTGTTCCTGTCCTCTTAGTGGTTATTTGGAAGAACTCCAATCCAAAGCTTGATGCTTTATTAAGACGTGCATCCCATTTCCAAAGGAGTTCATTTAAGACAGTTTTCTAGACTATGGGAAGTGGGACATCAGACTCTGATTGGATTGGTCTCTTCCATCTTCTTAAACATAAGTTTGTAATATTTGCAGGTTATTTTTGATATGAAAATTTGTACTTGCTTTTTCTGACTAGTGCCCAATAGTTAACTGGACTGCGTAAAGGTGTTTCTTTAAATTAGCATCAAGAGAGTAAAATAATGTGTTTTCAACACATCGAACAAGTTGTTGTACTGATCGTACTTCAGTATAGTCTGAGGCTAGTATCAAAGCACACTTAGCCATACTTTTTTTTCTTTTAAATATGCTTTTCAGTAAAAGTTTGATTGGAGCTGTTAACTGCATTTACAAGAAAAAATGTTTGCGTGTATTCTGGCTTGTACTTACGAATTATTCGCATGAAAAAACAGAATAAAATAAGCTAGACCTTTAAGCGATGAGAAACAAAACTTGAAATAGTGAGATGACTCATAGGGCTCAAATATAGAGCACAGAGGAAAGCCATTTATTTCTGTTAGTCTCAGTAAGTAGTACTGGAGAGCTAAGAAGGGAAAAACATATATCTCATTTTCCTTAACAGAGAAAGAAAATGGCTTGGAAATAAGTATTTTCAGTTTATATAATTTAAAAGATTCATATATTTAAATGTGCGGTGATTTGCCATTGCCATTTTGTCCGCCACCGATCGGATGCCAGTGGGAAGCAAGTCAACTTGGTGGTTGGTCAAGTTTTCCCACCATTCTCTTCTCCTTTTCCAGACAGAGGCAGCAGGACTCCATAGTGCTTATGTAGCGTGAGAAAAGGTTGTAAAAGGAGGAGACTGGGGGAGAGGTGAGCTTGTAGAGAGTCAGTAGATTTACTGAGGCAATCACATGCAACAAGTCTTTTTATCTTCCTGTAAAAGAACCCGCAAATTCTTCATGCGTTTTGCAGGGAGACTAAAACATGTGAGATGGCATCACAAATGTAGCATTATACAATCTAAACATTATTTTTTTTGTGCTTTTTTATTGCAAGGAGGAGAGTGTGGTACCATGTGACAATTTTGCCTCAGACCGTTGATATAAAGCCTCTCAATATTGCTGTGATTTTAAATGAATACGTAGCTGCTTGCCATGTTAATAATTTTATCTTGTTTTAGGCTAGTAGTTTTAACTGCTGCACTTTGATTGTGTTTCAGAACAGTCAAGCATCAAATATTGGAACTGACATCTGGATTAAAGAGTGTGCAAAACATCTCTTCCCTCTTTAACTATTGAAACAAACTAAAATGGAAAACTGACTAAAGGAGGTGAGTCCTTTCTTCTTACTCTCTGATCATTCTCCTTGATCTGTCTCTGCATCACTTTTATACATATTTCTCCAGATTTTCTTGTAAAAGGCAGGAAGCCAAATGACTGCAAATTCTGAACTGCTTTAATGGAAATGAAGGTAGCCTATGGCTTGCTATTTTGGCTTAGAAAATGATATATATGTTAACCTATCTTTGTACTTCCCCGGATCTACCGGCTGCAGACAGTGTTAATGTCAGGTGTCTTTGAACGTTGTGGTGAACGATTTTTAGGAGTCTGACATGAACATAAAAATGTAGCATATAAACTTAAATGTTGAGCAGAGCCCTATAGGGCTAGATGTGTCATAGCTGTGGAGCAAGCACAGAGAGTATGAGAGGAAAGGATTGATTTGGTCTGGAGGAGTATAACGAAAGAGAGAGATCAGAGCCAAAAATGAAGCACAGAAGACAGCATGGGGGAGTGGTTGCAGCATCTTGGAAGAAACATTGAAATGGCCTGGAGAAACTCTGCTAGGGGAAGAATTTTCTTTTCCACAGTTTCCACAGTGCTGCTTTTCTTTTTTTTTTTTTTTTAATTTTATTTTATTTTAACATTAAGAGCTGCAAAAAAACAAGACCTTACTGATCTGGTAGACACACTGAAGATAAACCGACCTCTAGCAACTCTAGGCTCTTGAATAAAAATTGAACAGCAGTGAAATGTCTGCATATAGTGAACTATGGGTCTTTCACAAAGCCAATCGTATCAAGACAAATTAAAATCAGCAGTTCCATATCCTGTTTCTTTATTACCACATGACAGACTTAAACACGCATGCACTAGGAACAGGGAGAGTATTTTTAATTTATATTTCTTTTTAAAATGGTGGTCATGCTGCTTATGATGTGACATGATTTTAAAAGTAACTCTTAGAACTATGCTATATTCAACTGCTCATAGTTCAGTAACAAGCAATTTAATTATAATGTTAAATTAATATATTAATTATATAAATGGTTTTGGGTATATCAGGATTAATTATGTATGATACTGTACTTCAACTTGTAAATTTCCCTGAGTGGAGTGTAAGTTTAAGATATCGAATGAAATGTTTTACATCTCTGGAATACTCTTTGTATCGCTCCAGGGTGATCTTTACTCATTGTTTTCCCTTTATGTAAAAAAATGCAATGGATACTTTAAAAATTCAATTTCTTACAATTAGAGTGTTACCTAATTATCCAGCAGTAACAATTGCTTTATATTTTAGTAAACTTACTATAAGAGGAGAAATACCAGTGCTGCTGCAATATTTCCCTAGCCATAAAACTGTCTCCATGATGATTTATTATATATAATCAATATATGTATATATGATTCTGTATGCTATATATGTAGCATACATGTATGTACTTATACATTACAAATATATCTTTCTAGTATGTATATGTTTAAAAAAGTGGTGTATTTTCTTTACAGAATAGGATTTGGAACTAGCGTTTATTTTCTGACAATGTAAACTAATGGGGTCAGTTGAGCAACGTTTGCCTCAGTTTTGCCTTCTGTAAAAGTCTAAAACTTCATTGAAATTGTGATATAATGTTTGCAATGATGTGATCTTTCCCAAGTGAAAGTTGGATTTTCAGCTTAGGAATTTGTTTTTCGCAGTAATACAGTTACTTATCACTTACATGTATTTATATCAATTAGTATGCGTTTTCATACACACACACACAAAAAAAAAAAAAATCTATCCCCTCAGTTCCCTGTGGTTTGGGTAAAATGATTATCTCCAGCATTCCCAGTGTTCGGCTTCTTACAGCTGTGTTCAACTTTGGCTGTTGTGTGCACCTGGATTTGGGCATGTGTTGTTCCAAACGGGCAAGGAAGTTAAGAATGATGCAGTAAGAACATTATTAAGGCTGTGCAGTCACCTCTGCAAAAATTAGGAAATACGAAAATACATGTTGTCAGTTGACACACATCATGACAGATGCTTTCCAACAACAGTCTCATGTACCATTTTTTTGCCTATAGTTTTACTTGAAGTGCACCTGAGTATTGGTGGTTTCCTTTTTTAACGATTAAGAAGTAAACACGTGATTTAGTTATATTATTAAATTTGATCCTTCTTATGATGTTTTGTAGAGTCCACCTACCCAGTTGATCCACCCAATTTTTGGTTAGGGTATTTATGATTTTTGGATAGGGTATTTATAGATATATACAGACACACACACTCCTGCTAATAGAGCAACCCTCTGCTTACTCACAAGAAGCAAAGGCACCACCACTTGGAGGGCAGAATAGAGACTTTTTTCACTGAGCGTTGGGAGAAGAGGTGTAACAGGGAATATTTTCAGTATAGAGGATTGTATTGGAGAATGCAGAAGGGAGTGATTCTTATTGTAAATACACTGGTTTGCTATAGAATTAATTGATTGCTCATAAAAATGGAAAGCTGAGGAAACTACTGGAGGATACAGCAGTATGAATGTGACCAAAACAGTGTTAGAATGACACAAAAAAAAACCCCAAACCATTCGTTTTAGAATAATCTGAATGGACAAAATGACAGAAACTAAGTGCTCCTGTCAGGATATAGATGCTTCTCTGAAGAAACACAAGTTTCTGTGAGGCTTCCTATCTGTTTTTTGCCCTTCTGTAAAGGGGACTTTTTGCTCCCAAGCAAAAAGGATCTGAGGTAGGGGCATAAGAAATCTCTTAACAAAGGAATACAAAAGAAAATATTATGTGATTGAAGATGCTATTTTGACTAGTGATGCGTTTATTAGAAAGAACAGGGTGTGGTCGATTTATTTTCATTCATAGGATGACACGGAATGGCTTTAAACTGGAAGAGGGTAGATTTAGATTAGGTATTAGGAAGAAATTTTTCACTCTGAGAGTGTTGAGGCACTGGAACAGGTTGCCCAGAGAAGCTGTGGATGCCCCATCCCTGGAGGTGTTCCAGGCCAGGCTGGATGGGGCTTTGAGCAACCTGGTCTAGTGGGAGGTGTCCCTGCCCATGGCAGGGGGGTTGGAACTAGATGATCTTTGAGGTCCCTTCCAACCCAAAACATTCTATGAATATATCATCAAGGTATGTTATCTTGTTGTTCTGAATTGTGTTCAAGGGAGATGCAGATGGAACATAAATATGCCATTAAATCAAGACATGTTTATCAGCAGGGAGAAGATGAGTAGGCTTTGAAAAAGTCAGATAAGGAGAATCTATATGAAATGTGTTAGGGACACAGAAGAAATTGAACTTTAATGAGACCAAACAAAAGGAATATAATTAATCCTCTACAGGGAGAATGTGTGAAAGAAATTAAAATCTTAAGGTCTTCTGGTATTAATGGGAGATGGGATAGCGGATGCTTTGTATAATCTAATTATTCAGCAGTCTCAGGCTCTTCAAAATATTGTTCCTAAGGGAAAAAGGACACAAGACATAGAGAACAAATTGCCAGTTAAAAGATACGATGATCTTTGATGCAGTACAAGAGGAAGTGTAAGGTATTTTACTAATAACGCTGGTGTGAAGGTGACAGCTGTTATGAGAAAAATTAGACGTATTGCCTCGGGTAAAGTACACTGAGAAGGCAAAAAAGCTTAGATGAGGCATAGGTAGCGTAATCAAATATAAAGAAAAAACAGCATTTGGGTGCTAATTGAAAACTGATCGTGACTTGCTTGGGTTTTTTTTAAAGAAAAAATTAGAGAAGACCTTTTATTATAGCTTGAACGGTAATTCCTTGATTGGATGTTCAAAGCCTATGAATCAGAGAAAAGAAAGTTAAATGACAATGAGATAGACAGGTGAATTGTCTTGTCTATTAGATAAAACAGGAAATTTCAAATGGAAGTATGTTTTATATATTCTACTTCCTTCTTTACTTATGGGGAAACCAAACATCAAAATAAAAGATAGAGATAATTCTTTTAAGTAACAGTATGCAGGCAACAAGAGAGACCTGATGAGATGTAAAGAGCCAAATGCATTTTTGCATCCAGTGGCAAGTTGGAAGTTCTGGGAATATCCATAATGTTTGGGATCTGGATGCTGAAATTACTCCTGGACAATCCTTACATTTGAGTGTCATAGTGACAACAATGATGTCACAACCCTCAAAAATCATGATCTGTGCAGGCATAAGGGAAAATGGAGTTATAATATAAAGGTGGAGAAAATATCAAAAACTGCTGCTAGAGAGGTGCTAAGATATAGAGTGAAATATGGTGTCAAAAGTTTCATTTCTACTGATAAATAGGGAAAAAATAATAACTAGAAACTATAGAGGCTTATCTTTGAATAAGAAAAAGTTGTGATGGATTTGCTTACACGAGTTAAATATGTAACTGGGGAAAAAAAAACCAAATCTAAAATAAAAAGGAAGGTTGATATTCGATATAGCTAAGGCCATCATTTTTTCTGTATCAGTCTGAACAAAATTTCACTTTGTCACATCTAGCGGAAATAAATAAGAATTCGTCACAGCTATGATCATTTTTGTATCAAAATTTGTTTCAGAAATGCGCCTTCAATCTCCTGCCTTTTGACAGTTGGTGTCATGCAGATATTTATTGATGGAATTCTAGAAGAAAGTGTGGTCCTTCTTCCTATGCCACCTAGAATGATTTGGTTGGTTGGTTGGGTTTTGGTTTTGGGGTTTTTTTTTGGAAGATGGGAAATTGGTATAGGAAATTGTCCTAGAGTGCCAGAAGGTTCTGTTTTCTACAACTGACTTTGACTTCTGTAAAAATAGAGAAATTTTGTAACATTCAGATCAATTATTCTATTACGGTGTCTTTAAAGCATGACTACATTACGCCTGCAGGATTTAATCAGAGTAGTAAAGAAATGTACCTATTTACGCCTTTCTATGAACTATGTCAAGGTACCAAAACAGAATCTTTCATTTAATTTTTAAATCATTATTTTTTATTTTCAATAATTTATTTTTTTTTTATATTGTGATTTTTCTTTTCTCACAGTGAAAGTCACAGCCAAAATAGACCTACTTGTGAGCGCGTGACTGTTGAGTGGCAGCCCTGAGGCCAAGGGACATAGTATTAGAGACAGATAACACTCTTGTAAGGTCTCTCACGCCTCAGAAGAGGTCATCTCTAGCTCGGGAAAGAAACAGAATTATTCAGCCCTTTTATAATTTTTCTACACTCTTCTTTAGGCGTTGACTTCTACTGTTGTTTATGACAGTGGCTCAATGGGCCTTTGAATTCACCCAGCATCGCTATTTTTGTAAGTGCACACTATTGGAAGTGGATGCCTGCAAGAAGCTTGCATGGGTCAAAAGTAATAATACCATTAACTCTGAGAAAGGGAATATTTCTTGTATTATCTATCATTCTCTTCCAGTAAAAAATTTCAAATTGAGCACAGTGGGAAATCCTATTTCCTCCCATGGTATAAAATCATATCCCTGAAATAATTCACCTATCTTAGAAACAGTGATCTATGGGACTGGCACTGGTTTTAGGCTGCTAATGCAGGGAGAGATGTCTGTCTTAGGTTTGCATTGCACATCAGCAGACATAGGCACAGTGATAAATATCTCACCACCTCCTGATGTCTTCATGGAATCAGGGCCTCCAGGTGTCTCCTCACACGGAAAGAGTATAGGAAGCACATCTGTCCTTAAATGGTCTGTCTTTATATTCTCATATGATTATAACAACTAAAGCAATAACATCATAAAAAGTCTGATTCAGATAATCTTTTTAGTTCAGTGTTGCAGGGATGGAACCTGCACTGTGCAAAATAAAAGGATAAATTTGTCCTTACTGAATAGTGAAAGTCTGGCCAAGGTACATTAGTAACCTCTTCCAACTCATTTGGTAATACAAAATGATGTTCTTCTGAAAGCCATATTTCATATGAAACTCTTTCTGCCATACGGTTATGATTTTAAACTGTTTCTGCAATCTGTTTTATTTCTATTGTATCGTTTCTACTTATCTATTGTTTGGTTTCCCTTTCCTGCCAGCTCTTTTAGCTTCTTTCTATGTGCTGCAGGCACAGTTGAAGAGGCTGGCTAATGATTTGGGAATGGGGCAGGATAGCAGCGGGTCACAGTAGGGACATGGCAAAGAATTCTGTTTTCAGGACTCAAATGCTCGAGGAAGACCACAGTCGTGGTTG
This sequence comes from Anarhynchus alexandrinus, assembly GCA_008711295.1. Lineage (NCBI taxonomy): Eukaryota > Metazoa > Chordata > Aves > Charadriiformes > Charadriidae > Anarhynchus > Anarhynchus alexandrinus. Next base: position 306,942 of record VUYV01000203.1, on the reverse strand, counting down.
GATGCAGTGACTACGTTCTCAAGACCAAAGAAAAAAAACCCCAAATTTAACAAAGTATCATTCATCAAGAACAAAATGTATAATCGTATATTTTTGAATCTTGCCTTTGCTCTTAAAGTATGAGTTTATCTGAGCACATTTGTGAATTTTAAGTGGGCTAGAAATTTCCTGCAAATACTCCTCTTGCTGTTTTTATTTTAAAAGTGGGAAGAAATATTTCAGTGTTACAAAATCAGCAAAATGAAATAATTTGCACCTGGGTTTTATGAGCTGGCTAGGAAGTTCTTTCAACAACTAAAATTCAGATCTTGCAAATCCTGGAAATCAGGATAATTTCAAGGATTGGAAGAAAAATATAAAATCACCAAAAGTAAAGTCTGGACATGGTTCAAAAATTGGAACAGTGATAGATACCAAGGAGGGTGAGTGGCGTAAACATTTTGGGTGAGTTTGTATGTGAAGTATCATTCTGTATGTCCTGTATCGATAGAAATATAGACAATATAGTTGAGAATAGGCATTACAAGAATAAAAGAGTACAAAATGGGGATGTTGTCCCATAAATCAAAATTCTGAAAAGGTTTTTGAGGGCATGGTACGTTACCAGCTATAACAGGAGGTGGTGGGTTAATGCAAACTCGGGCGTACGAATACGAGAGGGTCACTTTTCTATTCCAAATATGGCCACTCCAGGACATACTTCATTAAGGTACTCACATTTGAAAAAGTTGTTTTGAACTGGAGAGAGTTTGTGAGAAGCCACAAGATTGGTTCAAATAAGACTAAAAAGAATGGCCGGTTTAGTTCAGTGTTTGCCAGGGGGAGTAGGAAAATTATTTTCTCGCTGTGCAAGGCAACAAAATACTGAACTTCTGAGGCTCACAAGCGATGACAAAAAAGAGCCGGTACATGGAAGTTAAACCTAAAAATGGAAGCAAAGTGCATATTTTTAAGCAGAAGTAAATACACATTGGAACAATTTACCAAGCAGTGTTGTGGATTCTTGTAACTTAAAAGATTTCATTGGAATTAAGGCTGGGATTGCTGAAGCAATTTAGGGAATTAGATGCTCAAACATCCTTGAAATGTACTCATTAAATTCACCAGGATCTCTTGGGTTCCTGTAGAAATGCAGCGAATCTAAAAGCGGTATGCTGCTTTTGATTCACAAGTGAGGCTCGATCGAAGGCGCTGTGGAGTAGTATGAGACGGTCTCTGATGCGTTACACAGCAGGTTAGACTGCATTGTCCCAGTGGCCTCTTTTGTTCACAGTCAGTGTGTTTATTTATTTGTACGTGATAATAGCTAAAAAGTGTTCTGACCTAACAGGAGCTACTTGAGACTGCTGTTGAAGTACGTACACGCCATCTGTTTAGTAAGATGTGATTCACTCGTGTTACAGTAGTAGGATGCGATTTCACTGATTTCACCTCCATTCTTCTGCTGCTGGTAGGGGAAAAAAACCTGAAAGACCAAGCCTGTGTACATAGGTGGCACGGAGCAGCTGAGCAACAGCTTTGTTTCTGTTAGGCTTTCAGCAGCTGATATGATTGCCAAAGCAGAAATGGTCAGTCGTGTTTCAGGACCTCCTCTGTGATCTGAGTGTTTTGACCAGAGGAGGTCCTGAAATATGACTAGAGAGATATATTAACTAAGCATTTCTTGGCCTTCTGTAATACTGTCTATATAAATCGTTCACTTCAGACTGTTGTCTCTCACCAGGAAAGCTTTGGTCATAAATGAGGGAGCCTGGTTGGCTCGATTTTTACCTCCACAAGAGTTACATTGAATTAGAGGCTACATAGACATAGTAAATGTCCAGTCACTCACCAGTACAAGCAGTAATTTCACTGTCACTGGACACTGCAGCCCTTACTGTAGACATGATCCATTTTCTTACTTTTTTACTGCCTTGGGTCTGCATTGCTAAAAGCCACCCATCCTGTAGACCAGATCCAGTACTAGTATTACTTTTCAGAGATATGCATCTGAAATAGGATGGTCATGGAGGGCAAAGTAAAGTTCACCTGCGGGTGAGGAAGATCACTGTATCCCTTGAATCAGAGCTGGATTCTGTCCGGAGTTTTCTTTACTCGCAAAGCTGAGTTTTGTGAGGCTCCAGAAATCCAAATTCTGCCTGATAAACACAGTCTAAGTCTAGAGCAGTAACCTAGAACATTGAGGTTTTAGGGTTTTTCTTGACCTTTTTTTTTCTTTTCCAAGAATACACAAATTAACAACATGGAAACAATTAATGTAGAAAACAAATAGTCTGCTTGTGGTTATTAACACTTAATGAAATTATAACTTGTGTGTCCGGCTCAACAGTTTTTTATTCTTATTTTTTGTTGTATAAGAAAAGAGGCTTATTTCAGCCCAGTCTTAGAAACTCAGGGTATAAATGGTTATAATTTGTATAAAAGTAAAATGAGTTAAATATAAAGTACAAAGAGAAATAAGAGCTTATGTAGTGGTTGATATATCATACATATTTTGGAAACCTGTTTATCCAAGATATCAGTGTGACAACAAGGTTATAATATTAGGGTTTTGGGGCTGTGTCAGTATATAAAAGCTATTTGTCATCTGTATGAACTATATATCATTATCACAATAAAAATTATACTGATGAGATTGCTGCATTTCTCATTCTTATCATGTTGATCTCCCATGTGGTCTGTCAAATCCAACAAGGAGATGAAGCAATATATATTTCAGACAAAATATTTATGACAACTGCTGTGGGTTTTCTTTGCGCAACCTACAAGAGTTCAAACAAAAAAACAGCTATTGTGATGTCCAGTGCTGGAAAAAAAAATAATAAGTGTAAGCCAATTTTAAAATATATTACATTTTCAAGATCAAGACATTCCAGCCAGGTACTTGAGATGAAGGTGCCCAACGCCCAAGCACTTGGTTGTTTTATGTTAGTGACTGAGAAAATGAAAGTGCAGATGTTAGCAGTTTGGGATTTTTGGTTTCTGTAAGTGAGCAAGTAATAATGTAATATAAGTGAGCCAAAAAGTAATATATATCCTTGTTAACTTCAATAACTTTATAATGCAGTTATTCAAATGATACACTCTAACTTGCTCCCATGCCTCAGAGAAGTGTCATGCTTTACTGTATTGTGATTTTAGCTTCAGAGCATTGCATGAAGATGCCCTCTGGTCTGGAGAGTGCGCTGCTTCCTGATGGATAGACCTTGTTAAAATTAGGTTTTGAACACAGTAAAAATTGAGTTGTGATGCTTTATGATAAATTAAGTAAGTTCACTTCTTGATTTGGCCAAATGACTCTCAGAAATCTTTGCACAGAATAAGTCATGTAATTATTATATCACGTTTCTTTACATTGCATTATATATGTGTGTTTATGCATATACATATATCTAGTTTCCTGAAGCATTTGTAAAGATAACAAATAAATGTATTTTTTTTTCTTTCGTTCTATCCGATTTGAAAATGCAACTCAGAAAGTGCGTTCAAGGAAATGAGGCAACCTAGTTGTCCCAGGAGGTACAAATTGGACTGATTAGGTCAAAATGTATTTTATTTAATATATGATGTGGAATCTGTCCAAAAGCAAAATAATACTAGGCAGGACTGAAGGCAGTCAGTATGACATCAAGAAAGAAAGAAAGAGCACCACTAGGTAGAAATATGACTTTAAGTAACCATAGAGCTGCTTAGATTTAAGATCAGGAGCAATCCAATATAAGAGAGATACATTCAAGCAACTTTGTAGGAGATGCAGCTATTTTAATTCACCAGAAATAAGTGAGCTATGATGCTAAAACCCGCACCTCCATGCAAATGCTATTGAACTGTTGTAGGATCATTCTTTTTTCAGTGGAAATTTGTAACAAGGATGAACTTTGTCCTGCAGCAAGATTTCTGATCTGGCTTTGACTCTCTGATACTTGGTGACACCAGTCAGATTTCTTAAAGTATCATGACAAGAGTTAGTGTCTTAGAGCAACAATAAGCAAAGAAGCACATGCTGTGGGGGAAGCATGACAGAACCAGATATAATATGGCATAGTTTGAGAAATTACCTTATTTGGCAGAGCATCTGGTTTAGGGTTAGACAAATTAATACCTTGAGACTGTTTGTGTCATGAATTGATCTCTTGTTGAGATATCAATAGCCTGAGTATCTGAGAAAATAGAAAATAATTGGTGTATCCTGATATCCTTCTACTACAAGAATTTATTCGTCCTCTACTGCCTGACTATTGCAGCCTTCAACAACATGGTGGGTTTTTTATCTTCAATTACTAATCTTTACTGAACATGATGATATGGTAAGATTGTGTGCTTGTAGCATGTCTTCTCCGAGTAATTGGTTAGCTGTCACGGAACTAGAAAAATTTAGTGATACCAATACTTTTAAGGTCTTAAATTCTAAATCAAATGTTTCTTATATTAAGTAGCTCTCATTATATGTACAGTTCTGTACGACTATTTTATTTTGATTGTATTTATTTTCTCAGTGGTTTCCTCATATTTAAACAAATTAATCATAATGGACTAAAAGAAAACCTTTTCTTCCTCTTTCTAAATGTTAGATTGATTACTTTCTGGAAACACATACCTGGCATAAATTGAATTATCTGGTTTCAGCTGAGATTAGGTACTTGATTTGTAATTAAAATCCAAATGGTAAAACAAATTGAGAATGACAAACGCAGTTTATTGAATCAGTAGATCACTACTTTCCTGTATTACAGCTGTTCTGACTCCCATGCAGTTCCATTTGATTTACTAATTATATGCAAAATATCGTTATGTTTTGGTTCTTCATAACAATTTTGATACTTCCTCAGAGATCCTTCTTGGTTAGAATGATTGAAAAGGATCGGTGGAATAATTTATATAGTTATAATTACTGATAGTTTGTGCTGCTACACAGTCTATCAGACTGTTTGAGAAATGAAAACCTATTTGTTTTCTGTGAAGAAATCTTGAATGAATTTAACGCTCTGGTTTTTACAGGGATGTGATATAGTGTTCTTTTTTAACTTTACAAAATGAAATGCCCTCCGTAGAGGAGCTGGACTTGTGTGCAAAAGGAGGAAAAAATCTGACTGAAATATTACTAGTTTGGGTTATCCTTTTAAATGCAAAATATTAGCTTATGCTCTTTTTCATAGCTACAGAGGAACTAAAACAAGGGAAGATGTATGAGGCATGAATGCTATGTCGTCTTCTTTCAGGGAAACAAAATGCAAATCTGTGGCATATTTTTCAAACTTGAATTATTTATATATCAAACATTAGTCTGGCAAATCCTGATTAAACTTATATGAATTCTCGTAATCTCTTCCACAGTTTGCCCTGCAGTTTTTAGCAATTCTCCTGAACCCCAAAAATCTGTGAAAGCTGGGACTTTCATATCCCAGTCTAAATAAATATTATTTAGATCCCAAAATCTCACTAGCTATATTGATATATATTTATTTTTTAATCATAAAAAATCTACCTCTTTATAGCTAGGAAAAGAAGGCATTACTTCAGTGCAGAACTTATTTAATCTGTTAATTATACTTTTCTGTTCTGGTCATCATGAGAGTACCTGATATCACACATTGAGCAGTTCATTTTCTCCATATTCCTGTAGCGTGAGGAGTGATCTGAGGGTCCTGAAAGTGGAGGGACCTCCAAGAGATGTACTCTTTATGGCAATTTTAGATGCCAGGTAGGTGTCCCAGGAAGGCAGTTTTGTTGTGGACAACAGATGGTGCTTCTGTCATCAATGCCTCTTTGCTATCAGGGAAGGGGGGAGTCCACGGTGTTCAAAACAATTCTGGGAAATGGACTTGGGTTTGCACTGGTTACTCTCCAGGGAACAGGGAAAACTTTGTGGGCCACTAACAGCCTTTGATTATTCCCGCTGATGCCATTAAATCCAGGTGTTTGACAAGACCCAGCTAATACAGTGTTTCTGCTGTCGCTGATTTCTCTTGGCACACTTGTCTCCCATGCTGTTACTGTGGGCTCACGGTTGAGGAAGTCTTTTATTTGATAAAGCCGAAGGAGCTTGTTCTACAGTGAGTGGGATTCTCTGGGAAATAAATCTATTGCTGAGCACCATTAATTCTCACCTGCCTTCATCACTTAACCTACAAATAGCTTGTGTCAATGCTAATGTTGTAATTTTTGTTTTCAGCTTTTACAGCTGAACTTCTGCTTGGGGGTATAATGCAAAGGCTGGGAGAGGTGTGTGCTCACTGGGAAGGTGGTTAGCTCAGAAACTGTTTTTCTTTGGTCAGTCAAGGATCATATATTTATCTAAGGATGAATGAGTGTTAAATTGGGCTAGAAAAATCAGCAATGTAATTGATGAATGTTGTTGCTTAGCATAGCATAGTATTATTTATTTTGCAATTTAAATTATGTACAGCTGCCCAGAGATTGTAGTTGATAGGAATATAATAATCACATCTATAAATAAAAAATTTTCTTCAATGCATATAATGTTTAGCTTTTCCTATAAATGAATTATTTTTTTTGTTAAAACATGATGGTACTACCTATTGCACCAATTCTGAAATGACCATTTAATATCAGTCACAAGTTTATTTCGCTGTATTATGGATGGTCTTTAATAAGTGTCATGTTTTTCTTTTCATTCTCAATTCTCATTTTAAAATGCTTCCCACCAGTGGCATTTATCAGGGTGCTTTGGATGAGTATATCTCACCTGAGCTGACCAGTCCTAAGTTACTGGTTTAGTTTAAGACAGTTGTCTAGAGTCTGTCTTTAGGCGGTGGAATTCGCACCAACAAAGAATGTTTTTGACCAAATCCCGAAATGATGAGGACAGATTAACCCCCGCCCCTGCCTCCAGGTGTGACCCTCTCTTTACAGTTCTAGAGGAACCACTGGCAAAGAGCTGAGACTAGGTGACCGATTTTTTAAAAAATTAATCCCAATGAAAGTCTTTCATCGCTGTTATTTAATAATAGATTTGTTTTGCAGAGCAGCTGAAAGGAGAACAATTGGTTAAGCCCAGAATTTATTTCTGGTTGTATGTGGCTTTCTGATGTGAGTTACAATATATAATTTGGTCATCCATGTATTCTTGAATGAATAAAGAGATACAACAGCACAAGAAACCACCCTAAAGTGGTTCTGCTTAGTTAGAGAAATCTATCTTTCATTCCCTTTGGTGGTTCTTAAAACACAAGTTTTAAAAAAAAACAAACAGTCAGACCTGCAGCATCTATATTTTACAGCCTGGATGTTCTTTAGAATAGAAATTTTATTAAGAATATAGTCATTTTTTTCAAGTCAGTCATATTTCATAAAACTTTTTTTAGCCCTTTAGTGAAGTACTAGAAGGCTTGTACTTTAGTATCTGGTGTACATTTGTGAACCCTGGTTTGTGACATTAAATGCCAACATCTAAACAGTATTCTTCAAATGTCTTCTTTCTCCTGTGCGTGGTTTAAACAGGGTTTTTCTGTAATTAGGTGTCTCTCCTGTGTACTTTTTTCTGCTTTTGAGAAGAGGAAAATGTTTGGTAGGCATTTTATTGATGTACTTTCCCCTTGGCCTGAAAGTCTGTAAAATACTTACCTGTTCTGCATTCTTTCTCCTTTCCCTCCTCCTGCCTTTTCAGGAGTTAAGGAGTATGAACTAAGTGCTACCAGTCACCCCAGCCCTTTCTGTTCCCAGGAGAGTCTCCTTGAACTGCTTGTGTCTAGCAGCAAATGCTTTTTCCTACTCGCTCTTGACTTCATCCCAGTAGAGATGATTCTTCCCCTGGAAGAAGATTGTCTGGGTTATGAAATTTGTCCTGTAACCAGACCTAATGGCAAGAAAGTCACCTGGCCTGGATTATAGAGACAGGAGAAATGGGTTTGGAGAAGACCAGAGCATTTGCCATCGCTTCAGCCTGTTAGGTAACAGAATTCAGGGTTGCCTTTTTATGCAAGAAAACAGTTTTTAAATGGAAACCTATATTTTCTGTTTAGGAAGAGAAAGTCTATTTATAATAGAGGATGAGCTGGACTTCAGGGGGGAAAAAAACCAGGTATTTTTTAATTATACTTCTTCATAAAAGGTAACTTACAGTACAGAAGTGGAAATCCGGCAGTTTTCAGAAGTACAACAAACTGTTTCTTAACCCAGAATATTAGTAGGCCTAAGAACCTACAAGGCAGGGTATGCTCTTGTGGTTGTATGTAATCATCCCTCTTTTAAATTCATAATTTCACCTTTTACATTACTGAAAAACTGTTACATGTAGTTTTTATAACATTTGTGTAACTGTGGGTGTTTGAAGACCACTTTAATTTCCAGTAGGAAATATTACTACACTACCAAATACCTGACGTATGATTTGTTCTGAAAACTGCATAACCTGACAGAATGTATTATTCAAATTATAGCTGAAGTGGGATTTAAGTGCTTCGTAGGCCTTGGGATGGATCTGCAGGGTGCTGGGGAGGAGGCTGTGGTGGGTCGTGAAGTTTGCTCTGCTTTCACTTAGAAGATTCCTTTTTTTCTGGACTTTGATACTAGAAAAACCGAGGCATGCGAAAGTTCGTGCAAAGTGTTACACCATTGTCATGGAGAAATTTACCTCTGTCTTGGAAAATATATTCCATAGAGTTAGGATTTCATTATTAATATTTTTAGACTGGGATTTTATTTATTCTTTTTTTCTTTTTCTGTTTTTCTTTTTCTTTTTCCATTATAGAGCAAAACCTACGTGTTAACATACTAAAGCTGTTGTGTATTGTTTACTCAATACAGTACCATTTGTAATTTGGGCCTGAAACCGGGACATCTCAGCAGTTTGTGTGCACACTTAGTAACTACTATAACTGTTATAATTCTTGACCCGCCATCCCAAAATATTCGTTTGTGCATAGGTAGAGGCATCCTACTTTTTCATTTTTAACTTGGTATTTATTTTGTTTGTATCTATTTTCTAAGAACTCAAGCACAGATCACATTTAAACTCTGAACTGGCAGAAAGGCAAGGAAAAGGGATTTACAGATATTATATAATGTATACCTGTAATGTATACGGTATATTATGGATAGTGTCCTATTTGGATTGCAGTGCCTAATCCTTTCTAATCCACTCTCTCCTTCCTATTTTCCCTATCGTCACAGTTTGGATACCAAATGTCACAATTCTGCAACGTGCAACCAGGCAACATGCCTGCTGCTATATTTAGCCCTTTCACAAGTCCTAAGTTAAATGCATACTTATAGAATGTGTTTCTAAAAAAAAAGAAAAGCCAAAAAAAATCAAGTGAAAATAATTACTGGATAACTACAGTGAATAAACTCAATGAGGAGGAAGAGTCACACAGAGTCTTCTCATATTGACTTTCTGTCAGATTAGGGATTAAATATGTGACCTTTATTGTCTGGCTGCTCCATTTCCAGTGAAAATAAGAATCTACTTTTTACTGTTTCATGCGACTAATGATACTCTTTGATGGTCTTTAAGGAATTAATTGGACAGCTTGGTAACATTTACTTGCAGGGTAAAGCCTTCTAACAACTCTAAATGTAAATTCAAAGTAAATTGCTATTGTTGTTTTGTCAGTCTTCTTCAAAAGTCACAAATCTTTAAAGGTTATTTTATAATAACTATTTTAATTTCTGGGAGATGTTTTGTAGACTTCGTATCAAGAATGCATTCTTGATTGAATGCGTGCAGTCTTGGTACATTGCATGTTTTTGAGGAAATCCTTCAGTCGAAGTATCAGCTGTAATTCGTTGAGTTCTACCACTGTTCACTGACTTTTATTCTGCTTCTTAAATCAGTTTCTCTACAGTGATTCTAAGTAAAGGGACTGTTAAAATTCAGAGTCACTGAATCATGCAGAGCAAGAATGATTGTGCATGTGTCATGCAAGTTAATAAGCAAGAAAGTTTATACGAGCAAAGACTGTCTTGTTTTATATGGATGTAATCAGAGAGCTTTTTTAAAGCACAGCTACTTTGTTTCCACTTCACAGTAGAACTTATGTTGTGATTAATCAATTATGAAAGTATTAGATAATAACTTCTAAGATGGGTAATTATTAATTAATAATGTTACTCTGCAACTTCAAATTACCATGCATAGGAAAACATAATCTGGAACACACAGTCAGTGAAAATAGAGGTGGGGGAGTGGTACCACGCTGCCGCAGACTGAGAACTAGGAAAGCCCTGGAGAGGTAGCAAAGCTAAAAAAGAGAAAAGGAAACTTCTTGCCTCATTAACAATTTGTTCTACAACTTTTTGTCCTCTGTACGCACTCCACCTCCATTTTTGTGAGAGGTGCCTTGTTTAACAGGTTTGATAGGTGGATCAAACTAACATACGGACAGAGCATATTGTTTGGAGTCAGTAAGTGTATAAAGATGAAATAAGTAAGGATAGTTTAAATGTTAATAATTGCCACCTAAGTTACATGCATATAAACTTGTTAATGCAACTTAGGAGTGCTTTTTCCTTGGTAACTCACCTTTGCAAACCAAAAACAGATTGGGAGAGCCCATTTCCCAAAGAAAATCTGAGGTTATACGATCCTGATATTTGGAATAATGAGAAAACAACCCCAGTTCCTCATGTAAAAGGAGAATGGCAGGATCACGGCAAATTTAATGTGGTCTGAACATTGATTGACACCAGCCCTTGTCAGGAGCGTTTATTAAAATAGTCGGTCTCCATGGTTTAGTACTTTCATTGCCACTGAATGAAGCAAATTTGTTCTTAAGTACCAATCCCTCTTTCTTAGGCATTGTAAAAGCCCTGTGCTGACATTCTGCTAAGGCATGAACGTCATTCCATGTCAGTACTTTTTTTTTTCTATACTTGGATGGCTTAAAATCAAAGAGTAAGTGAAGGCCATGACAAATTTAGTGCATCTTTGAGATTTTACTGGAGGAAGACAAATGTGTATCAGAAAGAAGGAACAGAGACAGTAAATATGTAAGAAATCCTGGGCATCTTAGAAATCTTACTGGTTTCTTAAAAAGGATCCTTGTGACAGTGGGATACATGAATCCCACAGTGCAAATATTCAATTTGTTTCTGACTGAGAGCTAGACAGGTAAGGAAGAAAATGAAAGAAATACTTTATAGAATTTACCATAATTAAATGTATTTTTCTTATGTGAGAGTCACATAAAATTGGTGTACTTGTATATGACATCTGCGTTAACTTTCAGGCTTGATCTGGAAACCTGTGAATTTCAAGGAGTCTGCCCCAGAAAAAAATAAAAAAAACCCACATTTTCTCACAGAAATACATAACAAGAACTTTTGTTTAAATATTAAACATGCAGTAAAATGATTGAAGAATAATGCAAATAAGGTATTTGCATCTTTTCTCTTTGAAAAAGACAGATATTATAGCAGCAGTATGAATCCATAGTTTTGTGGGGTTTTTTAATAGTTATATTTGTAGTCAGGACCTTAAATTTGAACACTGAGGATTGTCAGCTGGTTGCCCAGCTGTTGGGAAGTCTTATGTCCTACATAAGAAAGACATTGAGGTGTTGGAGCATATCCAAATATGGGCAACAAAGCTGGTGAAGGGTCTGGAGAAAAAGTCTTATGAGGAGCAGCTGAGGGAACTGGGGTTGTTTAGCCTGGAGAAAAGGAGGCTGAGGGGAGACTTTATTGCTCTCTTACAACTACCTGAAAGGAGGTAGTGACAAGGTGAGGATCGGTCTCTTCTCCTAAGTAAAAAGTGATAGGACAAGAGGAAATAGCTTCCAGTTGCTCCAGGGGAGGTTTAGGTTGGATGTTAGGAAAAATTTCTTCACTGAAAGGGTTGTCAAGCATTGGAACAGGCTGCCCAGGGAAGTGGTAGAATCACCATCCCTCGGGGTGTTTAAAAGGTGCATAGATGTGGTGCTGAGGGACATGGTTTAGTGGTGGTTTTGTTAGTGCTAGGTTAATGGTTGGACTCAATGGTCTTAAGCATCTTTTCCAACCAAAATGATTCTATGATTCTATCATTTTTGGAAACTGTGTACAGAAAATAACTCCTCCCATATGCAAGTGGGAATCTACATTAACAATGTAGGGGGAGGAACATCTCAGAGCAGAACTCTTCTTCTGTCTATTAATATTAACATTTCTTTATCTGTATAATGCAGAAAGATGTTACATATATCAAATCCTCTTAATCTATATGCAGCCAAAATATATCAGTTACTAATAAAAAACATTTAAAAGGCAAACAAATCTCTTGTTTTTCATCTGTCAGGATAATTTGCTCCCTTCAGTGCATCGCAGTTTTGTCTCATTTCTCATTCTGACTCTTTTGTTTTTTCTGGTGCTCATATTTGCTGCTGCCATAACTATAGTCGAGCGTGGTGTAACTTCTCTGTGCCTTTTATGTATGCTTCAATAAATGTTCATTTACACTGATTTAAGGGGTTTCTTGTATTATCTTACACTGTGTTTTACACTGTAGTTTACAGGAGGAGTTGCTGTTAGATTATGTATCTATATAATGTTTGGAGTGCTATGTTTCATCCAAGCATTTTATCCTTCTTCACATCCCTCCTCAATAGTTACTTCTATCATAAAATAGATCTATAACTTCTATCACATTAAACTGAGATGGTTGCTAGGTTATCCCTGATAGTCAGCAAAGCACTATGTACACACTAAATGTGTATTAAGAGACCATCTTATTTTTTCCCTTATTACATTGTCTTGTGCTCTTATTAAATCTGTAGTTTTTAAGGGCAGTCCTATACTGTTTTTTCTTCTGTGCCTTATCACACTTGGATCCAGAAGTGACTGAACTTACTTGTTAGTGATGCCAATATTCGTCAAGGCTGTGTTTTGTCTTTCCTGGAGCATCTTGTTCAGCTGCTCCAGGCTGTTTTGGCAGTATGGGGAAGGACTGGGGCAATGCTCTAAGAATCCTACATGCTTAATATTAAGTATTTTTATAAAATAATGTCTTCACTTTCTGTCCCTTTTAGTGGTATTATACTGTCGGTGTTTCCTTCAGTTTGAACATTCACTAATTTCAGGTGCACTCCCACTCTTGTTCAAATAGCACAGATCTGTCGACTATTCATTTGATCTAGGTCTCGGGAGTCTATCTTTGACTAGGGAGCTGAGGCGGTGTAGGTCCACTGAGGATGTGGAAAGGCAGGGAGTCGGATGAGTTCAGTTCCCCTGAGCACTCTGTAGGCAGCTGCTGCTACAAACGTGAAAAAAGAAACTCCTATATGCAAGCAGTCGCTGACTCCTCTCTTCTCTGGTATATGGCTTTAGATGCAGAATTTTGGAAACGTGCTAGAGGGAGCCAGTTCAGTGGTCATTCTCACTTATGCAAAGATTTTTTTGAGACACCTCTAACTGTTGTGTATCAAGGCTGTACAAACTTCAGAAGAATCCTTTTGGCTGAATCCCTCAACCACAGGCTGGTTTTTGTAAGGCTGGCTGGCTTTGGGAAGGGCAGTGAAAGCTATTCAGTACCTATCCACTGGAGCCCGAGTTAAATGTTGCTCATAATTTATGAAAAAAGCCCATCTGGTCTTTACAGGTTTAATCTCATCTCCCTTCACACTGCCTTTTCTTTAATATAATAGGATTTATATGTTTCATTGCACCAAAAAAAAAGGTGACCATCAAACAGTGCAGTTACCATTGCCCTCCTTGTCCATGCAATTGTACTGTACATAAATTTAAACTGCAATGAAAAACACTTTGAGAAATACTTATGAAAACCTTTTAAATACTATGAGTGGCTCTGTGCTTGCTCTTGAGATGCTTAAGCAGTACAGTTGTCAGAAATGGTAGAGAAANAAAAAAAAAAACTAAAAAAAAAAAAAGAATAAAATCTTGGTTTTAAGTGTTTTGTTTCAAAACACAAAACTGAAAACCAATTTGAGTTAACTTTCATTTGTTTTGGAATGAAAACCAAAAAATTTTGACAGAAATAACAAATTCTGTGAAAATTTTAAAATATTCTGGCTAATTTTTTATTGTTAGTGCTTCTGCTTTTTACCTACGTATTCCCTTTCTACCCCTAAATAAATAAAAAAAAATGGAGGCCCCTGTGTGGCAAAATAAATACCAGTAAGTATTAAGAGAATGGTGCAGGGATCATTACAGCAGAGCCTCACAGCTGGTACTCGTAAGGTATGGTATGAACCTGCTGGTGCCGGACTGGGCTCAGGGGATGTATCCTACCTCCCCATCATCCTTCCTATCTGAAAATCAGCACCATGTTAGCAGATCTACGCAGATCTCATCTTGTGGTGGCCGACCTCTGTCTGCCTCCATCCACACCTGGGGGTATGTCTTTTGTCCTGGTATGTCTGACCCACCTGAAAACTAGTATTGCGTGGGGCTGAAGCTCGACTCTTTTGGAGAGAGAGCGCCTTCGACTGTCCCGTTAGCTGCTCTGCTCTTGTTGGTCTGAGTGAGCTCTGGGTGAGTCAGCTTGCCTTTCCTCAGCAAGTAACATGGAAGTGAGACACTTGGAGGTTGACTGAGGGAGATGCCCCATAAGAGCTCTCAGAAGTGCTCTTATAGAGCATTGATGTAGCATCCTGATAAAAATGAGGACTGTGCTCCCCACCTGCAATGTGGGAGGGCACAAGGCAGAGAGGAAGCCTGCTCACACCCAGAGTCTCCTCAGACCCAAAGCTTTCTGGAAAGCATGTGTCCTGTCCTGGCATAAAAAGCATCTATTTTTGTCTATGACAAAGCACCATTTCTTGTCCTGAAAATGTATAAAGCGTGACAAGACAACCTGTAGTTTGATAGTATCTTGTTTCTGCTGCTTGTGAGGGAGTTTTGGGGGTGGTTTGGGTTTTTTTTCCATTCATGCCAGCTCTTCCTGTTGAATGCTGGATCCAGCTTATGCAGGGGGAGAAGTTGACTTTCCTTAAATTAGTGGCAGCATTTTTTTCTGAACGATCTTTGCAAGATTTTTCTGTCACACAGTGAGGTGTAAACATTTCTTGAGGCATTTTTCTTTGGGCCAGGATATGTTTCTAGTAATCAGCAGTGCAGGTGGTGTGACAGAGGTCCTGTCAGTAGCTATAAGTTTTAATAAAGAACTCATCTCTTTTCATTTCCCCTGGTTCTCATTATGAAACTGAACTGGATTTCTTTCCATCAAGCTCTATGAACATGAAGCTGTAGGCAAATTTCCTTTAGTTTAGAAAAATACCATTTAGAAAAGCACCATAAGAGTATGATCTGATGATGGCCTGCACTTCATCCTTCCCCTGTTCTTAAACTCTTTAACATCTCCTTTTCCTCTGCTATGATATTTAAGTTATCAATTTTTGCGGGGGTCAGTCTAGTATTTTCAGTCACTTTTCCCTGAACATGTACCCATATCACCACTTTGATACGTCTTTCATTTTTTTACTCTTTATGCTAGCTCTAACCACAACAGCATATGAGACCAAAAATATCAATACTTTGAAGCTTGAAATCTTTGCTAGTGTTGTGGTTTAACCCCAGCCAGCAACTAAGCACCACACAGCTGCTCACTCACTCCCCCCTCGTGAGATGGGGGAGAGAATCAGAAGTGTAAAAGTGAGAAAACTCGTGGGTTGAGATAATGACAGTTTAATAAGTAAAGCAAAAGCCGCGCGCACAAGCAAAGCAAAACAAGGAATTCATTCACTGCTTTCCATCAGCAGGCAGGTGTTCAGCCATCTCCAGGAAAGCAGGGCTTCATCGCGCGTAACAGTGACTTGGGAATACAAATGACACCACTCTAATGTTCTCCTACCCCATTCGTTCTTCTTCCTCCAGATTTATATGATAAGCATGACATCATATGATCTGGAATATCCTTTTGGTCAGTTGGAGTCAGCTGTCCCAGCTGTGTCCCCTCCCACTTTCTTAGAATAATTTGTGTTGGAACGGACCTTTACAGGTCACCTAGTCCAATCCCCCTGCAATGAGCAGGAACACCTTCAACTAGATCAGGTTGCTCAGAGCCCCTTCCAACCTGACCTTTCCAGGGATGGCACATCTACCACTTCCCTGGGCAACCTGTGCCAGTTTTTCACCACCCTCATTGTAAAAAATTTCTTCCTTATATCTAGTGTAAATATTCCCTCTTTTAGTTGAAAGCCATTACCCCATGTCCTATCACTGCAGGCCCCGCTAAAAATTTTGTCCCCATCTTTCTTATAAGCCCTTTTTAAGTACTGAAAAGCCACTATAAGGTCTTCCTGGAGCCTTCTCTTCTCCAAGCTGAACAACCTGAACTCTCTTAGCCTTTCTTCATAGGAGAGGTGCTCCAGCCCTTTGATCATTTTTGTGGCCCTCTTCTGGACCTGTTCCAACAGATCTATGTCTGTCTTGTGCTGGGAGCCCCAGAGCTGGACACAGTACTCCAGGTGGGGTCTCACGTTTGATATAACTTGGATCTAATTTGAAAAAAACCCAGCAAAACAACCCCAACCAAAAACTCTCTGAGAGAAACAAAAAAGAGATATGGTAGATTTTTAAAAGTACATTTGTGTAGACAGCTGACAGAGTGGAAGGAAACCAGGGAAGCTTTCAAGCACAGAAGGTCTTTTTCAGCTCTAAATTGTTAAATGCCTTAGTGCATTTCTCAAGCCTGTCCAGGTCCCTCTGGATGGTATCCTGTCCCTCAGGCATGTGAACCGCACCACTCTAGCTTGGTATCATCCACAAACTTGCTGAGGTTGCACTTGATCCCACTGTCTGTGTCATTCATGAAGATACTGAACAGTACTGGTCCCAGTATGGACCCCTGAAGGACACCACTTGTCACTGATCTCCATCTGGACATTGAGCCCTTGACCACTACCATTCAACCAATTCCTTATCCACTGAACAGTCAACCCATCAAATCCATATTTCTTCAATTTTGAAAGAAGGATGTTGTGGGGGACTGTGTCAAAGGCCTTACGGAAGTCGAGACAGATGACATCCATACCTCTTCTCTTGTCCACTGTTGTCACTCCATCATAGAAGGCCACAAGGTTGGTCAGGGAGGACTTGCCCTTGGTGAAGCCATGCTGGCTGTCTCAAATCACCTCCCTGTCCCCCATGTGTCTTGGCATAGCTTCTAGGAGGATCTATTCCGTGATCTTCCCAGGCACAGAGGTGAGGCTGACAGGTCAGTAGTTCCCACAATCCTCCTTTGTACCCTTTTTAAAAATGGGTGCAGTGTTTCCCTTTTTTTTTCCAGTCACCAGGAACTTCACCTGACTGCCATGACTTTTCACATATCATGGAGAGTGGCTTGGCAACTACATCGGCACTACATCAGCCAATTCCCTCAGGACTCTGCGATGCATCTCCTCAGGTCCCATAGACTTATTTATGTTCAGGGTCCTCAGGTGGTCATGAACATGATCTTTTCTTACTGTGGGAGGGACTTTTTTCCCTGCCTTGCAGTCCATCCACTCAAGAGGTGTGGAGAGAGAGTTTGCCAGTGAAGACTGAGGCAAAAAATTTGTTGAGTACCTCAACCTCCTCCTTGGCTGTTGTTACCGGTTTGCCAGTCTTGCTCATCAGGGCGTGTATGCTTTCTTTGACCTTCCTTTTCTCGTTGACATGCCTGTAGAGGCCCTTATTATTCTTTGCGTCCCTTGCCAAGTTCAGCTCCAGCCACGCCTTGGCCTTTCTGACCCCATCCCTATGCATCCGGGCAGTGTCCCTATAGTCTTCACAGGATATCTGTCCCTGCTTCCACTGCCTGAGCATTTCCTTCTTGCCCTTTAGCTTGACCAGCAGGTCTCAACTCAGCCATGCTGGTCTCTTGCCCTGCTTTCCTGATTTCTTAAACCTGGGGATCAAGAGTTCTTACACTCAGCGGAAAGCATCCTTACAGATCTGCCAGCTCTATTGTGTTCCCTTGTCCCTGAGGACAGTTTCCACGGGGGTCCTATTGACTAACTCCTTGAAGAGCTGGAAGTTTGCTTTCCTAAAATTCAGGGTCATGACTTTACTCTTCCCGTGACCCATATCCCTCAGGACTGCAAACCCCACCGGTGCATGATCACTGCAGCCCAGGCTGCCTCCAATCTTGACATCACCAATTAGCTCAATAGTGTTGGTGATCATCAGGTCCAGTATCGCGTCTCCTCTGGTAGAGCTGTGTTACCTGGCGTAGTAAGTTATCCTCAATGCACTCAAGGAGTCTCCTGGGTTGGCTACAGCTCATCATGCTACTTTTCCAGCAGATGTCAGGGTGGTTGAAGTCCTCCATCAGGACAAGAGCCTGCGACCATGATGCCTCCTGTAGCTGGAGTAAGAAGGCTTTGTCAATAGGCTCCCCTTGATCGGGCAGCCTCTAGTAGACACTGGCCACAAGGTTCCCTTTGTTGCCTTGGTCTCTAATTCTTACCCATAAGGTTTCAGCCTGCTTGTGGCTATTCTTCAGGGACAGCTCTTCGCACTCTGTCCATTTCTTGATGTAGAGGGCAGCGCCTCTGCCCCTCTTCCTTGCTTGTCCCTTCTGAACCTCCTGTAGCCATCGATAGCTGCATTCCAGTCATGGGATTTGACTTACCAGGTTTCAGTAATAGCAGCTAGGTTGTAGCTTTCTAGCAGCACAGTGGCTTCAGCTCCACCTGTTTATTGTCCATTATCCGTGCATTGGTGTAGAGGCACTTCAGCTGAGCTGTTGGCTGTATCACCTTCTTAGAGAAACATCCATTAATTCCTTTGAGGTATTTCACTGGTGTTTTCCTGTTGTCTTCTCTTACCTCAGGAAGCCCTGGATCAACTCTGTAAGTCTTCAAGTGTGCTGCGGTGGAACCAGCACGTCTCAGAGCAACAGGCTGAGGGCCCTCGCTAGCATCCTGTCCCTCTAACACTGGCACATCATCCCACAGCTTGTTGTGGGCAAGCCTGATATTATCCCCCTCCTCCTTCAAGCCTTCTTGTGTACCCCCAGCCTACTCGCTGGTGGGGTGGGGTGAGAAGCAGAAAAAGGCCTTGACTCTATGTAAGCACTGCTCAGCAATAATGAAAACATCCCTGTGTCATCAACACTGTTTCCAGCACAAATCCAAAACATAGTCCCATACTAACTACTATGAAGAAAATTAACTCCACCCCAGTCAAAATCAGCACAGATAGGAATTATTTTCTAAAAATATTTTCTAGACTAGTTAGTCAATATTATGTACAGAACAGGAAATCTTACGTTATCCTCACTGTACTGTAGTTTTCAGTATGAAACACCCAAAGTTCAAAACAATTATCTTGTTTGGGTTTTTTTTTTATAGCAGGTAGGATGAGGAAGCTTCTGGGTGCAGTGTTTTAGCAGTGTCTTCATTATACGTTGAAAAATATCAATGAATGAATGAGCAAAGATTTGATTAGATAATTATGATGAAACAAGACTGCCAGAATTGTGTCTTCTGCTTTGCCTGTGGGCTTTTCCATTAGCAGTTGAACAACAAATCTGAAAAGTGTCAGAATCAAATTTTAGCAACATAAATTAAGATAACTTGTGTAGTATTTGCTGTTTTTCTGTCCCTGATAATTTGATGCCTGATGGAAGTCAATCAGCCAGTCTTCTGTTTTCCAAGACTTTTTTACCCTATGATCCTTGGATGCTCACAGTCAGTAGACAACTCCATGGAGGTCTAGGAAAGAACACTAAGACAAATAAGCTTCTTGTCAGCAGGATTTTATTTACTATATGAAGGGCTGTACTCTTCTGAGAAAGTTTTGAAGCACTGAGGACCATTGAAAACCACTGGTCTGAAAATGGGGAAAACCAGAAAATTAAAAACATACTGATTATTTGGTTATTTTTATTTCTTTGCATCCCTGTATGATTATCAACTTCTTTTTTAATGCCTTGCTCCTAATGGAAGATGATATCTGACTCATTGTTCATGTTCTGGAAAGTTCTGCCGCCTCGTGGCAGAAAATTACTCAGGCCAATATTTGGACCCTTGCCAAGCTGCTTCTGCTTGGAGGTGAAAAGGATTATGAGAGTCAACTCTCTTTAATGATCTTCTGTTTATTAACAAACAGGATACAGAAAGCATATTTTTTTCTGAATGCAGGAAGAACAAACAGCAGGCAATTTCCTTGCCTGAAACACCATTGCTGCCTTTTCAGCCTGTCCTGTGTACCATGGGTTTATTTTTTAACCTCAGTACGAGGACACATATTCACGGCTTCTCCTCTAGTTTCCTGCTGCCTGACCCTTGGCTTTTGCTTGCTGGTAAATTCTGAAGCTACAGTTCCATAATATAAGGTGTTCTATAATGGAGTAGTTAAAAGAAGTTAACGTTAGTTACAGTCTGCCTCTTCCATCATGCAGACCCTCTTGTTTCATTGCAACAAAAAGTTTACTTCACTGTGATACAGCCTGAGAGGAATAGGTTGGATATGGTTGGGAAGTCTTTAAGTTGGGTTTGACACTGAAAAGTTCCATCTGGTGGAACTGTGGCCTGACATTGCTAATATAATGACAACCCTATCTTACCAGGTTAAAAGTCCATTTAGCCCCATATGCTGTGTCCTCTCTTCCGACGTGAAAAACAGCAACTACCATGGGAAAAATATAGGACTGGGGCAAAGCATACAATGAGATACTGCTCCAAAATCTTCTCCCAGCCACCAGCAGTTTAAGGACTAGGGACTTGGTGAGCCCAAAGTTTCATATTTGTGTTGAATAGCCTATGATGGATCTTTCTTTTGCACATGTGCCTAGTTACCTATTGAAGCAGTATAGGCTATTGGTGTCTTCAGCATTTTGCAAGAGTACTTTAGTTTTGTACCTATTATCAGCTACTTTAATGTGATGCCCCATATTATTCAAAAATGACAGTAATCAGTCATTATCTGTTGATCCTCTTTACGCTATTTCAAATTTGATAGACCTCCATTACAGCCAAGCTGCAAGCAGTTTAGCCGTGTAGCCTGTATCATCACCACCCCTCAAAAAAACACCTCAGTGCCCAGGAACCTCGTAGTTGTGTTGGCACCTCAACAATCAGCATCTGTTGACTTCAAATCTCCAGCTCCATACCAGAACTTCAATGAGGCAACCGTTTAGTCTCAAGGTAGTAGAACTATCATACAATCATAGACTCCTAGAATGGTTTGAGTTGGAAGGGACCTTTAAAGATCATCTAGTCCAACCACCCCTGCCATGGGCAGGGACATTTTTCACTAGATCAAAGCCCTGCCCAACCCAACCTTGAACACTTCTAGGAACAGGGCATCTGCAACTTGTCTGGGCAACCTGTTCCACCTTCTCTCCACCCTCATCGTGAAAAACTTCTTGCTTATGTCCAATCTAAATCTACCCTTCTTCAGTTTAAAACTGTTGACCCTTGTCCTGTCATTACAGGCCCTGCTGAACAACCCCAACTCTCTTGGCCATTCTTCATAGGGGAGGTTAAACCGGTCTGTTTCAGGAAAGTCTGTTGTTAGCTATAGATTGTCCTTAATGCATGTCAGCATTTTTCAATGCACATGAATTAAAAGTGTATCCTATCATGTACCCTCACCTATCCTCGCAGCTCTATCTTGCTTTTGTCTGGGAAGACTAAACTGTTATCATTATCTCATAAGTGCTCTGGGAGTGTTGTTTCATGTTAATATTTTTACTGAAGCTCCAGTTTTCTCTAAGTGTGGAACATCAGTTGTATGAAGAAGTGTCTCAGGATTTCTTTCTGCTCTTCTCCTCTGTCTTTAGTTTAAGGTGCTTTTTTCACATTTGCCTCACAGTGCTACAACACCTATGCTTTCTATTCTCTAAAAAATTTCTGGCAACTAAATGAAACCATTTCTTAATTTTCTTGTGCTATACAAAAGACATACATACATTCTTTCAGAAAAAAAGTGAGTTCTTGCTTGAGTCTTGTTGACCTTGACATTATCATCTGCTTCCCTTTCAAAATAGCTGCTTAAAATGAAACCAGGAGACTACAGTGCAAGTGGTGTTTCCTATTTCTTTAATTTGCTCATTTGATCAATGAGCTCAATACATTAATGTTTCTGATCCATCCTAAGTTTGAGGTTTTGACTTTATTCTCAGAGGTAAGGGTTTAAATTTGTTATTTGTTTTGATGAAAGGTGTGTAATATATAAATCAAAAAGAGAACAAAATATTCCTCTTCAGTAACAAATATCTATAAAATGTAACCTAAAAGAAAACAGAAAAAAAAATACATAATTGAAACTGGGAAACACTCAGATGTTGTAAAGCATCCCTTGTGAAATGTTAAAATTGTTCAAAGGAGTTTTTTTAATTCAGGGATAAGAGGTTGAGTCTCTGCTCTGTGCCATTGCTAGTGAATACTAGGTAGGTATTCGACTGCAACAAAACCCTGTATTAGCATTGAGCTATTGCAGTTTGTCTTTAATTCCTATAGAAATTGTAAATTGGTATGAGCCTGCAGCCTGATTTAATTGAAATTTGACTCTTCTTTTACTGTGCTTTATAAGGGTCCCTTAAGTTACGGTCAAGGCTGAAAATATATTATAAAATATATTTAGTTTCTGGAGGTGAAGCACAGTTAGTGGTTTCATCTGTGTTGCAACAGAAAGATGCATTCTGATGCATCAGCTGATGATGCAACTTGTCTTTAATTACACAAGCAAGAGACTTGTGTAGGTTTCGGTTAAAATCAGGTGTTTATGAAGGCGGTCACAGCTGTGGGTGAACTAATCAAGTTCCATATCCCACCCATTTCCTTCAAGCTCCCTACTTTTTTAAGAGACTCAAGTTGGTTCAATAAATAATTACTCTCTTGATTTGAAAAAAAAAAAAAAAAAAAAGCTGACACTTGAAAAGGCTTTCAAAATATTTAAGTAGCTTATTTTTTCCCTTTGGAGGAAGCTCCAAGTCTCCCATTTACTCAGTTAATCTGTCATTCCATTGCACCCAAGGGCAAAGTGTCATTTCTGTGTGCTTCAGTAATTTTGTACAGCACACAGAGAACAAACAAATATCAAGTGACTGAAGCCAAAGTGGGTTTCATGCAGGAAGCTATGTTTCCTTTTCTCCCCATACATTTTTAATAGAGATTTTCTTGATTGCAAGATAGTACGTAGACTTCTGCCCTGGATTTTATAAATGTGTTTATAATAGCAGTTGATACAAACCATGGGTCAAAAAGCGTTCTCAGAATACGCTTTTTTTTCACCAACTTACAGACAGTGGTTTGATAAATATCTGAATGCAGTGAATGAACTGCCTGGCAAATCGAAAGGATCTTCCATTTCAGTTTTACAAAATACAATCTTAGATAATAATATCTGTAGTCGGTTCTCAGTGTTGTTTTAGAGCCTTCTAATTCCCAGCATAATGATACAGAATATCAAAAAGATCTTAGAATTCACTGTTATGAATTGTTGGTTTTAAATTTAACCAGATAAGGTATTACAATATTTAGGTTATTTTAGAGGCTTAAAAGAGAGCTCTGAATCTGAGCTGAACAAAGCTTATTAACTGATGTCATGTTTCTGACATTTGACTAGAAGCTACAAAACATTTTTAATGAAATAACAGAATTTAGCATGTTAAATATTTTAGTAGGATACCATGCCATCAAAACTAGGTCGTGGAAGATTTATGATACTAAAGTTGTAGAGTTTGGCATTTTATGATCACTGGTAGTATTAAAACCATGAATGAAATGAAGAAGTTCATTTAAGAGAAGGAAATTGCAATAATTAAAAAGTACAAATCATATATAGCTTACTACACAAAAGATATAAAAAAGGTTTATGAGAAAGTCTAGTATCATTTAGAATAAGTAGTCCCTATTAAGTAGCCCCAGTTTATCTTTTTCTGGCTTAAACAGATGACGACCATTTATTGAGCCAGGGTCATATTCTGATGAACAAAATGGCTCTCTGGTATGTTCAATGCATCTAAATTTGAAAGCAGGAGCGAAATGGTACATTATTTTTTATAATTCTTATCCAGTATACATAACTGAGCTTATCCTTATAAAAAATCACTGTATTTAGGCAGAGTTAAAAGTATCTGTGAGCAAAATGAACTCTGGAGATGCATTTTTAGCAGCAGTCAACATTGAGGGTAAGTTGATTTAAAACTGTTTTTTGGCTTACTGTGAAGAACTAGAGCAGTTTTACAATTTAGAATCTAATTTAGTTTCTGTCGATTGAATTCTGGACTACTACCTTTTTTAAGATCGTCTACTGGTATCTCATGTTAAAAAAAAAATAAAATTGCATAGTTAAGACCAAATTTCTTTACATGATATGATTATTAATCCAAACATTTATGTAAAGATTGAGAGCAAACATAGTTCAAGCAAAAAGAATCAATAGTAACTTATAGTACAGCCAAGATTTCAGCATTTTGGTGTCTAGAAGCTTCCATCTAGTTACTTTCGTTGGGGGAGACATCTGATGAACGTGATCTTTAATTAGTAGTATTCTGAAGCCATTTTTGCAACACTCAGCACTATTGTACCATTGTAGGTTTCTTTGGCGTAATAGCATGCTTTGGAATACACCATGGTGCCCCTTTAGAAAGGTTTCCAGCAATAACCTTTTTATGTTTTTGTCAGCTACCAGCTTTTCTTTCTTTCTTTCTTCCTTCCTTTCTTTCTTTCTTCCTTTCTTCCTTTATTTCTTTCTTTCTTCCTTTCTTCCTTTCTTTCTTCCTTTCTTTCTTCCTTTCTTCCTTTCTTCCTTTCTTCCTTTCTTCCTTTCTTCCTTTCTTCCTTTCTTCCTTTCTTCCTTTCTTCCTTTCTTCCTTTCTTTCTCCTTCTTTCCTTCTTTCCTTCTTTCCTTCTTTCCTTCTTTCCTTCTTTCCTTCTTTCCTTCTTTCCTTCTTTCCTTCTTTCCTTCTTTCCTTCTTTCCTTCTTTCCTTCTTATCTTTCCACATTTGTATTCTCAAATAAACTTTTCTAGTCTTTAGGTTGATTGATTTGCACTCCATTCCACTGTATTTTTAAATGTCCTGGTTAGAGATGTCAGCCTAGAAGCTTTCACTTTACCTTTCATTTTCTGTTTACAGTACTTGCCATTTTAATTCAGGCTAGAAGAAATTCATTACAGTAGGGTTTGATAAATACTAAAATGGCCTGTGCTGGCCCTTTCCATTGTAGGAAATATTGCCAATAAGGCAATAATTCTGCTGTGTATCAAGCATGAGCTATTGAGAGATTACTGTTCGTTTGTTCCAGTGAGCAAAGTAAAAACACCTACTGTTTTCAAGTTACTTTTTGAGGTGGACAATCGGGGAAGCATAGACATTCAAAGTGGTTGTTTTGAAAGGTCTCTGAGAATGCGGTGGCATGGTGTGACAGAATGGAGAACAGGATAAGAAGTGTTATAGAAAGGAATTTAAAACCTTCTTGTGTAAATATACCTATCCCTGGGCAGGGGGGGGAACAGCATCAGTCATCTAATTTGGATTAAAAGATACATCTAGCTTGGAGATGACCAACCTCTGATTCCACTGTAAGAAAAAACACTGTAGCCAACCTACAGTTATTCCTCAGAACTACATCCTTTGGGCAATTAAAGGCTACACAGATCCTGACTTTTTCAATAGTTTCTTTATTGAATATACTGTTTACAGATTTTCCAGCAAGTGGTAGCTCAGGGGTTTTTTGTGACTATTTGTTATCTTTTTATCAGAATGCAGATTATTTTTGAAGTCCCACTTCTGTAGCATATATTACACAAGTCTACAAATAAGAAAAAAATAAAATAAGCAACAAGGTTTTCACAGAGTTTATACTGAGATCATTGTGCATCTTTTAATTTTATGATACATTACTAACATACTTGAGAAGTACTACCTGATTTTTTCACCAGCATACAGGATTTAATGACCAAAAAAAAGACAACGATACTCTATTGCTCACCAGAAATCAAAATGGAAGCATAAAATAGCCATAGTGAGAACATTTGCAGATTTTCTGTTACTTTGTTTCAAAACCCTAAAATTTTTTTCAGTGCTTTAAAGGTGTACATTTGTGGCAGTTGGAAAACCAACTTTTAACATAAAAGTTTAGTCCCAATAAAACAGAAAACAATGAAATTCTATTAGTTTAGCAATGTGTAGTGACAAGTACAGTACACATGAGAAGGTTTGGTCATGTTGCAATCAACATAAACAGCCAAATGTATAAAAGATGCTTCCGAATACTCCATTTTGGGGTTGGCAGTACCTGACAAAAGAAAAGCAGAAAGAAGAGATGTAAATTAATGTTGATTCAAGCAGAAGATGCGATGGCTTATCTTAAAATATGGTTGATGGGCTAGAAACAGTCATTGGGAGATAGAAAAGGATGAAAAACAGTACTGGCTGCAGGATGCTATTTTGCAGAGATGAAGCAGAAGTGTCAGTGTCAAAAGGCACACCCACACGTAAAACGTCTCAAGCTTCTGCACTTAAAAATGGCTAAACTGCAAATTTATGGAATTAGATGTTAATTTTGATTAAGTAGAACTGTAATAACTGTTCACTGGATTGCCAATGGGAGGGCATGGCATAGTGTTGGGAGTTGTTGTATTGTTAAAAATGCATTTTGTGGCTGCCTGTACCTTGATCTCTAGGGTTCGGGTCTCTTTCCTGTGAAGCTTTGCAGATTTGCACATTCCCTGCTTTTCAGCCAGAGTTTGATGTGTGAATTCACAGCAAATTTAGTGGGAAAGAGAAAACATAACCAGTTGATAAGCTTGGCTCTTTCCGTCAGCTCCTCACAGCACCCCAGGCGAGCTTAGAAGCCTATCACATGGTGCAGGAATGCTTTCACCTCCAACGGGAAAACCGGTGTCGGCTTAAGGGCTTGTGACAGCAAGGAGGGAGCAGGGATCCCGCTCGCGGAGACTTGGGAGCGGGCTCTGCTTTCCGCACCAGCGTGGGGATTTAACAGAGCAATTTCATGACTGGCAGAGAAAGCCTGATAGCATACTCGCTCCTCGCTGATAGAGCAGCTTGGGCAGGATATGTGGAGGAGTTTATTTTAAGTAACTAAATGAAAACTTCAGAAACATTACAAATATTAACCGACAGCTTAACCAACTGCCTCCTTCTTGAGAATGCTTTCATGTATTTCCAGTTCAAACGCAGCATGTCTCTCTGCGAAGTGACACGATATGGCACACCGCTCTTGAGATGCAGCATTGATGACACTGTCACCTGCTTTGGCCTGGCCACTGGGAGACAGTGAGCATCTTTGTCCCTTTCTCCTGCTCCCTTTCTCCTCCTCCCAGGCTGTGAAAGTGTCAGATGGGCATGGGGGTGAGGCGGAGCGCTGTTTTGTCCTTCCAGTTTCCTGCTGTCAGAAGTTTGTCCCCTTATGCCCTCAACGCCTTGTGAGAAATAGTCATTATTGCTGGTGTGGGCCACCCTCCGCATCTTATAGCTGTCATGTTTGTTGGAAATGTGCTTCATGGTCTGTAGGGGGCTTGACGGCATGACTTTCCTCTCCACGCGAGAGTAAAAAGACTCCCAGAGTGCTTTTCTGTCCACTTCTTGCAGCATCTCAGAGGACTGCTGCTGGGGCTTGGTATGGGTAAAGGTAAATTGTAAGTTGTCAAATATTGTCATGGTTTTCAGCCAGCATCTTGCGCAGGTAAAGAGATATCAGGTCCACCTCCTGCATGAGACCTAAGAGGCTAATGGGGCTTTCCAGACAGGCCAACTTAGGACTTCAGTTGTTGGAGTAGAAGACGGTCCTTTACTTTTTAGTTGTGTGCTTAAGGATCAACAAATACTGTCTAGAAGTTTTAAGTGGAAAGCATTATTTCCTTCCTTCTCTTCTCGTTTTCATTGCTATTTGGATCAAATCGCAGGTACTGGCTTTGGTACAAGTATGTTTAAGAGGTTTCAGTTAATAAGGTTACAGGAGGTGTTTCCAGATGAGTTTAAGGAATTTTAGAAACTGAAGTCACGTTGAGCTCATACTCTCATATCTGTTGTCTGATGTTAAAATGTATACTCTGTCATGATGTATTAGACAGTGAATTGTCTTCTTACATAAGAATAAGATTACATTAAAAATCTTATCAGAAATGAAGGGGGGAAGGATAATTTCAAATGTGTTTACTGTTTTACTCACATTTTTCCCAGTGCCACAAAACCTCCCATTAAGAATTACTATATCTCTTTTCAAGTTTATTTATGGAATATGGCTAGACCTGCAAAACATATATTGCACTGATTCAGATCAGTTATGATCAGATTTTAAAATATTAATGT
Source organism: Anarhynchus alexandrinus (assembly GCA_008711295.1). Classification (NCBI taxonomy): domain Eukaryota; kingdom Metazoa; phylum Chordata; class Aves; order Charadriiformes; family Charadriidae; genus Anarhynchus; species Anarhynchus alexandrinus. Next base: position 278,779 of record VUYV01000203.1, on the reverse strand, counting down.
AACGAGGTCAAGTGGTTGTTCCAAATTGCTCCCAGTCAATATTTTGTTATTTTAATTTGGGAATGCCACAGGGATTCATCCTACTCTTGTATTATTTCTGATCTATCACAGTGTTTGCTGGTGGGTGGCTGTCATTTGTTGACATGACATGTTTGTTTTGTATGGGTCTGCTGATGTTACGCAACTGCTTGGCAGTTACATTGTCAAAGGAGAAGTGATAAAAGATTTGTGAGAAATATTTATTATGACCCTTTATCATAAAAATGTTTCTGTTGCTTTTCTTCCTTATTCTGTAATGATTTTGTGGAATCATATCATATTTTGCATCCTAGAATGGAGGTGCATTTTTTACTATGTCACTTTGTTCAAATACTAGAGTAATTGAGATTTGAAGTTAACATTTATCAACAGCCAGTTTTCACAGGTAGTGAGGTAAAAGCTTACACTTGAAATGGGAGTGGCTGTAAAATCTTCAATATTGCAATGGTAAGAAATGTTTACTTTGTAATGTTGACCTTGCATACACAAAAACCCAAAAATTTGTGATAGAAAGCTTATTGATAGAATTCATTTCATGAATGGTACTTGGCTGTGGGGAGGTAAAGTGAGATCAGCTTTTCATGGAACAACAGACAGCCGTGGTAAAAATACCTCGTCATGCAGATACTCGAAAGCTGTTCCTGCAGTAGTGTAATGAATGGGTAGTGCAGTGGATGGGTTTTCCCACACCACTGATTTGCTGAATTCTAGAACTCTAAATGTGGACATAACTTTCATCTCTGTATTTGTTGACAAACGTTACACATATCAGAAATATGAAATGCAAATTAAGAAGTGCAACTGTGAATCCTTGAAACAGTTCGAACATGTATACCTCTGTTCTGGCTAGAATATATATGTAATCAGTTGTTGGGCATTCACCTGTTTGAACCTGTATGACTAGTACATTTATTATCTAGAGATAAAACTGCAGCTTGTATACACAGTATGCATATCTTGCCAAAGAATGACTTAGACTTTGACATATGACAGCATCTAGTTTGTTGGCTTTCAGTTATGACTTCATATTGATGTCCCAAACCCATCAATATACTGTCTTCAATTTTTGTGCTTCAGTAATTTCAGGTGCAATATGATGTTTGTTTAGCTGTGCTTGCCATCTCTAAAGTACATTAACGTACCCTGAGAAGGCAAAGTGAGTGGCACAGAAATGAGTAATTACAGTAATGACTAGTTGTTATTCTTGTTTATTCTGAGGAGTATTCTAATTAGCTGCTCAGGAAACGGCTACTTCCTACATAGCCGTCATCTATATTAATTCCTGAGGTGGAATGCAGTTGATTTAATACTGAATCCTCCACTTCACCTAGAAATAGTGTTGACTCCTTGTCATGGTTTAACCCCAGCGGGCAGCTAGAACCACGCAGCCACTCACTCCCTCCCAGTTGCGATGGGGGAGAAAATCAGAAGACTAAAAGTGAGGAGAAACTCGTGGGTTGAGATAAAGAAAGTGTAGTAGGTAGAGCAAAAGCTGCGCATGCAAGCAAAGCAAAACAAGGAATTAATTCACTGCTTCCCAATGGCAGGCAGGTCAGGTGTTCAGCCATCTCCAGGAAAGCAGGGCTCCATCACGTGTAGCAGTTACTTGGGAAGACAAATGCCATTGCTCCCAATGTTCTCCCCCTTCCTTCTTCTTTACTCAGCTTTATATACTGAGCATGACGTCATATGGAATAGAATATTTCTTTGGTCAGTTGGGGTCAGCTGTCCCGGCTGTGTCCCCTCCCAACTTCTTGTGCACCCCAGCCTACTCGCCGGCGGGGTGGTATGAGGAGCAGAAAAAGCCTTGACTGCCTGGTAACAACTAAAAACCACCAGTGCACTATCAAAAGTATTTCTCATCCCAAATCCAAAACATAGTACTATACCAGCTGCTAGTAAAAAAGTTAACTCCATCCCAACTGAAACCACGACACTCCGATACATACCTGTTTTCTAACTCTATGCTGATGTACTACACCAGGCTCTGGCAGCTCCTAGAGCAGCCTTAAAAGTGCTGTGGAAGAAGGGCCAGGTTGGAATTCCCCTGTGGTGTGGAGTTAGGAATATTTCCATCCACTCTTTCTACTGCTGTTTCTTGCCCTCAACTTTGGTTCAGGAACCAACACCAATGTCCTGCAAAATCTACTGCAAGATAGATCTATTTTGGATGAGAATAAGTAACAGTGCCAACTTGCCTGTGTGAAATAAGGATGCTGTTGATAAAGTGGATCAGCAGAGAATTGCAGTGGTATGTATGTGCAGAAGTCTTATTTTGAAAAGTAGAGAGGTATGGTAAAATGGCAGAGAAAAAAAAAGAGAGGTTGGCCACCGAACTGGGAAAGTACTGAAATCTGAGGTGCTGAGCAAGTATTCGCTTGCCAAATGAGGAAGACCACAGATGAGCCTCTCACACTTAAGAGCTAAAAGGCATTTCAGTGCAATTACATAAACTATGTTTAGCCATGACTGATCAGTTGACACTGAAAGATGTGGTAATGAAAATCAACACAACAAAATAGTACATCCAGTTTTCTTGCCAGTCTTTAATGTTTTTGATCGTCCTGTATTTTTCTATTGATTTGATGGCGTGATTTTCCAAAATGCTTTCCTTCTTCCTGTTCTTTTTGGGGTCCATGGAGAATATGGTTTTATCATTTGCATAAAAAGGACTAGGAGTTTTTCATCTCTACTTTTATCTGACATGAAACGTGAAACGTTAAGCTTTTACAAGTCTTCCAAGTTTCTCAGATCTTTTTTAGTCCATGTGAACTAGAAACCTCTTTTTTTGGTGATCTGAAGATAAGCAAAGTTTGGTGAATTAAGACACATGGGTTTCACCATGTCTTTCTTCTGCTGTATTATCTATTTTTATATAAATTGTTTTGATTTATTTGCTGTTTTGGAAGGATTTTTCATAGAACTTTTAACAGGATGGAAAGAGGTAGCACTGGAGGGTTTCAGCTGAAGTTCTATTTCTGCTTCTAGGCCTTGTGCCTCAGGAAAGATAGGACTGTAGGATAAAGTTCAGGAGAGAGGAACTGAAATTATATGATTCTAGGAAACTGATTATTGGGAGAAAAGGCTTCATTAACAATGCTTGCTTGAAAAAAAAAAAAAAGAAAATGGAGGAGTTACTATAACCTTTACTTAACCAGGAGGCTACTACAAAGAGGAAGGGAATATATTTTTCTGCTCTGTAGAGGATATGACAAAAGTTAACAGGCTTAGTTTTCAGAAAGGAAGATTCAAAAGTATATAGGTATATTCACTTTTGGTAGGAGGGTTGATAAAATGACCATCTGCAGTTTATCCCAGGTTGGGTTTTTTTCTGTGATCATGAGGAAGGAAAGGGCAAAGCAGAATCCCAATGACAGCATGTAAGAACTGGGTGTGGGAAAAGCAGTTCTCTGGGGAAGAGGTTCATTTGAAAGCCATATTTTTGCTAAGCAGAAAGGTTTTGTGAGGTCCTGTAAATTAAATTTTTAAGAATTAACACTGTAAAATTATAAAAAAAGAAAATAATTAAGAAGTGAAAAATAGAGTTTATGGACTTGTTTGGGATTCCTTATTCTTTATGGTGATGCTTTGTTAGTAGGTTTTGCAGTTCAGCAATATGCCAATCCTGAGTCTCTAGTTAGCTGGGAGGGCAGCTCACATTTGACATGTGCGTCTGAGCTGTCAGTTTGCAGCAAAAGAGCGGGGCAGGTCATGTTTCCACTGTTAATTTAGATTTGACATCTCATTTATACCTGGGAAAAGGCTGTTAGAAAATATTAGAACACAAATACTGCTGGCACAGCAGGGTTTTCAAAAAGAGATTGTGTTGACTTTCTTCCCACAAAGTTAGGAAATAAATGCACCTAATATTAGAAATCTCTGTGATAATTATAGAAAGATGCTACTCTAGATATGGAGTTCTCCAGCCATTGGTTTTCTCCCCAGGAAGAAAGAGGTGAGACCTACTGAGTGCTAAAGGTAATGAAACTGCTTCCAGTAAGAGTAATCATGTTCTAATTTAGTTAAAATTTCTGTGCACACTTGGATATGAAATATTTCAATTTTATTGTCTGTGTGTATTTATAGCAGTAGGACTGAGTGTTATAAGCATCTTTGAACACCATGCATTAACAAATTGCAATTTTCAGTGTAACTTGATTTTAGTGCCCATATGATTTTATAGAAACTTTTATTTGAACTTGTAATATAAAAAGTACATCTTTACTGATACAAAAGTATCTCACCCCCGTCTGTAAAAATGAGTAACTTTCAGTCTTTTCAGCCTGCAACAACATTTACAGATGCTTCCATGATGCTATAGTTGGCGGCGGGGGTCTATGTGCTCATTTTACAGAAGACAAAAAAAAAAAAAATCTGATGCTTTGGTTACCATTTGGGGGGACCAAAGGACACTCCTTGAGAGCCTCCATATGGTTTCCTCCAGTGAATTTGAACGGTGCATTACTGTTTCACGGTAGCTGACATTCTGCACCTCCCATAAGAAAACAAAAAAGGACAAGGACGAGTATCTGCATGGGTTTGTACCCTTTTAGGAAACACTGGAATCTCTGACAAGTGCAAAATTAATTTCCCATGGACCATTTTGTATCATATAGATTCATCACAAACCTGCATAGCATGCTTGAAAGCAAGTCACAAAGAGGCATACAGGAGTAAATGGTGTTAGCAGGAAGTCCCCAATCCCCTGAACTCACCTGCTAGATTAGCTCCTTAATTTCTGTTGCATCGTGATGGTTATGAATGCATAATACAGTAAAGTAGCGCTATTTAAAAAAAAAAAAAATCCTTACCACTACAGCTGCTTACTGGTTACTTGCAACTACTGCACTGTGGTACATTCTGAATCTTCAGTGTTTAAAACACCAGAAACATTAAGGAAAAAAATAGTAAAGGTAGAGGTCTTTTCAGTGTATTTGAGCAGGAAAAAAACATCAATTTTTTTACTACCAAAAAAAATGAGAAAGTAAAATACATCTGCACACTTAGTTTTGCCCACTTGAAACAGAAATATATGTCATCACTGGCAACTCCTAGGCACAAACCAAGATTTTTCCAGGCAACTAAGTAAGCTCTAGATACAACACACGATAGTCACAGTGGACGTATCGTAGTTGAAATGTGTAATAAAGTTAGCAATATCAACTCCAGATGTTCAAAAACATCCATCAAGCTCCGGAAATCCTTGACTTATGTTTCTTTTTATTCATCTGCTGATTCCAAAGTTTTTAGGACTCCCTTGGATCTTGTTTTCACGCAGCTGAGGATCACAAACTCACTTTATTTTTAATGCAAAGAGTGAGTTTCTCACATTCCTTGTCACATACCATAAAATATAACAGTACTGCTAATGCAAACTGGAGTTTTTTCTGGGAGTGCTGAGGTGGTACTGCTTGAAGAAGCTATGTATGTCTAGTAAATTAAATGTGATCCTGTAGTACAGTTAATTTCTAGTTCATCCGAAGATGTCTTGGAGCTAATGGCTTGATTCATGAGAGGGGATAACAAATGCAATAGGAGTAATGTCAGATGATGTTTCTCTTAAAAAGGTAAATTAATTACTTCCTCTTTGTAGAGATTTTTTTGCAAAGCTCTTCAGGAAAAAAAATTGATAGATTACATGTATTTTACTTCTAAACTAAAAAAATTTAGTAAATTCACTTTAAGAATTTTTACAAGTCCCTCTTCTCTAGTTAAAAACTGGGTCATAGCAGAAATCCAGACAAACCAATATATGCCCCGTTTGTCCATCAGAAAACATTGAGGCGGGGTATTGGGGGTTGGGCAGGGGAGTAATTCACTACTGAAAATGAAGAAAAAAGCTTAAAATTTAGAAAACGCTTGGGGAGAAGTTTCTTCGTTCCAGGTCACATCTATGTAGACAGCAGGTACAATATTTTTATAGATAGAGAGTTGCATGTACAGTACATTTCTGCAGGCAGAAATGGGGGACTCGATATGTCATCAAACAACAGCATGAACCTTTCATATCACAGAAAGTAAATAGTTATTGATGAAAAAGAAAATTGAAAAAATTAGACTCCTGACTTAAAATCAGGAGAAAGGTCTGAAAAACAGAGCTGCTGTCTCTTATAATTACACGGAGTAGTCCATTTTTTGCAGTTTCTCCTGTCTTTTTGAGGACATGAGTCCAGTGTTATGAACTCTCTACTTCTCTGGCAAGATAAGCAACCAAATAATTACACTGTTGGGCGATTTTACAAACATTGGATCCAGGTTTATTCTTCTGTTTACTTTATATCAAAGTTGTTCCTGTCAGTCCTGCAAGCTGCTTCTGACTTAACCGCCTGCAAGTGAGGGAATAGGCCATCATATCTGATGATACTCCTAAGGCACACAAAGTTGACAGAAAAAGGAACCCTGGAGAATTCCATTCAAGAGCTGACATGATTGATCACTTTGATGTGTATTAGCTTTCTTTACCCTTAGAAAATGACAACTTAAAGTCCAATTTAATACTATCAATGCTTTTGGTTCCTTTTAACTAAAGATGCCTGTTGAGTCTCGTAGGAAATGCTCTTAACCACGTTTATTGCTGATTATAGAATCAGCATGACACTGACATAAAATTCACCGTTAAAAAATTTAGTTCCATATAAAAATTTGAAACCATTTCAGTGTCATAAGACTTAAAGGCACATCGTATAATGAAATATTATGCTGATATAAATCATATAGTTTAGATGTCTGAAGAAACTGCATATGACTTGACAATTGTCATGTTTCCATATTCTAGTGGAAACAAAATCTAAACACTTTTTATCTGTCATTATTCTAATGCTATGTAAAGTCTACACCAGTATTTTCAGGTCTAGCTTTACCCTCAAAGTAGCAATAAAAGTAGCTTTGTAGTGTCACGTGTCACAGTGTCTCAAGTCTTCATTTTGCAAGTAAAAAAACGTTGAGTGATGCAACCTCACTTTATTTCCTAAGAGTCAAGTGGGATTTATTTTATTTCCAGTTATTATCATTAATGGTTCAGTTTTGCAACACAAATAATGGAGCATTTAGGGAATGCAAGCCTGCTATTTATCCTTTTTCTGGTGAGAGCCCTTCTGGGAGAAGCTTGTATTGCTACGGGAAAGATTATCTATTTTTCTTTAAGTGTTTTTGATTATTTAAGAAGATTAGAGAAGTATCTTCAGTGAAATTATAATCTGATTTACTTTTAAACTGAAGAGATGTATTTTGAGTCTCCCTTCTTGAAAGTATTTCATAGTTGCAAAAGGGAAAATCAAAGCATCCTGCTTTAGGGAGAAGTAATCTGTGTGCCACTGATTCTGGCTTGGACCTTCAGATTTCCATCACTTAATATTCTCAGTTGCACTCATTTATTTCATATACAGCATTAAGATAGACACAACAGCCAGAGCACATGATTTTATCTGAAGCAGAACAACTGCGGAAGAGACACAGACAGTCCCTGTTATTATCCCTGATATTATGTACAAAGATACATTTGATAGGAAGCCCAGAAACCATAAATTTCAGTTCCAGCTCTCCTCCTAATTGCTGTTAATATTTCTATTTCCTTCACATTACACATGGTTCTTATTTCTAACTTTGACAGTATCTTTCAGTGGTTCATTTTCACAAACAAAATATTGGACAGCTTCTTCAAGGTCACTTTAAGTAGAGCTGGGAACAGACTTCAGATTTCTATTACGTTGGCATCAAAACTCATCTGCTTTGCCAGTCGTTCAACGGGATTATGGAAAATAATTTTTATATTGCAAAACATTTGCACTTAGAAGGGAATTTGGATGGTGTGATAATGTTCATTTTTATGTTTTCAGCTAAGAAAAACTATTCCTCTGAAAACAGTTTTGTATTCATCTAAATGTGTATACTCAGAGCCTAATATGGGATATTTTGCCCATTTCTTATAAGCAGAACGTCTGCTGATGTAAGCTACAAAAATGTTAAAATTTGAGTTAATAATCTTCTCTCTCAGCTCATTCTGAAAGATGTAGCCTAAGTTCTTTAAGGACATGGGATGTCTCAAGCTATTTCTAGTCATGCATAAAGCCATTCCCTTACAGGTCCAGTTTGAATCCTGCACAGCTCAGCGAGTTTTAAGTGCTGTTTCCATCTAAGAGATATTTGGCATCTCTCTGCGATGAGGTTTTGGTGAATTTGCGTTCCAGTTCACTGTCCATGGAGCTTTGTTAGCTCTTCAGTGCAGCAGCCTCCCATAGTGTTTGCTGGGTTCACAGCCCAGCACAATGGGATCCTGATTCCCTAGGAAGAGCTCATGCCCCCGGAGGCGTAGTAAGCTGCCTGCACGTTTGCAAGGAGTGGCAAATTGATTATTACTACACTTACAGCTGAAATGAGGTGGAGAATTAGAAGATGGACATAAGAAATCTAGCTTGACCTTCTTTAAAGCCTTCGTAATTTTTTTGCCCCAACTCTTGATTTTTGGGCCTTACTTACACTTTAACTCTGCCTTGGCCATTCTCTTCTGTTAAAAAAGCATACACAAAAAGTGATCAAGTTCAAAGTTGATGCCATTGATAAAATAGCTATTTTTTACACCACAGTTAGCAAGATTTAGCTCAATCTCGTATCATTCCCTTTTTTGTATTACATTAGGCCTTAATCCATCTTTCAAATTACCTTTGGCAATTAACTGAAGTGGTGAATTTCAGGGGCCCAACTGCCCTCTGTTTCTCACATAATTAATAAAGACAAGCATTGTTTTTGCATACTAGATAACTACATTTAAGTAGGTTAAATTGAAGCTGTAGAGCTCAGCAGTCACTACTAGAACCAAAGCCAAGGAGGTGACTTTCCCATATTCACACAAGAATACTACAAGGAAGAGAGGCAGCGCTCAAATACCCCGAGATCCAGGCCATTGCTCAGCACAAAATAACTCTTCCCCTTTCACAAGAGCCCTTCACCACTGCAGATAGAAAGCTGCAAAACAAGAGAGGAGTAAAATTGGCACCATACTGTGAGGAGGGTCATCAGGATGATTAGGGGGTGGCAACACAAGGAGGCTGAGAGCTGAGTTTGCTCAGTGCTGCTCAGGAAAGAGTGGGAATATGTTGCTGTCCTCAGGTCTATTGGTTGACAAACAAATTCCAGTTTGATATTAAGGAAAATAATTTATAGACAGGGTGATCAAGCACTGGAGCAGATCTCTGAGAGAGGCTGTGGCATCTTCATCCTTGGAGATATTAACAACTTGACTGGACAGAGCCCTGAGCAACCTGATCTTACTTTGAAGTTAGCTTTAACTTTGAAGTTGGCCTTCCTTTGACTAAAGAGTTGGACCAGATGACTTTCAGAGGTCCCTGCCAGCCTAGATTACTTTATGACTCTGTCCCCTGAAGCTGCCTGACTTGGCAGAGGATAGCTGCGCAGCAGCCAAAAAGGAGCTGCTGTTGTACAGCACGTCCCTGCCTTGCCTGCCCTGGGCCGCTGTCTCATGGTGGGCTCTCCAGTTCTTCTGCTAAGTGTGGATGGGAAGAGCGCACGTCAGTTGAGACACAGCACCCTTCTGCTGCTCGTGGGACACGATCAGCTCTATGGTACAGGTGTTATTACTTGGCTCCCTGTGCAACAGAGAACTGAATATGGAGAGTCGATGCCTTTGAATTCATCATAGGAACTTTGATCTTTCTGTTTGAAAGTACTTTGACAATTTCTTTTAAAACACCTGACAAAAATAGCTCAGTCTGGAAGCCAGCAGGTGTTTAGGCACTTTTTTAATGCATATATTAATAAAAAATGAGTCATTTGTGTTAATCTGTGTTAGGTTATTACAAATCTGTTTTGTACTGCCTTACGGAGATATTAGCCAGGAATATTCAACATGTTTATGAGGAATGCATCACTGTGTTCAAATATGACATGGCAACATACTTATGTCAATACAGATAAGGGCTTAAGAAAATTAGGGAGAAGAGTATATGCTCCCAGTGTTCAGGCATGGACATCTGGTGTGAAACAATTAATTGCACTGAGAAGCAGGACTCAATGTTCTGAGCTGCCATAGACTGATTATAAAGAGTTACAAAATTTGGCCCATAGTCTTCAGGAAAAAATCAAAGGCAACTGTAGGTAAAACTTCTTATATAAACAGTTGTGTGAAGTTCTGATTTCTTTTCCTATTATGCCACCAAATTTTGCAACAGCTGCGTAGTTCTCTATGATATGTTACTGTCCGCTTGCTAGTCCGGCTTTCATTGTGTTTGCTTTGTGTTTGCTGGAGAAAAGGGAGATAAGGATGGGACAGCTAACATGAAAGCCTCAATTTTTACTTATTTTACTATTTAGAATAGAGAATAAAAAGGTTGCACTTCAAAGGCTAGATAAATTTTGTTTAATTTTATTCAGCCACGGCACAGAATTGCGTCAGCAGCATGTTTTCCGAGATGCTTTGTTGCATTTAGTGTGAATAGGCTGCAGAAAATACATAAAGACACTAAGATAAACAACCCTTCTTTCTCACTGAGCACACCTGTCAGCAGAAGGATGATTTAAGGCCTTTGCCCAGAAAAACAGGGCACACACACACACACACAGGGTACCTCTGCTTTCTAAAGCAGCACAGTCTTTGATTTCCACTCCAAACATCTTGCAGCGTTAAACAGGCAGATTTGGATTTGAACTCTGTTGCAAATATTTTGTCTGATCCAAACAGGGCACTGAAACCGACAGGGACAGATATACACTGTATATATACAGACATATACAGATATATACGCATGCGCATATATACATACAAAATTGCACTGGCTGCACTTTTTAGTGGTTCGCAACTATGACAAGATTGAATTTTGTTCTTTTTAGTCCTATGGTTGTAATCAATGATTTTTTTGAATGTTGTAAAGTGTTTTTGTAGGTTCCTTATGATCAGAGAATAAAGGAGCCTCCTAGACTTTGTAGCAGAAAACAAACTTTTCTAGACGCCCTGAAACCTGCTGAAGAAGGGGTGAAAATCAGTGTAAGAATTATGTGTCCCATGGGGTACAGAGCACAATATGTTTATGAGAATTTAGAAGAGGTGCATGTGCAAAAGTACTCAGTACCTAGGGGTATTATCAGTTTATGCTTCATTTACTTGATGTTTCTCTTTCATAGATTTTTTAATTGGTTTCATAGAAAAGAGATAAACCTGAAAGATGTAAAGTGTGGTACAGCGCACCACCTTTTCTATGAAAGCATATTAATTATAAAGAGATGTTTGCTTTTTTGTGTACTTTTCCCAGATTTTATTTTATTTATTAGAATTTGCTTGCAAAATGAGAAGGAGTTGAGGAGGGAATTGTACAGGTCATTGGTCTGTAGAAGAATATCAGGAAAGTTGAAACTGAATCATTAACATTGCATTATGTTCACAGCTCTTTGTATGAAAGGAGAATTTTCTAATGATGGCAGCATAACCGCTTTCCACCACTTTTTCCAAGTGGAGCTCAAAATCAAACAAAACCAAAAGCAAAAGATACAGATTCCTTAGCTTTCCCTGTTTAAAATACTGCAGGCTGTTTTCTGTCTCGGGCATGAACCAAACAGAGGTTGGACTGAGGTTTAGGGAACTCGGCATCTATTGCCGTTTTAGATGATGTGAGTTGTCCTGCCTGGCTTGAAGCCGTTGCTCCAAGAGGGCACAGCTCACATCTCACTCCTAGTTTGTACCTGCCAGCCCCACAGAGATGTCTCAGAAATTGCAGATGCTTAGGGCATCCAAAATGGCACAAGCTGCCTATGTTTGGGTACCCGAATCCTGCCTCTTACTGTACCACTTGGAGGATCTTGTTGCTAAGGCACCGAACTGAGTTTGCACTGCAGGCTTTCTGCTTAACTGGCGGCAAATTTCTTCCCTTATATTGGTGGTTTTCCCCCAATTCCATGAAAGGACCTAATATTTACTTGTTCTTGCTGTTCATCTGTCTCGAGCAGATCAACTGGAAGGTTCCTGTGGAAAGATCTTGGGCCAGCAGACACCACAGCTTAGCTGTGATTTCAAGTGGGTGTCTCTTGTGCCTAAGTAGTACAAATAGTAGTAAATGAGTGGAAAGCTGATAAACCATTTGGGAAAGGAGCTCTTTGTTCTGATATTTGTAGATGGAGCTCTTCAGACTTAAACTGACCTAAATTATAAATGTCAATATACCCTATGTAGGATTTGTGTGTGCTAATTAATATGAATGGTGTTAGGAACGGTAAATTACTTTTGCATGGCAAGTGGTTTCATATTGCTGAGTCCTATATGAGCAGTCTTGTACTTAATTAATACATGATTTTCTGGTAAAAGAAGTTTTAATTAAATAAAGGAAATGCTCAGTGGTCTTAGTGATTCTGAGTATTTTGACCCTTACTATCTTCACTGAAAGCACTTTTATGCATTTATGTGACACTGTTTGTGTCAGCTTAACAGTGATACTTCCATTTCAGAAGAGGATAAAAAGGGACATATATTTTTATCAGTCCTGCAAAGTTGTCAAGACAGTTTACCAGCCTGTGTGCAAAATCTTTTTCCTGCGTTCTACTACGATGATTGAAGAAAATGTTGTTTTCTGTCAGCATCTCAGCCTACTTCTTTGTAACACAAGCCTTAAAAATTGTCACTTAACTTGTAGGTGTTTTGAAGAAATACATGCAGAAGTAAAACATGTTAAGATCTTCAGATGAAAACGCTATATTTGTCCTCCTAATTATTGTCAGCGCTCTAACTAGTAAGATCTTGAGTCTGAGCTGTGACCTTGAGGTTAGAAAATGCTAATTATCAGTCTTTGAAAAATGCTAATTAACCCAGCCAACCATTAAATTGTTTAGATTACATCTGATAGTATTTCATTAATATAAAATATAAACTCAGACTTCGATAATGTATGAAATGCCATTTAAATTAGCATTTACTACTAAATAATATTTCAGATTTTAAAAAAGTTTCTCACTAACGTAGACATTCTCATATCCTTTGCAATATGTTTATTACGTAAGATATTTTATTAAAATCCAAATTCAGCAAAATACTAAGGCATTTCCTTAATTTCAGCTTCTTATTTGCAAATTAGTGTTTGCTTATTTACTAAGTAGAGATCAGTGTTGAATTCCTGTCCAGAACTGACCGACCGATTAGTTAAAACAATTGGTGTTGGAGCTTTTCCCTGTGGTAGGGAAAGACAGCCACGGTGTTGTCCTCTGTAGGTTTCTTTGTAAGCCCTGGTGTTGGGGATGTCTCGGGCAGTATTTGAGTGAAAGGGAAGAGATCTAACAGGAGCTGAGAGCATCGTTAGGGGACCGTGCGGTATGGGACAGTCTGGAAGTACTGCAGATCAGGTGTGTGTCAACACAGCCTAAAGGCCATTTAAGGCTTTGGGACAGACCCCAACCAGAATTCAGCCATTCTTTTTCCCAGCTCTAAAAGGGGTGCAGTCTGTTCCTATGCCGCATAATGGCATAGGACAACAGAACCCTCCTGTTGTTTTAAGCGTATGCAACAGGAGGCAGGAACTGTTGGGAGTGTTTGTCCTTGCAAATAATAATGTGCTATAGCTTCCCAAAGGGGTCTGTGTTCCTGTAAGGCTTTCTAGTACAAATACCAACGGTTTGGTTTGCACCTGCCTTGTGTTTGATCCTTGTCTTGCTCTGTGAGGGCGCCCGCGCCGATGGCGTGCTGTGTTCCTTACAGCACACCGCATGCCTGGCGTGCCTCGTGTACCGACAGCTCACAGAGCTGGTGGGAGAGAATCTCTGGGTTTTTTTTTCCAAAGACCATGGCAACTTAGCAGTTTAATTACAGAAATGACGTTTCTTCCCCCATTCTTCAAGGGAGGGAGTTGGGGGCAGAAAAAAATAATTCCTTAAAAAAATGTGGAAACATCTAATTGTAGACCCTTCACTACTAAGGGTATCATTTACTAAAAAAACTATGTTCAGAAATAGGTAAGTTGTATATTTACTGGCCACAGAAGACTGTCATATTAATTTTAAATTGCTGGAGGAAGTGGTTCATTGTTTGGATGGATTGCTAAGAAGCTTCTTTGTCAGAGGTGTGAGAAGGAAGTCTTCCCTATAAACCGCTAGGAGTTAGCCACATAATTTTGTTAGCCCTTCCCACTGCAGCCAGCAGTCACGGAGCAACCAGCTTCAGCTAAAGTAACTCTGTTTGTGCAGGAAAACCTTCTTTCTGAACACCTTCCTCCCGGTAGATTTTGTCCTAAAAAAAAAAAAGAGATCCCTGAACAACTTAGGTTTCCTCATTACACCATTAAAGAGACAAATCCAGCTGCTTTTCTTTTAATGGTCACTGCGGTCCCTGCATTAGAAATCAAAGGAGTTAGGACATGGGGCTTTGCGCTTTGTGGTTCTCAGCTCAGTGCAAGGCTCGTTACATCTGGGGCTGCATATGGGTTGAGGTGAGCAAAGGAAGGGTGGATGATGACACTTCAGCTGAGCAGGACCTGTTGCAGCATCTCTCAGGCAGTGTCTGCAATCTCAACGCTGTAATTGTGGCTGCCACCCCATGACCAAGAGAGAAGCGTCTGCCTCCCCCAACTTTCCCCAGAGCTGACAGACAAACTTAACTAGTCCTTTGATAATTAAGGGGTGAAAACATCAAATCCCTAGACATAACCATTAGCATCTTTTATAGTGTCAAGTAAGTCAGTGGTGTGACGGCAATGTGACAAGCTGTGAAAATGTCTTTAGCCCACAGTGCAGTAGGATGGTATGTGGGAGCACTGGAATGAAGGTTAATGCATGAATGCTGGAATATAGTGTTCGGCAGAGTATTTCATCCTCGGCAGTATGGTGTAAGTATCCTTGGATGATAAGCGGTTCCTGAGCCGTCCAGATTACCATAAACTCTCAATATCCCAATAATACAGCACCCACAGGTACAGTTTTCGTCTTTCTGGGGCAGGCGAATTTGCATTTTTAATTCAGAGGAATCTCATTACTCTTATCCCAATGACTGAGAAATGCTAAAACAGGATAAACAAGGAAAGCCTTCAGCCCTTTTGCAGTAAATGTTATTTTTACATTTCAAAATGGATTTAATCGAATGGATGAAATTCAGTTCTAGAAGCCCAGCTATGCAGCTGAACGAAAGCGGGGTGATCCTACATTTGATCATCTCTTTTCTTTTTTCCCAGCTAAAACTTGTCAAAAGAGTAATTTTGTTATGACAGTAGCTTTTTCAAATTGAAGATCTGCAGCCTTCTCTATCTGCCTGGGCAAGAACAGCATATTAGAAAGTTGCAAATGAAATGAGATAAGACATCATTCAGCAGAAGGAGACAAGCTTAGCAGTAGCATATGAATGGGATGTGCTGTTCAACATCTTTGTCGGTGACATGGACAGTGGGATTAAGTGCACCCTCAGCAAGTTTGCTGAAGATACCGAGCTGTGAGGCGAGGTAGACACACTGGAGGGGAGAGATGCCATCAAGAGGGACCTGGACAGGCTGGAGAGGTGGGCCCAAACCAACCTCATGAAGTTCAACAAGGCCAAGTGCAAGGCCCTACATCTGGGTTGGGGCAATCCCAAGCACAAATACAGGCTGGGCAGATCAAGGGCAGCCCTGAGGAGAAGGACCTAGGTGTGCTGATTGATGAGAAGCTCAACATGAGCTGGCAATGCATGATCACAGCCCAGAAGGCCAACCGTATCCTGGGCTGCATCAGAAGTGTGGCCCGCAGGTCAAGGGAGGTGGTTCTTCCCCTCTACTCCACTCTCGTGAGACCCCACCTGGAGTACTGCGTCCAGCTATAGAGACCCTAACGTAGGAAAGACATGGACCTGCTGGAGCAGGTTCGGAGGAGGGCCACAAAGATGATCAGAGGGCTGGAGCACCTCTCCTATGAGGACAGGCTGAGAGAGTTGGGATTGTTCAGCCTGGAGAAGAGAAGGCTC
Organism: Anarhynchus alexandrinus; assembly: GCA_008711295.1. Lineage (NCBI taxonomy): Eukaryota > Metazoa > Chordata > Aves > Charadriiformes > Charadriidae > Anarhynchus > Anarhynchus alexandrinus. The sequence goes on along the minus strand of VUYV01000203.1, from coordinate 262,827 downwards.
CAGGGAGACCTTATTGTGGCCTTTCAGTACTTAAAGGGGGCCTACAGGAGAGCTGGGGAGGGGCTTTTTACTAGGGCGTGTAGTGATAGGACAAGAGGGAATGGCTTCAAACTGAAAGAGGGTATATTTAGATTCGATATTAGGAAGAAATCCTTTACTGTAAGGGTGGTGAGGAACTGGAACAGGTTGTCCAGAGAAGTTGTGGAGGCCCCATCCCTGGAGGTGTTCAAGGCCAGGCTAGATGGGGCTTTGAGTAACCTGGTCTAGTGGAAGGTGTCCCTGCCCAGGGCAGGGGGGTTGGAACTCGATGATCTTCAAGGTCCCTTCCAACCTAAACCATTCTATGATTCTATGATATTGCACTTGGCATCATGAGCAGGACTAGGAAAGGTGGGATATTTGGGATTCCACTAACCTCTACAGTGAGGGAACTGCAAGCAGTTGGTTCACATATCTGAATACAGCAAAGAGGCATGTTGCAGATCTATGGATTAATAGAAGCATACACCCTTCAGCTGTCATTATCTATAGGGATACAAATGGTGAATATAATGATCTGGGCCTTCCAACCAGACTGAGGGCTTTTCTCATGCATCCCAATAAATGTTGTGGCTTTTCAAGGACTGTTCTTCCATTTTTAAGGCAGGGGAATAACTAGTCTGTTATCTAGTAAGACAGCAGCACAGAACTTCTTAGGAGTTTGATCAAGTTATTACTTCTGATAGTAACTGACTTTGGAAAAGGATTGTGTGTTTTTTCTAGTGACCATTGGTCTTTCATTATTTTTTTTCTCTTTTTCTGAGATACACAATGGGACTCCTCCTTCTTATTATACATAACAGAAAATTACTAAAATAGAATTGAAAGCATAACATGGCTTACAGCTGTACAATAGTTTATAAGTTACAGTATGTCATTCTTACCTTTTGGAATCTGTTCTGCCTTCAAAAAATAAAATTCAGAAATGGCTTGTTGACTTTTTTAAGGGTAATACTTCAGTAATGTAAAATAGTGCACAATGTCATTCTCATCTGAAGAAAATAGTTCTCTAAAGAAACCTCTGTAAGCGTTTCACCGTTCATGTTCTTTGCTGTCTTTCATCTTTTTCACAAAATGATGCGTTTCAGATTCCAGGTCTGTCAGCTCTATTAGGTATCTCAATTGAAGCTGGGCTGTTGCCTTCTTACTCTTTAGTAATTTCATCAAATGTGTACTTTCAGTAATATCTGAACAAGCCAATTTGCTTAGACCTTCCGTTCATTTTCTCCTAAATTATATTTAGGCCAAAACCCACAGAAATAGCTTTAAATGATTTTTTTTTTTTTTTAACATCTGTAAGTCTTGGCTGAGGCTGAAGTCCTGTTGTGTGTTACTTTCATTGTTTGCATTACCGACAAAGTGTCTCTGGAGTGCAAAGTCCAGTGCAGCTGGGCTTTGCTGTTCAGCCTCCTTCACCCATCTCACCCCAAGCCATTTTTTGTAGAATGCAGACTTAGACCCATTTACATACAAATGTGTTGAATATTTTGTGAAGCTTCTGCTTGTTCCTCTGAAGCCGCTGACGTAATTATCATATTTATATAAATCAGTCTTGACGAAAATGTTTGAAAACTGCACAGTTGGAAATCATAACTAATTCAGCCTCACATACTTAGACCTTTTGGTCTCTCTTGTGACCATGTGCACTTCCATAGTAGCACTACTGAAGAATAATTCAGGTTTTTTTCTTACTTTTTTGGCTTGGGAAAAGTGAAAGTGTGTTTTGACTACAGTAGGTGCACAAAGGCATTTAACAATTTAGAGCTGAAAAAGACCTTCTGTGCTTGAAAGCTTCCCTGGTTTCCTTCCACTCTGTCAGCTGGTCTAATAAAAAGACAGAATCTCTGTCTGCACAAATGTACTTTCAAAAATGTAACATGTCTCTTTTTTTGTTTCTCTCAGAGGGTTTTTGGTTGGGGTTGTTTTGCTGTTTTTTTTTCAAATTAGATCCGAATTGTATTTCACATGAGACCCCACCTGGGGTTCTGCATCCAGCTCTGGGGCCCCAAGCACAAGACAGACATAGACCTGTTGGAGTGGGTCCAGAGGAGGGCCAGGAAGATGATCAGAGGGTTGGAGCATCTCTGCTATGAAGAAAGGCTGAGAGAGTTTGGGTTGTTCAGCCTGGAGAAGAGAAGGCTTTGGGGAGATCTTATGACAACTTTTCAATATATAAAGGGGGCGTATAGGAAAGATGGAGAAAGACTTTTTACCAAGGCCTGTAGTGACAGGACAAGGGGCAATAGTTTTATACTGAAAGAGGGTAAATTTAGATTGGACATAACAAAGAAATTTTTTAGGATGATGGTGGTGAGACCGTGGAACAGGTTGCCCAGAGAAGCTGTGGATGCCCCATCCCTGGAAGCGTTCAAGGTCAGTTTGGATGGCTTTGAGCAGCCTGGTCTACTGGAAGATGTCCCTGTCCATGGCATGAGGGGGTTGGCCTAGATGATCTTCCGACCCAAACCATGCTGTGGTTCTATGATTAAGGTAGCACTCAGCGTAGAGAGAACACAGAGTTACTTTAAATTTTGTGCAGTGTAACCCGGGGTTTCAATTAAGATCCAAGCTACAGGAAACTGAGAAGGAAATCAAATTATTGCCTGAGAGCTGCTATTGGCCTCTGGATTTATTTTTCTTCCAACAGTAACATAATACATAGTCAGACGAGGCTGATCATAGGTGCAGGAGCCTTTCATGCGCAAGTGCAACAGACAGCATGCATTTTCAAATAACAATTCCTTTCAATCTTGTGCTGTACATAGAATCATAGAATCATAGAATTAGTGAGGTTGGAAGGGGCCTTTAAGATCATCAAGTCCAACCGTTAACCTACCCTGANAAGAAGGCTCCGGGGAGATCTTATTGCGGCCTTTCAGTACCTAAAGGGGGCCTACAGGAGAGCTGGGGAAGGACTTTTTACTAGGGCATGTAGTGATAGGACAAGAGGGAATGGCTTCAAACTGAAAGAGGGTATATTTAGATTCAATATTAGGAAGAAATCCTTTACTGTAAGGGTGGTGAGGCACTGGAACAGGTTGTCCAGAGAAGTTGTGGAGGCCCCATCCCTGGAGGTGTTCAAGGCCAGGCTGGACGTGGCCTTGGGCAACCTGGTCTAGTGGGAGGTGTCCCTGCCTATGGCAGGAGGGTTGGAACTCGGTGATCTTCAAGGTCCTTTCCAACCTAAACCATTCTATGATTCTATGATTCTATGATTTACATCTGATAAATGATCTTTTGCTTGACCATTCTATACGATCACTGCATTTTTCCAAACAGTAATTATCAGGTTGGTGTTGCCTAAACCTCAGGGAGTTTCCTCCTTGAAATAAAACAAATTGTTTACTTATTTTCTAAATAACCTCTATATAAGTCTAAAATGAGCATCAATACCTTTCAAATAGCATCAGGTAATTAATGTCACTTTCTTTTTGCCCCAGGTGGTTTAGTCTTGTATGCAACATTCTTGAGTTATGCGTTAATAGTGAATACAGTGGAGAAACTTATCCATAAAGCTACTCAGAATAAAAATTAACGGTGGATAAATTAGTATCACTTGTCACAACATCAGAAATCTTTGAAACATCAAGAAAGATTTTGCTCATTTTAAATAGGATTTTAAGATTTATCTCAGCATCACTGTAAGAAAGGCTAAGGATCACAAAACAGGATTACTAGCGGTAAAACCAAGAAAATAAGGAAGAAAATAATATTTTTATAGCACATAAACATAATAAACAAATATAAACCTGTTCTGAGTGTAACAGATGAGTGTCACTTTGGCTTTCATTCTGCTTTAATAAAGAACAGAAAAACAAAACCAGGTCCCATTAGTGCCAAATTATTTGACATCGTGAAAACAGTACTCTAAGGAAGATGTCTAACATGAGGATCATGCTCTTGCCTTAGACACATCAATCTTTCTCTAAATTCTTGTAATCTTACTAGATAATTAATTGTACTTTCTGGGATTATGTTCCAGTTACACTATGTATAGCTTCTGCCAACAGCTAATTCGTTGTCTTAATATTCTTTTCTATGCAGAAGTTTCAATACGTGTTGGTTTGAGTCATTCAGAACAGAACTCAGTAGAGAGAATAAATGAAATGACCCTTTGATGGAAAGGACTACATTAGCTGTGGCTTTCAATTTACTTTGAAAGACAAGGTGTAATGAAGTTAATTTCATACTCAGGTGTATGCTTAAGAGTGTTTTTAATACTTTTTGATGCTGTCTACCTACATACATTCTTGATCCATTTTTTTATCTGACATTCGACTGAAATTCTGAGCTTATGGTACCACCTAATGAGATGACATCATAACATACCATTTATAATAGAGTGGGGAACGTAGATATTGTAAACTGTGCACCTTAAACCTGTCTGGTTTCCCTCAACTTCTTTGTTTTATGTAATTTTTGGAATCGCTTATCAAGCATCTCAATTTGTTTCTGTCCAAGTGAAATTACTTTTTTAATGAGGTAAATAAAGCAGCCAGCTGAGTCTCCATGAATTCTTTTGAGCTGAACTCTCAAACTATTGTTTTAACAAGAGAAAAGATACTACTTTTTTCTTTCTTTTTTTTTTTAAAAAAAACAAGCCTTCTATATATCATCGCTTATTACCTTTGCTCTTCTTGCTTCTGTATTGGGTGTCTGTGCCCAGGCACTAGCCAAGGGAGCTGCTGGGGTGGCCTCTGTGATGAGAGACCAGGGCTGCCCTGTGATGGACAGTGATGGTTCCAGCAGGCTCAAACCAACCCGTTGCAGGGCACAGCAGAGCCCAGCAAGATGCTAGTGGCACCTCTGTAATAACATGTTTAAGAAAGGGTAAAGAATGCTGGACAGCAGGTGTGAGAGACAGTAGTGAGAAAAATGTGAAAGAAACAGCCCTGCAGACATCAAGGTCAGTGAAGAAGGAGAGGGAGAAGGTGCTCACGGCACTGGAGCAGAGATTCCCCCACAGACAGTGGTGAAGATCATGGTGAGACAAGTTGTCCCTCTGCAACCCATGGAGGATCACAGTGGAGCAGATATCCACACTGCAGCCCGTGGAGGACCCCACTTTGGAGCAGATGGATGTGCCCTGGAGGAAGCTGCAGCCTGTGGAGAGTCCATGCTGGAGCAGGCTCCTGGCAGGAGCTACGACCCATGGAGAGGAGCACACACAGGAAAACGTTTTTTCACAGGACCTGTGGCCTGTGGGGAACCCACGCTGGAGCAGTCTGTTCCTGAAGTACTGTAGCCCATGGAAAGGACCCATGCTGGAACCACAGCCTGTGGGAAAGATGCATGTTGGAGCAGTTCAGGCAGGATTTTATCCTAGTGGAGGAACTCTACCTTGGAGCGGGGGAACAGTGTGAGGAGGAAGGAGCAGCAGAGACAAAGCGTTATGGACTGGCCATAACACCCATTCCCCTTTCCCCTGAGCCGCTGGTGGACAGGTAGAAGGATCAGGAATGAAGAAGTGAATTTGAGCCTGGGAAGAAGGGTAGGGGGGGAAGTATTTTTAGTTTTGTCTTTGTCTCTCACCACCCTACTCTATTTTTAATTGGCTATAAATTAAATTCATTTCCCAAGTCAAGTCTGTTTTGCCTGTGGTGGTAATTGGTGAGTGATCTCCCTGCCTTTGTCTCGAGCTTTTTTATCTTATTTTCTTTCCCTTTCCTGTTGAGGAGGGGAGTGAGAGAGCGGCTGGGTGGGCGCTTGGAGGTCAGCCAAGGTTAAACCCACCACAGTTTCCTACTTCTTCTGCAAGGAATTTGGACTGTATCCCACTACCTGAAAGCATGCACTACCTAACGTAGCAGACTGAAGATTGTATTAGCATTGGGAAATTTATGTGTGGCTTCAATCCATGAAAATTATGTGCATGCCATTCTATTCCCATGACACTCACAAGGAAGAAAGCACACTGTGAAAAGATTCATAAAATGTTTGCACTAGGACATGAAACACTGTCACCCATCTAAAATTAGTCCAATGTTACCTTTTCTGACTTTTCTGAAATTTCAGTAAATCTATGTGTTCTCTGGTTGGGGAACATCGAGAAGACAGCTCTAAACATACTGCCACTTTTAATTAAAATATCAGCTAGTGAAAGCTATTAAAATATCATCATAGTGTAATACGCTTTTCAAGCACAACTCGCACTGGCAAATCCTTCAGGACTGAAAAATACAAATGGTGTATTTGGTTAGGAAGGCAGGGCTCTGCCCACCGTGAAAGTCTTCTGTATACAGCCAGTTTCTTTTTAAGCTGGGATATTCTTTGAATTAAGTTCAGGTCAGCTGCAGCCAGCTTTTGATACAATGCCTGATCTGTATCCCCATTCTGGAGCTATTTTCTGGAGTTTAAGTGAGTATAAGCTTGGCTACAGCAGCATGGTTTTGGTTTGGTTTTTGCTTTGCCCACCCAAAGCTTCTCTGTTTATCAGTGGTGATTTTTTTTCCGTTCTGTGTTGTGCCTTCACTGAGTTTTTTCTAGCTGTAGGAACTTCTTTAGTATATTCTCTGCTGTCAAAGTGCTATTGCTAAAATGAAGCATGGTCTTGCTCTTGCTAGGCTAGGGAGTGCATTGAACTCTGTTTTGGAGACCTTGCAGCAAAGGTAGCTCAACGTTGGCAAAACTGTGTGTGACATATATTTGTCACAAAATTAATTGCTGTAATTGCTTCCTCATACTCACTCTGGCTCATAATTTGTGCATGGGCTTATTGCAGCCATCATCATGTAATAATGTAGGGCAATGGGATGTCTGCAACAGGGAGGGGGTAAAGTGTAAAGGTGATGTAAAGCCACCTTTGTTTCTCCTTACTTTGGCTGTACCAATGATTTGGTACAAGTCTAGTGACTTGCACCAAAATTTTCAAGGGTTATTTGTACTATTGAACAGCAAAAGTTTCACAACATTGTAATTACAGGCTCTTGCTTGGAAGGTTTGTGTGCTGTGATACTAGCAGGATGTAATTACAACTTCAGTGTATAAAGTAGTGGTAGTGAATCCCGAAGGATATTCTATACTAGGGTAAGCGTATGCCAAATTATGCTCAGAGCTGACAACACTCCCACGTTTGGGATCAATTTTCAGTGATATAAAATGCTCTGGTTTAAATACAAATAGCCAGGACAGTTTCTTCACTGAGTCACTTGACTATGATCTGCAGCTCCAGTAATTCATGGAGGCTGGTAGGGAAGGGAATCTAAACCAATAGACCATTCAGTGCAATATTCCTGTTTTAGAATAGAACATATGCTATCTACTGTAATTACCTACAGTTTATTGAATAAAATACTGCTCTATCCTGAAACTGAAACCAAACTGGCAAATTGCAACAATCAATGTGTAGGAGATATCTTAAAGAGAAAACCTAGAGATAGGGTTACGTTCAGCTTCATTAACATTTAAGTGAGCGTTGAGGAAAGGAAATAAAGTGTATACTGATGAAGTATACAGATTTTATTAATTAGAAAGATGTTGCAAGCACCTCAAGGAGAAACAAACAAAGAGACCTAAATGCGTTTCTCAATCTAGATAAAATATCAGATGTTCAGCTTGAAAAAAATGAAAACTGATCAACTTGAAGAAAGGCAGCCAAAAATATGCACCCTCAGGGAGGTCAGAACTCTTGGAAAGAAGTTTTGTGCCATGACAGTTACATTAGAGGACACGAATTGCATTCTGAACTTGCTGCTCAGTTTGGCAGAAATAAAAAGTTCAGTGCAACTTGCTCTTGTATGTCAAATCCCTGAGTAGGGTGTTAACACTCCTTTTTTTAAATGCTTCCAGTGAGAGCATGTTTAGAATTTTGTATCTGACCCTCAGCAACTGCAGGCTAGACAGCTGCTGATAAAGTCAGTATTGAAAAACCTCTATCAAAACAATGTATACTAGGATAGTTTGAGATCTTGCTATTTATATTTGGTTTAAGTTATGAATAAAGAAATAATCAGTCATTGAGCTTTTGCAGCCTCCCAAATTAATGGGAGTTACTGGAAGCACTCATCTTCATTTCAATAGACTTCAGATAAGGATCAAAGAGATTGAAAAGCCTATCAGTAAATTCAGTCACTAAATCATCAAAATTGATTGTTAGCCAATAACACTTTCAAAAACTGAAGGTAACTTTGAAAATACTGCTTTTGTTTACTCCTGAAGAATAGTAGTATTGCTAACATGTAGTCTGTATTTACAAGAATTTACTATTCGAGTTTTACACTTAAGAGTAATTTACATTGGTAAACCCGAAATTGCCTTTATGTTGTTTCTTTCAACTTCTGAATAGAAGTCACATCACTATATTTTTGTCAGTAAAAGGAGATGAAATGTTAGTAATATTATGGGAATGTTTTTTATATATTACAAGTGATGCTTGTGAGCAGCATGTAGCTGTGTATGTACATACGCATCCTTTTATCAAAACCTACAGCAGATTTTTCTTGTCTTTTCGGTGACAAATCAAGTGGCTTTCAGTTTCATTTGGGAGTTTGGCATCTAATTATACTAAACTTACTAATCTCTTGAAATATTAGTGCTTCTTAATACACCTATAAATATTTGGCATACGAAGTAGGCAAAATAATACTTTCACTGGATAATTCCTGCTATGCACCTATGACAATGAAACTAGTGAATTAAATGTGGTGTGGATCTCAGGATCATTGTACAGTGTATAAGATACATTAACAGCAACTGCCATCAAATCACTACTGAGCATCCCTTAGTATGGGAATTTAAGGAAAAAAACCCTCATAAATGTGGATTTGTAGTCTTAACAGCATTCAGGGATGATAAAATCACTGAGAAATATAAGCATGCAACAAAACAGTCAAAATACAGAATGTAGTAGCTTGCTTTCAATTTGTACCTTGCTGTAAACCCCTTGCAACAGCCCATTTATTGTCCTAACTTCTCATGCAGTTGACCGCTCTTTACCTGCCATCCCTTGTCTGAACTTTATGTTTCTTCTCCAGTCTTTGTCTTTCCTTTGTGTCTTCATTAATCCATCCTCTTCTTTCCTATAAACTGGGAAATAGGCTATAACGAACAAGAGGGTATGATGCTTCACTTGTTGCCATAAGTCACTGAGAGAACATTAACGGGAATAATGAGTCTTTCTTCCCCAAAATTGAAAGAAAAGCTTTAGAGGAGTAACTGCACCCTACATCTTTTAATTTTCCTGTGGTATACTGTTATACGGGCTTCCTACTTAAACGCTTGCCATCTCTAAAGGTTGTGCTCAATTCAGGACGTATCTTCTATTACTTTCTACTTAGAGAAGAATGTATTAAATTAGTTATAAGTTTATGTATATTGATGCTGTGACACACATTGAATTTCTCTCTGAATGTCTTCTGGAAAACCTCTAGTCTTTACAGGAGAGACAGATAAAGAATGTGTTCTGGAGTGAAGCCATGAGTTGTGTTTTTTTCCCTCTGAAGAGCTCTCACATTTGACAGATCTCCAATTTTGTTTCTCTTTTGCCTCAAGTTAGCAGCAAATTAACCACCGTGTGTGTGTGTATGCACTGAATATAGTCTTGAAAGACCTACATTTGGGTCTGAGCCACTCAGTTAACTGAGTTAAGAACATCATCGGCATCATTGGAAAAGCCCTACTTAAGCTGCTGCGTCCTTCCTGTGCTGCATGTGCCAAGGTATGTGGTGTACTGCATGGTATACGTGGGTCTTAGTGCTTTGTGATCTGAGCAGCTGTACAGGTGGTTTTTTTCTTTTTAGTGAAGTCTAGAACTTGATTGTCCTTCTGGCCACAGAGTAATAAATCAGAGAAAGGCACTGGGAAACCCGCTATGCTCATGTGGCTTATTCTACATCCTCACTGGGAGAATTTCAGCTGGCCTTCAGCCAGCAGCTCAAGAGAGCCTAAGGTGAGAGTGTCAATGAAGTCGGTGGATAGGACTTCTGTGTGGGGTGAAGGAGCAAGAGAGACAATGCTTAGGTCCAAATTACTTCAAAAAAAACCAAAGTAACCTCTGAAAGAATGAGAGACACTTCAGGTAGATCAGCTCCCTGAAGTACGTTTGCTGAAGTATTTTTTGAAGGCTGCAGTATTTTGTTCCGAGGACTTCATTATTAAAACCACTGAAATGTATTGGAAGGTCACCCAATTGTAAATCCCTCTTCAGGAACAAAGAGATATGGAAACTAATTTTTACTTGTTTGCAGAGAAATTTCCCTGTGCAGAATTGCCAATGACACTGAACTTATCAGCCTGTCAACCTCTGACATGAGAGAAAGGGGTATTAAAGCAGAATATATTGTCATTTTCAGATGAGATACCATCAGCAGTAGTAGGTCAGTGTAGCCTTTCCATGTGTAAAGTACATAGCAGAAATAACTTCCGTCCATTAATGTATTTTGGATTATACTTTAAAAGTGATTTTAAGATGTTCTTCTGCCCAGTGCTTTTGATGGGCCCAGTGGTCTAATTTCCCCAAGGCTTCCTTTCAACCGTACAGCTTGAGATACAATTTCTGTTTACTGTGATTAAAAAACATCAAAGCATTGATTGTCTATTTCAAATTCCTTTACCAAGCTAATTTGAATCATTAACTACCCCATTGAAGTCACAACTCAAATTGTTTCTTTAGCCTGCTTTTTCATTTTTCCTGCTTCTTTAAGTAATATTCTATTCTCTTCATTAATTTTTAAAACTCCTTCAATTCAGTCAATACGTGATGTGAAATTTAACTGTCAGATTTGCTTCTTAAAAACAAACAAACAAACAAAAAAAGATACCCAAATGCCTGAAAGGGAACCAGAAATCTCAACAATATTGTAGAATAATAAAAGCAATAAATAATATTCCTTAGAGACCCTTAAGTGGGTGGATAAGTGATATTATTCATTTGTAGAAGGTCAATAAATTGAGACGCAGGCTTCACAGAGGATTAACTCGGGGTCACTTAGCAACCTGGCAGCTCAGCCCAGGGTGAACCGCAGTCAGTCTGCTTTCTCTGGAATGAGCTGGCAGCTAATGCCAGAGTAACTTCCTCTCTGTCCTTCAGGGCATTTCCAGTCAAGGAAGGTCAATGGAAGGACAGGAATTTCGATGGTGTACCACTATCAAAATTATGCATAATCTTATATTTTGTTTCACTGTTTTCCGACACTCTTTGCTTGGGAGCAGAATGTGGAAAATGAAGGTGAAACCATCTGTGAGAACCTTGCTGGATTGATGTTTCTATCTTTCCTATGTACTCCAATGCTGAACTTGATTTAGATCTTGTCTCCAAATAAGAGATTTTTGCCCTAACTTGCATTGTTTTTAAGTCAATTTCACTGATTTAATGAAGAATCTGTATATGGATACCTACTTTTGCTCTCCATCTCCTTTTTAGTTTAGTACTAACATGTTTTCTTTCTAATGAAACCAAGGTAACTTTCCTTAAGACATATAACAGTCAGCTAATGCATACGGTAATTGCAATTCCATCAGCTCAATCAGATTTGAAATAATAGTTTTAAAAACATGCATGATGGGGCCTGGTCTTTGAAATACTGTACAGCTGAGTCTGAGGAATCACATAGGAAATCTCAGGTGTCCAAAAGTAACACTCTAAAATCTACAGTAGAAGTGTTTCATATAGGCAGCTGCTTTTTCAGCTTCTATGACCAGATCCACAAGTACAGAACAACTAGCTTTGCCCCGACCTGCCTTTTAAGTTTAAAACAAATCTATTGTGTAGACACAGGAAAGAATCTCTGATCTACAAGATATTGCACATAAATGTTTTATTCTGGAGCTTAGATACTGTAGGCATAAGATCATTAAAAATGCATAAGTCGTGTATACACTTGTGGGGAACTGACTCAGAATAGAGAGGTAAGGAGAAGCAAAGTGATTCTGCACCTAAGAGAGAAAGGAGAGAACACAAATGCAATGAACCTTTAATAAGAAGGAAAGAAAGACACCTAATGGTCAAAAGGAAATTAACAGAACACGGCAATCATCAGAATACAAATGTCAAAACAAATGGCAGGACTATTTGCTGTCAGAGTCCTGAGCAGTGCCATGTAGAGCTGTTTGCCACATACTGTATGTATTACTTCTACTGCTCGCCACACGCTGTGGAAGTATATAATATAAAGAGAATGGGAGCATGTGTGTGCATTTATCCATATTTTCCATAGCATACTGCATTTTGGATTAATGAAATAATAATGAATAATAATAATGAAAATAATAATGAAATAATGAATAATGAAAATTTTGACTAAATGAAGCATCAAAAAGCACAATTACAACAGAAACCCCACTTCTGCTAGCCCAAACTGGAAAAATAGTACTTTGATTTCTCATTCTTGAATATATCTACTGTCTTTCAGATGATTCAAGCCGTAATATTTATAATATATAATATAATTAAAGATTGCTTTCACTCTCCTTGCTCCAAAAGATAAAAATGATGGATTTTTTGAAAATATGAACATCCATAAGGTATGATTTTAATTAGTGTTTTCAGTGGAGTCAGTAACCTCTTAAAAATCTAGGTCTAGCCATATGTAATCCCCCTTCACTAACTGAATCTGTCTCCTCAGAACATTTGGTAACTAAATTGGCCTTGCCATCTGTCTTGAGCTCAAGGGCCTTGACAGTTTTAAGGATAGCAAATAAGTGCAAGAGATGTGTCTAAGGAACAAGAAGTGAAGTAGGGCTGGAGTTTCAGTATTCCCAAAATTCTTGGAAAGAATTTGGAAGTGCCATATAAACTGCAGGAACCAAACCAAGAAAAAAAATTACAGCCTTCAGTTAAAAAAAGGAAGAAGTCAGTACCTAATGCCTGTGGAAATAGTACCTTCAAACACCTTTTCCCAGAAGACAGTGAGTTACAGCCATCTGGACACCAAGGAGCTGTATGTACAGTCCCTCCTACATAGCCCTGTGTTCCACTAAATGCAGTTCGTAACTTTCAGTGCATCTCTTAAAGGATTCCCAAGACTCATATGATAATGTAATACCTAATGCCATTTAATCTTTTGGCTAATACATGTACTCAGTCTAAGACCAAGGAAGCATATACCTAGTTATGAACTGTCTTATACATAGATTGTAGCAGGCTTGAAAATAGCCTAGGTGCTGCCCAGAAATACTCTTCTTGTGTTTTGGTTTTCTTTTTCAAAAAAGACATTGATGTTAAATAGATTGCATGGGAGGGAGCACAAAGCCAATGGGGAATGTTTAATCTTATACTTAGAACAGAATAGAATGCTTCTACAACCTAAGCAGTGACATGATGCTCCTAGTATTTATTTATTTATGAACTTCCAACACTTATTTAATTATATGTATGCCATATAACATCAATCAGTTAAACTCCATGAAGTTCCTAAGATTTGATTTGTTGTTCCAATACTCTGATTTCATACCAAAATAAGAGCTTTAAAAGACATGAAGCTGCTGAACTGTGCTTCAGGCACATCTGTTTCTTTAATTTTACATGAAGAAGCTAGGATCTGTTTTGTTTTCTTCTTTCTATCACTTATATGTGTACACACGGATACAGAACTGCATTTCTTTAAAGGCTGTTCTATCCTTCAAATAAGGGCTTTTAAAGTCCTCCTCAAGCCAGTTTGACCTGCTGTGATGCTTTAACATTTAGCCCTTGATTGCAGGCCCTACTTAGCATCTGCCGTAGAAGACTTCCCCCAGTATTGTTCATAATTTACTAACTCCCTCTCTGTTCTGTCTTTAGAAATCACTCTAGTGCTTCAGTGACACAGAGATGCTCTGTCAGCAATTTCAGTTTTCTGCTTCCATTTTCTGGCCACTCATTTTGTCATTTTCTAGTATCTGCAAGTAGAGCAATTCTTGGTAGAGAGATAAGTGATTTACAGGCATATTTTGTACTACAGGAAGGAGAGAAACCTGGAATTTACTTTGATATTTCTTATGAAGTGTGATACATGCCAAGAAGGAGAGTTTGAGTGACGAGTTAGTGGAGAACAGCAGCAGTGTATGTCTCAGTCCTCTTGAAAAGACTCTATTTTAAAGAAAAATAGGTATAATTTGGTTGTTAGGCAGGAAAATCAGTGGCTACTCTTCTGAAATAAGAGCTCTCTGGGCCTTCTGCATGTGGTTGCCAGGTATTGGGCCATCCAGTGTTATAGCTATCATCTACTATATTGGTTATGAGCAAAAGTGATTTTATCCGTAACAATGTTAAATACCAGGTGTGGAGAATTTTGTTGTATCATTTGTGAGGGACTGTCTATATGAAGATCATATTATGCAAGAATATTCATATTCAGTATTAGCAAAACCGGTGGAAAGCTAAACTGAAAATATTCTTCACTGTCCTTCTTCGAAAGATGTTTCATTGTGTACAGTCACAGTAAAGGTAGGACAAACTTCATCTCATTCTGAAGGCTCTCTTATGTCATGGTATATAAAACTCTCAATTAGAATTACTTATCTAAAAATTAATGTATTTCCAAATTGAAGCGTTGACTGTATTATCTTTTTTTTTTCTTTTTTTTTTTTTTAAACTGTTCCAACTAATTGCTGGTGATATTTATGCTGGTGAAATCCATCACTTGGTGTTACTTTCCCCCACACAGGAATTATTCATCCATCCATCAAAAGGTTTGTGTGGGTGATAATGATGCACACAATAACATTAAGCTGCAGTAGCTCACCTTCAGCAATGCTCTTTCCATAGACTCTGACAAGCTCCGGGTTTACAATATTCATCACAGGCACTGAACGTTGTTTTCCAAAAGTGTGCAGAAGATTTTCTAGGTAGGGGATCTTTACAAGGAAACTCCACTTTGGTAGATGGAGCTACCACACAAATTAGAAGCCGCGTTGTTTCTCAGCTTTCTCCTGCCACTCGTACTGCCTGCTCTGATAGTCTGTGCTCAGTGCTGCTTACACACCGCATTATCAAAAACATCCCAACCGCAGCCAAAGGAGCAGGTGGCGTGCAGAATCCATACTTCACAGAGCTCCGTCAGGCCAGGGGGTCTTCCAGTTGTGGCATTAATGAAACCGGTATTCCTTGTGTTTAGTTTTGGGAACTTGATTGTCAAAATAACATCAAGAAGTTAGATGATAGTTTGGGGTTTCTTTTCTTGCTCTGCAAGAGGTTTCCTGGGTGACGGTGGGCAAATCTCCCAGCCTGTCAAAGCTTCTTTTGAGGCACTGCTGTTTTGAAATTAATCTATCTCATTTGGTTTGGGGAGAACTGATGCTGTCCGTAGAAGTATCAGGATAGGCAATGATGTGTTGCAGAACTTAAAGGATGTAAATAAATAGCAAAGGGTGAGATGTGTTGCTTGGACTATGAAGGGGACGAGAACTAGAAAACTATAAGAGGAATATCAAGGAATGGCTCCTGGTTTGGGGCTTTAGGGGTTTTTTTTTGCCTTTTTCCCCCTTATTTTTAAGACTAGTTAAAAATTAGTGTCTATTAAACTCTGGAACATGTAATTCTCATTACATAACTGCAACATGTATACATAATTAATTTTAAAAAAGATCTAGATTATTCAGGTAACAATGCTGGGACTGTGCTCTTTTCTTTTTTCTTGAATGTCTAAACATCTTTGTCACTCAGACAAAAGCTTACAGCAAATAATCCCTTTTATTTTTACTTAAAACTTCATCTCTCCGTAGTGCAGAGATTGATACCACAGAGCCTTCTCTCTCATTAGGAAGCACTATTTAAAATGACTGCTCTAATATACGAGGGAGAGGCCTTAGACATCCTTTGGAAAAAGTGAAGTGAGCATAAAGGATTTAAATATTACATGCTGCCTAAATTGTCTATTTCGGCTGGTAGAGAAATTGCCAAGGCGTTATTATGACTAAATGCAATTCATCTAAGTTAACTTTAAAGTTTATATTCTAGGGAAGAGCGAAACCTGGAAAGCATCCGCAGTGATCAAAGCTGACAGCATGATCCTTTTAATTCTGAAAATCGAAGCAGCTAGAGCAAGCACTGCAGGTGAACAAAAATACTGCAGGTGAACAAAAATGCTGCAGCTTCTTCAAAGGATGATAAGTTTTAACTAGAGCAATTATTTGGTATGCCATTTCGTGCATGAGGTAAAATACTTTTTCTTGCTTAACACCTTAATTGAGAAGGCTGAAGTTTAAAATTACCTTTGGAGGAATTCATTAAGAAGATAAAATGGCATTTAATGCAAAACCAGTTCTCAAATCACTACTTTGAGGACGGTGAGCAAAATCCATGGGAGTGATTACACAAACAAATGTATTTGTATTGATTTTGCAGGCAGTTGTTCTGTTTCGGTAGGTGNTGAGCAAAATCCATGGGAGTGATTACACAATGTATTGTAGGACAGACACATAGTTACAAAGTCTTAATGCAAACAAATGTATTTGTATTGATTTTGCGGGCAGTTGTTCTGTTTCAGTAGGCAAATCGGAGAAGTACCAAAGAACCTGTTGTTAACAGGCTTCAAGATCAAGTTGTAAGATCAAGAAATGGAGCGTCCAGCAGCAGAGCGTGCAGACTGAGATTCATTGGGAAAGGAGAGATGGCGTTGTAAGGTTGTTTCCTGCCTCAGAAAGCCCTGTCTGAATGCAGGTGCTGTAAAACCAGCATCAGCGGGTGTTGTAAGGACAGCTCAGGGGTGGTACTTGTGTCCAGCCCCGCCAGTGTTTCAGCTTTTAAATTGCACTTCACATATTCAAGGTGTTTCACCAGCACTTGACTCTTTGATCCTCATACAACCCATTGGCTGTTGGTGCTTCTTTGATACAGAACACTGAAATAGAGGAAAAAATTTAGATCCCAGTTTTTCATAATGTCCACCTCCAGTTTCCTTAGATACCAAACTCTGTCACAGATTAGGCATCAAAATCAAGATGTGAAAATAGATACTTCTGAAAATACCTGGTCATGTGCATTCCCTGAAGACAGGATACATGAGAAATGTGGATCCACGGATTTCTCTCTCAAGTCATTGTGGACCGCCAGAGTCAGCGCCTGTTTTATGCTCATCTGTCCCCCTTTGCCTTTTTCTTGTTGTTTTTTTTTTTTCTCATCTCACTGAAGTGTTAATCTTCAGCACTGACCTAGAGAGGATTTTAGAGAAGAATTGGCATGTTGCAATAGCAAGGGATTTCGTGTAAAGATGCCCCCCTCTCACAACAATTTCTTCAAAAGCTACTTGTTGTCATCTTATTTAAGTGTCTGCTGATGAAAACTGACAATCTGGTCCTCTTAATCATTTAATGTCACATCAAATATCTGTAATTAAAGGAAAAGAAACACTTACAAACGACGCATGTTTGAGGCTTTTTTTTCCCCTCATGTGACTTAGAACCTAATTCATTACAGTATATGCTGTGTTTTCTGGTAGACTGGTCTCTTCCTCACTTTAACGATGAGAAGTACAATAATAATGTACATTTAGAGTGCAATTAAATCTCTTTCTTATTCTGTTTTTTGCCCTGCCTCTTATTTTTCCCCTCTTTTTCCATATTGAAAATCTGTTCATAATTCACATTATGTCTTTCTGTACACTTAGTATAGATTTTTCACTTTCATTTCTCAAAATCTCTCAAAAATCCATGCAACTTTAAAGAACACTCATGAATTTTAATGAAGTAACTACCAATATTTTGAACGTGTGAGGTGACATACTATTATTTGCTTTCACATTGAGTTAATATTGCAAAATGGGATGTTAAGTGTCAAAAAACATTTTTTTCTCCTCTTCACAAAAAAGGCAGATGCACTATGTGAAAAAAAAAACCAACAGTCTCAGTATGTGTTTCTTAACATATCTTAACCTTTCTAAGAACGTATCAGTTTATTTATCAGTCTCAGTTTATTTTAGAGTACCCAAACACCTTAATAAGTCGGGCTTCCATTGTACAAACTACTGTAAAAACATACAGGCTTTACAAATGCCTCTATTGCAAAGACCTTACATTTTATAAAATAAAAGTAATAAATCAGCCTACAAGCAACGTATTTACATTTTAAAAAATTACAACATTTTGCATAAGTTAACAGTGTGCTTAATTCAAAACCAAACAGTAATAGGCAATCCATAAGCGTAACTTGCTCCCATCAGTAGCTTACTTTACAAAGTTTTCTGTTAGCTGTAGAAATCACTACCATATTTCTTTGAGCGATTTTATGTGATTTTTCTTTATGCATCTATCATTTCCACAAACCACTCTGTGACTTTTTTTTTTACATAAAATATCAAATCTTACTTGGTCTTCTTCATCGACCTTTATTTCTAATTTATTTTCCTTGCCATAGTAAAGTTCATGAGAAAATTGTTTTTGACGCTGTGGAAGATAAACTTTGTCTCATATCTTTTCCAAATGGTAATGACTGCATGAAGTTTTAGTGTTAAAAGAAAATAGTGTTGTGGAACAGAAGCAGCAAAAAAGTTAGTTTTATTTTGGAGATTTATTCCAAACTGGACTTTCTTAGGAGGGCTTTTAGTTTCTCGGATATATGTAACAATCTGGGTACTCATTCTTAGATATATGTAACATGCTTAGGATACTGGTACCTAGTGAAGTATTTGGAGGTTAGGAGAAAATGACCTTGTCTGAGTGGAATTTAGAAATGATCTAATTTAGGCTGAATGGCAGCTTCCTCTTATTCCTCTTTTCAAAAGAATGTTACTTGGTGAGGAAAAACTTTATGCAAAGTAAGTGTGGAGTCATCACCAAACATAAATCATTGTACTACATCAATATTCAGTTTTAGAGATAATAATGTAGCTAATAATTTTTTTTTTAATATTAAAGCTATAATTTGAGTACAAATTTACCTGAGAAAATGCATGTTGATGTCTCATCTGATATTTTCAGCTCACATTTTTGCTGTTATTAATAACAATCCACAAACTCTGATTTCCATAGGAAATAAGTAATGCATGCGTAGCAGTAAGAACTCCCAGGCTGAAAAGGCTATCTGTGAAGTTTCAGTGTTTCCTCAGCCTCAGATGCGTATGGTATCCTGCCAATCCCACAGAGAGTACTTGAGATTTAAATGAGTCATGTGGATGATTTGACAAAGCAAAGCCACGTGTGTCTTCAGAAGCGTGTTATTTCCTTTTGTTCTGATATGGTTCCTACTCATTTATCAAATGCAAGAGCAAGCTCTTTTTACTGTTCATAGACTTGGAAATATCTTTTCTATGTTCCATAAATAGTAGCAGTGGATCTATTTAGCATAGAAAAAAGTGGGAGTGTAATTAAGAGTATGTGATAGCACTAAAGGAGGAAAAATCTAGGCTGAGCATTAGGAGAATCTTTCTAACGTCAAAATTCAGCAGACAGGTAGTAATCTAGTGTACAAAGTGGCTGAAATGCCTTTCTCTTTTCTCTTTTTCTGTCTGAGAAAAGAGGAAATACATGGTAAGGAGAAACCTGAGTCAGAGCAGAAGTTTGCTCAGGATAGGAGACATCCAACTGAGTGTTTAGGAGTTAGGTGTGTTGTCTGAGAGCATCACCTGGTCTTGCTTTGTGATCAAGGAATGGTGAGAGCTCAGAAAGCAATTCCGTGTCTCAGCTAGCTGTCTTAGAAAGGGATAAATCGCTCACCGGAGGAGCTGCGCACTCTCAGTAGGCTCTCACGGTAATCACCCTGACACACCTGTCTTCTTTTTTATTTTTCCTGAGTTTGAAAAGCAGAAGGAGATTAACAGAAATACCTGCAGAAGTAAATATGCAACAATGTTGCTGAAAAAAACCTTTTTTAGCACTTGCGTGATTTCAAAGCGTCAAGCTGCTTAGATGCATTTTGGGTTTTGCAGTTGGGCAGGGACAGTTTTTTGAGACGTTTGATTAAGAAGCTCTCCTGAGCAGTCTGCCCTACTCACACTGCGTAAACTACTGAGCTTTTTATTAAGCATCTCCTGCTGCATTTTACAGCCCAGAATCAATTTTGGTTTGCCTGAAAGCATCAGGCTGTTAATTGTGATGGTTTCAGGATACGCTCCATATGTGGTTTGCCCATCCATGCAATGTCGGTGGTAATCCGTTGGGGAGAAGTAGAGCAAACAGCTGAGGATGGTAACTGTTCCCTGCCGTCCAAGTTTAATTCACCTGCATCGGTGAGACAAAGGCATAAAGGCTTTTAAATTAATTACACCCTTTTGCAACACCTAGCCCAGTATGCGTATTAAAACACCGACACGAAGCCGAAGACTGCGAGTTTGTGAACTTTGCTTTTGTAATCATACACATAGATGGAAAGTTAGATGGGCACTGATCTGTCTCTGGGTACACAATGCATAGAGTCATATGCTGGTCATGCTAGGAAGACTTTCAACTTTTGACCTGCAGCTGAGGCCATCAGTAAAATGCATGTCTCTCTTATTCCAAGCAAGTAGCACTGTAAGTTTAATACAGATATGAAAATGTCCTGTGCTATAGAATATGCATATAAGGTTGGAGAGAGAGAAAAGGAGAGAATGAGAAAGGGAAGTTACTCTTGATTTTTCTGCCCCTTAACCTGAGAATACAAATTAATTTCATTACACTGCTGCAGAACCTGTATTTTCAAACATCTTGACTGATTTTCCGTTTGCTTTGGTCTGTAAGTCTTCCTTCCAAGTAACTAGTGCACAGAAGTTCAAGGTGACTTTGATTCAGTTTGAGTCTTCTGAACAAAGAGGAAAAATCTCACTGTCACTACACCCTGTGGAGAGAAGCATCTCAGACCAATTTCTGCATTTTTAGGATATTTAAGATGAAAGAGACATGTCATTACTTTGTAGAAATAATGAATCTACCTATCTAGAGTCGATTTTCTACTTCCTGTGTCTTGCTATTTATTCTTCTGTGTAAGAAACAGTTGATTTAAAATGATTGACTGTGTAAGCTAAGAACTTCTGATTATGGTTTGCAGTTTTTCGTTGCTATTGCTGCAGGTTTCGATGCTTGCGTACTTTTTTTTAAATGCACTGCCTGTTGGCTTTGGTGTGTCTGTGGGGACATTGGTGTGTCTTTCCTGTGTACACACAACAGTCATAGGCAGTTCAAGCTAAACAGGCATTTGGCTGTGCCCAGACTCCTGACCCACAGTCAAGGTGGGTTTCATAAACATGAACATTTGTAATCCCATCTGCAAATCCATTTTGACTTTTAGCTTTGAAACCCAAAATAGATGGTTCTCTGAACTTTCCTGAAAAGTTTCTTGTTTTTCTTATGCCCTTTTCTGTTGTTCTTCTCGCAGTTGGGCTCAATCCCTTCACGACAAGAGAGAGCTCAAATAGTTAATCTTTACGTAACAGTACTCGAATCCTGCCCCAGCTATACCTGTAGCTGTTCCACTCCTGAAAGAATTTGCCTATTTGGCACATGGTGTTGTCAGTGGAACAGGAAGAGAATTGGTGGCTGGGTGAGACCTTGATTCAGAAAGATATGGTATATGAGGATTCACTCACTTTTTGTTGCGGGGGGCCCTCTTGAAGGCTCTTGGTAAGAAGAGAGGATGTCTATGCTTGAGAAGTAAGTGTTCATACTCCACGTGTAATATGAATAATTTTTGCAAAAAAATACGTGACTTCTGTTTGAATCATACATATTGGCAAGAATGAGAGATATACTAGGTGAATGATGCAGTTTATTTTCCCAATGAACAGATTGCATCTGCATCTTTTAATAACAAATTTTGCCCTCCGCCTCCCTGGTAAAACAATTGAGGTTCTGTGCAAAGCTTTTCAATTTGTGACTATTCATTGTTTTGAGATAAAATCTTTTTTAGCTACTGCAGTATTCACTCCTTTTGCAAATACGGAGGAAAGCAGAATGAAAGGAGCATGTTGCAAAGCACCTTCCTTAAAATAATTGGTTCCTGAGTGGCAGCACAGATTAGAGCAGAAGTTGTTTGTCCACTTGTCATTTCCTTTCATAGACTCCAAGCCTCTAGAAGTCATTTACATCTTACAAAAGAACAGAATAGCAACTATAAACCCAAAATTCAAAAGTTCATAAACTTGCATTTGAAATAGAAATCAGCAGAATCTGTGGACACTCTTTTCCAGACTTTGTGTGTGGGGAATGGATTTTTTTATTTTAGTTTTGCCTGGTTTACTGCACAGATTTCACAGGATTGTGGGACTGGATGAGTGGATGGATCACTGTAAAACTGATAAACCATCAGGAAGGTAGGTGTACTTAATTGTATGTCAGTTTAAGTCCCCAACTGTGATGCACTGATGAGAAAATGAAAAAAACAGTAACATAAGGTCATTTGAAATGAGAGGTCAGGGTCTGACTGGTAACTGATGGTAGAAAAGTATTATCAGGGATAATAGTGAAATAAAACAAAGTACTTGTAGCTCCTGGGATTTTTCTGTATTGATTATTGTTATGAATATAGGATTTTAAAGGATTTGGGGGGGGTTATTGAGTCAAGTCTTTTTCTATTGCAAATAATCACATCTCACATATTTCTATTTTAAATGTACCACACACCGTTTCAGAAATTATTTTGATAATGTAAGCAAAGGTGTAGAATACTGAACTTCCCCAACTCTGTTCATAAAGTACTCATAGCTTCTACATCTGTTGAATGTTTCTGAAAGAAAACATAAATATGGGAAATATTGTAAAGCAATTTAATTTTTAAAGCCCCTCACTGTGGTTATACTGTCAGTGAGTGATTCATTTTATGGTTATTTTTCACTGGAGGTCACTGTTGTAATGATATTGTAGACCTGGTTAATTGTTTTAGCATACCTCTCAGTTTTAATGAATAGGAACAAGAAGGAATGTGTGCATTATTCTTCCTAGTGAAATCAGGTCAGAATGTGTCCAACAATAGCCTTCTCTCTAAGCTGTGTCAGTTTTCTGTGAAAAACAGAATTTCTCAGGAAAAAATAATTACCTGAGTATTTTTTCCTTGGTTTGGTTTTTTTTGTTGGTTGGTGGTTTCTTTTACGTCAAGTTTAATTTGAATTGGAAATTTAATGAAAAATATACTTTAAGTAGGGATTTCAAATACTGGTTTCTTGGATCCTGTGGCTCTGACTATCTTAGCTCCTATGTCAACTGCCTTTTCTTGATTTCTTAAAGATTAAAATAGAGGATGAAAAATGCTTTAAATCCTGTCCCAAAGTAACTTTGCAAAAGCATGCCCAAAGCCTAGTGACCTTCAAAGGCGAACCTGCGTAGCTTTGGTTACAGTCAGATGAGATGGTTTTTTGTCATGATGCACATAGGGTTGTTTCAAATACTTGAGTTTCGTTTGAGAACTGTGGATCTATGTTGGGTTTTTATTGTATTTAAGATGAAAAGAATTTCTATTTAGGAAGACAGGATATGAGGCTCAGAGGGAAGTCCTGACTCATACAGTTCTTTTCTATTGCCAACAATTATGCTAATAAAAAACAAAACAAAACAAAACCCAAAAAAAACCCCAAGATTTGAGTGATGGATGAGAATGGTCATAAGAAAAAGGTGGGGTGTTTTGTTTTGTTTTGGCTTCTTCCAGGAAGGCGTGTCTACTTCATCTTTTGTCTAGATTTGATTAGCTTTCTAAATCACTGTAGAGCAGAAAAGCGTACCAGTAAACATGAACAGCCATCCTTGCTAATGCCTATTAATCTGGTTCTTCAGATGTTAGCACTGTTCAGCAGTTCTGTGAGAAAAAACAAAGCTAGCGTTATTAAATTAGTAGAAAACAGTGGTGGTCTAAAAGCTCTCTCATTTCATATATTTAACCAAGACTCTGTGGTGTTTGCCTGGTCTTCTGTATTCAGATCCAGTCTACTGCAAATGATCATTATGTGTCTCAGTGCATAGATAAAGAGTAAGGAAATGACCTCTGCTGTGTGCTGCTACGGAAATAACAAGTTTCTGCCATTTCATCATTTTAGTAAAGTTCCTGCACTTCATTCTTGTGCCTGTTGCAGTGTGTTCATTTAACTGTATGATTTAAAATGGAGAGCATTTGGCTAATTAGCAGGCAGCTGTTCACTTAAGTAAATGACTCATAGAGTGATATTTATGGTGCATAACTATTTTTCAAGCCTGGAGAAACGTGAAAAAAGAAAAAGAAACAAAAGCAGATGTTTATGCTTCTACATCCATGAAAAATGCTGTGATAAGTGACTGCTGCTTTCATTTCATGACATTTTTCTCAAAACTTAGTGATAAACTGGTAACCCCAGCTTTTGACTAATATCTTTCAAAATTAATGAGATAGCACTGTGAAAAAAATATCCAAAATACATTGTTTCCAGTATTTGTGTGAGCTGAATATGCAAAATGAATGATCAGACATCCCATGAAGAGGCCTCAAATTTATGATATGCATAGGCTCAATTAACACTTAGAGTACAGGAATTTGCAATTTGGCTAAAGCCTATTTGCTTTTTTTTTTCTATTACAAAACAATTATGTATGTATAAAATAGTTCAACTACAAATCAGAAAGTATCTATCCCCATGAACATCATACAGATTCCATTTTAAAACAGCGTTACTACCACAAAATTCCTACAGTGTTTCCTTTGGTCTGCTTTGGGAGTTGACAGCATTATAGACTTTAGCATTTGGAATCAAAAGCTTAAGGCATTCCTTGTGAAGACTACCTTGGGGCCATGCTTCTACTCATGAGCTGGTTTATCTCTGAACTGAAGACATCATCTTGGTGGTTTTGGAATGGGTTGGGTTTTTCTCCCCTCTTCCCTCCCCTTTAATTTGCCTGGCATTCGTCCGCTGTGTCTCTTACGCTGTTGAGTACTCTTCCACTGTTCCTCTTGTCTCTCCTCTGCCTGCTTTTGTGCATGCTCTTCTTGGTGCTCAGGTCACTCAACCATAGCTCAGGTACAGTATAAAATCTGTTCTGAACAAAGAGAAAATACAAAAGAGAACACTTTTTGTGTTCTCCCCCACTCTCTTTCTTTTTTAAAACCGGGCAGTGCCAGCTGCTAATTTAAGATTTTTGAGACCGTTCGGAGTACGAAGTTCTGTAGCATGGCTGGGTGGATTAGGCAGGCGGATAGTTTCTTTTCTTTCTTCCTTTGTTGTACTCCTGCACCCTGCTTTCAAATTCTTCTGAGATGGTTTTATAAAAGCTGTTGGTTAAAATACACAGGGTTTGGCTATTTTGAAAGGAATTAGTATTCTCATATAAATAAGGGGAATCTGGCTTTCTAAAAGTGACATATATACATTCTACCACAATCTTTGTTTTCAGGGTTTTCTGTTGTTTTCACTGGGACAAAGGGAAAGGACATTTCCTTTATGTAACCGGAATGCAGTTTAAAATCTTAGAAATACTCTTTAAGAAGGAGAATAGAATCACTGTAGGGTAGGTACTCTCTTATAATAATGATCACATCTTTAAAGAGGAAGCTGAGGTGGATCAGTGTTTTGTGACTATGGATTAACGGACAGCAGTATTCATCTGTAGTTTATTTTATTCAACAAAAATGATTTTAAGCTAGATTTGCTACTTATTCGATAGTCAGTAGTAACCACCAAGGAATGGTAACCAGTCTGTCCAAACCTATATAAATTGGAACTGCTTTACCATGCTTTGTCATTGTACTCTCTGTGACTAATCTGGAAAAATATATTTCAGTACAGTTTGGAAACAGGACTTGTACCTAGATGGAATGGAAAAGCATGTAAAGCCTAGATTTATGCAACAGAATTGGATGTTTGTTACTCTTTTATCACACATTTTATTACCTATTTTATAAATTCACAATCATAGCTCACTGTGTTACATTTGATTACCTTGGTATATAAAATGACTATCCTAATTTCCTAAATAAAAAGGAAAAAGACAGCAAAAAATTGGAGAAGCACATGTTGTTGTCAAGATAAAACCTTGAGCTAAACTACCAGTCTTCAGAAGCAGAACGACCTCCCCAGCTTGAGAGTATTTTAAGATTTCACTTTTCAGCACTCTTCACCTCTCAACAGCTTTGGAACAATTCCCTAAGTGAGACTTTACAGCTGTTGTAATGGTTATTCTGTGATATATTTGAAATATAAAATGTGTCCTATATAAAGCAAGATTTCAGCAACCTTAAAATAGATAGTAAAAAAAGATCAGACTAAAACCATGGAAGCCCCTTTTTAAATTGCAAGATTGAATGTGTCTAGTATATAGTTGCTTTCTTATTCCTCTGAATGTTAATTGACTTGGAAGATTGCCACAAATTAAGCAGTAGTTGAACTGAAAAATACAAAATAAATTCTATTAGCAATACGGTTAGGTGAGTTACCATAGCCAGCCATATTTTTTTATCCTTGGCATATAGAAGAATGTTCTGCTAGGTGGCTAGTCTGTAGTGCTGTCCAGAACGACAGAGTATTTAAAACTTGCATGAAAAATGTATCTAGACAGTAATGATTTAAATGGAGGCTAGAAAAGACTTCATGGTAGTACCGGAACTGTAGTGTAAATAACAAACCATCTCCACAGTGTATTGGTAATATCTGCTCATGTAAAGCTCTATATATGCACATTAGATGAGTAGTTAATAGCTCATGCCAATTTATGTTATTTTTCTGGTATTTAATGTTTTAAGTGCTGTGACTCAGTCCCTCACTGTCTTTGTAGTAGTGACCGGTCTGTAACAGGAGTAACAGCAAACTCCTGTCGTACTCACCAGTGAATTCTGCTGACATCGCTTCTGTATATTTGTTAACAGAAAAATATTAAATCTCTAAGATTTAATAGGGAATACTGACCACATCTCTATTGGAACACAAAGGTATAATCTTTGCCTAACAATTTCTATTAAAGGGTATGTGTTCATCTTTATGTTAGAGAGATAAATGAAAACACTTTCAGAAAGGAAGGAATATTTTTTTTCAATCTTATTTGAAATGTACTGCCATTATGCAGTCCAGGCATGCGTTCAGTGAGCTGGCAGCACGTAGAGTGTTTGGGAACAGCTTTCTCAGATAAACTTGCATTATTAATGAAACTAGATTGAGTTTTGGAAGGAGTGCACTTTCGGCTGTTGACACCTGTTGCTCCATCAGTATATATCTAATAATATTAAGGTAGGAGTTTGTTTAGCGCCAAAAAAATGTATTTATAGACAAGAAAAATTAATCCAGTATTTGGCTTTTTGTGGCAGATATAATAATTACTGATCAACTCTGCAGCCAACTTCAT
Source organism: Anarhynchus alexandrinus (assembly GCA_008711295.1). Lineage (NCBI taxonomy): Eukaryota > Metazoa > Chordata > Aves > Charadriiformes > Charadriidae > Anarhynchus > Anarhynchus alexandrinus. Next base: position 235,677 of record VUYV01000203.1, on the reverse strand, counting down.
TGCTGCTTTTTTTTTTTTACTAGAAAATATATTCTTGCTTATCCAAGCAAAATTAAAAGCCCCCGTACAATATATATGGTACATTTGAGATGGTGAATTTAAGCTCCCATTCCTTTGAAATAAATCACTGCCATTTGTCAAAGTGGATTTGGATCCAAGCAGCTCATGTGCAAAACACGATATGCAAGAGTAGAAAACTGCAAATATAGTAGGTTGGAAGAGGAAAAAAAGAATGAGAATTAAATTGCTCATGTATTGAAGAGGCGAACTGAAAACATCTACTCAGCAAGTAAACCTAGAATTTTTTGAAAGAAAATTATTTAAGCATATTGACATCCAAACACAAACAAAAGGCATAGATTCTGATGTTTTACACATACAGAGATGAGAATGAGATGGGGGAGAAGAAGAGAGTCCTGGTATTCAGATTTCAAATGTATCTGAGGTAAATAAGTAGCACCTAAAACCTGAAGAGGATCCAAAGTAAAAAGGGGATAATGACCAGACTGAATACACAGAGATCATGTGAGAAGCCTACTAGTTTGCCTTCTTGTTTTTCAGGCTTCAGTATTTCTTATACAAAGTAACCAAAAGCCGAATCCTAAATCTATTTTTTAAATCTGCAATTTCATAGCTGTCACCCTTTGTAGAAAAATTCCATGAATTTCCCCGTTTCCAGTGAAATTTCTTAATTGAGAAGCAGTACAGTGAAAGCTGAGTGGCTGCCTGTCAGACCAATCATAATATCCTTGCTTTCAAGAAACATGGTGTTCCACCACTAGATTAGAGGAGTAGCTCTTCTAGGTGCAGTGAAACTGAGGGGTTTATTTATTTATTTGTAGGCTAAGATTAGTTAAATATTAATCCCTTGAGTAGCTGTTGGTATACTAGGTTTGCTAAATATACCATTACTGGTACAAGGCAGGCAGAAGGCAATCATTTTTACATATCTGCTGTCCAACGTAATAAAGGATCAACAACAATATACACATCACAGGGCATTATTTCAGTGCACAGATATCCTTGCCCATGATCCCCAATAAAATGAACTGAAAGTTTTTCTTAATGCATATGCATCCGATCTACATCAGGCCACCTCGAAACGGCAAGAGGGCTGCTTACAGGCAGGTACCACTCCGATCCAAATTCTAAGCAGAGCTGTAACACCTCCAGGCGATCTGTGGAGACCTTTCAAGTTTCTGCTCATAGATGGGAGGATTTCTCATAGGAGAGAGTTTTCTAAAAAACAACTTGAATGTTGCTAATTACCAACAGGAATTACCCCTGTTACATAGACCGTTAGTGCTACCCTTAGCTAGAGAACATATACACAGGTTTAAGGGTTTGGCAACGGAGAGGCTTTGCTCTTGTGGTTATTTGCAGTGGAAAGCAGGTGCAGTTCCGCTTTGCTGAGAGACTCTGGAGAGCCACCAGCTAAACACTGCAGAGAAACTGCTGTATTGCCAGAAACCAGTGGGGCTGGGGCTGCCACTCAGTGTTTCCTTACAGTACCTCTGCCACATGTGGCTACTTGGAAAGTCTGCGATAACCTGAAATGGCTCTTCCCCGGGGAAAGCTTCAGGAGAAGTGGCAATATTGCCTCTTACTGTCTGCTTGGAGAAATTGAGGGAAACGCATGGTAGGAAGAGTTTAATTTGCTTTTACCTGATGGACCTACAAAGTAATTCTAGGGAATAAATGATTTAACACAATTTCAAGCTATTGCCCAAAGTTTCAGCAAAACTGCATGGTTTACTTTAGCCTAAGTACATGAGTGATAGTTTTACTTGGTAAGTCTCCATAAACATGTTTTTGGTGAGTTGTTTAAGTGTCACGGGGATACACGTGTCTCATCCCCACGGCTCGAATGGTGAGTGGATTATTTTTACCTCTTCGACTCTGCTCTACATTCTTCAAATGGAAAATTGGCTTCTGTTGTTTTCCATACCACCCTTCTTTACATTTGTGATAGGAAAAGCAGGCAAGTTCTGTGAAACTTAGCTGTAGGTGTTCATGGAATGCTTCTGCAGGTCTTTTCCAACCTAAATGACTCTCTGATTCTATGAATAAACCTGTTTTCCTCCTGTTAAAATAAATAGTCACAGTTTTGCAATCTCTTGCCGAATAAACCTCAGTTTTATCTAGTTTTAAATAATTTCTCTTTTCTTCCCTTTGTACATGTACAGTAACTGAAGTCTCAGCCTGAGTAAATGAATTATTTTGGAGACTGTCAGCAGTAGGCAATACCTCTCCCAGTCATGCGTACAGGACTGTAGAGGAGAATTGTTTCAAGAAGCTTTAGACCTTATGAAGTGAGTAATTCCTTTTTGTTCAAGAGCACACGGTGGGAAGCGAGGACTAAGAAAGTCTTGAACCCAGGCTTTGGGGAGGGTGAGAAATGAGTTGCTGACCTTTCTGCTGAATAGGCTGGATTCACGCTGGGCCAGGATCTATCAGCCTAAAAGGTCACTAGTATTTGCAGCTAAATAGGGACCTTAGAACATGGCTGCACTTGGATTCTCTCTCACATTCTGTGAATATATGTTATTATATGTTTAACAATTGTACTTCTTTGCAAAAAGGAAAATATACTTTATGTGGGAGGGAGTATAAGCCTATGTGTAAGTATTTGCGTGTCACGCAGTCATTCAAAGGTTGTATTCAGGAAAGTGTTCCTTTTGATGGCTAAACTGCCAGTTCATTATAAAAACAATAAATGGATGCATTTAGGACATCATGCTACAGGCCAAGGGGCTGTTTTGTCATGGGCATTCAAGTCCTCCAGAATTTTGTGACTGCAATCTGTTTTAATGATTTCAAATTTATAGTTGTAGGCTTAAGCTGAGGTCCTCAAAGTTTTTATGTCTGCTAAATCTCTATTTTAGAAATTGAATTCCCTTAGGGGAAAAAAAAAAAAACAACAAAACACCAAACCCAACACTTAAAACCCCATTTATTCCAGCGCAAGGTGAGTGCCTAATTATGTTTGTCATTTGGAAGCATCCTTCCAAGACACAGCAGGGAAGTCAAGAGCTGCACTAGTCACCTGCACCTTCACCAAAAAAAAGCTATTCCCAGAAGGTTTGGTTACCACAGACAAGAGATTAGTTTTTAGATATTTATTCCATGCTGGCCGGAACTCTACATGGGTAACATCTGATATGATTAGAATGTGTTTTGTGTGTGTACATCATCTGTATATATATGCACATTTTGTCCATTTGGCAATAGTTGGAAGCGTTTCTGAAGGTATCAAGTCCTGTGCATGTGTAACAAAGCACATCATTGCTTTTACTCCTTAAGCAGTATCGGCTTATATAGCACATAGCATGGCCTTATTCTTGTGTAGCATGTTATCTGGCAGAAATGAGAACAAATCCCATTCGAGTTTGCTTTTGGGCCAAATGAACCTGTTGGTAATTTCCCTAATTGAATTTTGAAATGCTGTCTTTTAGCCTCCAAAAGAGGGATATTCAATCAGCTGATACAACATATTTCAAAATCAGTCAGAAAACTCGTCACTGAATTCAACTGGTTTTAAGCCAGAACTTTTAAAACAGAGATGTCCTAAATATTATTTTTTTCATTTAGTACCATTGTTACAACAAACTTACAAATTAACTCAGGACACAGTTAACTCAATATGGCATGGAGAGAATCCCTAATTTGTTGAGAATTTAGATATTTATTGGACAACAATTTGTGCACTTATTCAACCATCATATTGCATTTTAACTTTAGTAAGTTAGTTTTATCACTGTACTGATCATATGCGAAATACTAGAGACACATACTGCAAACATTCAAATATCCCCATATTTTTCCTCAGAAAATTTGAATTAATAGGCAAACTAACAAGCAACTAACTCCATGAGAAATGTAATCTTGTCAAATTAGCAACCATTACCTCTGGGGGGAGGTGTTTTGCCCATCAGTCTCACCCAGAAGTATTGGATAAAGTCACAAACTCTCGTCAGAAGAAATCAGCAGAGAAGTAACCTTGTTTATCACTAAAATCAAAATGGTAGCGTACCTTGTTTATTTTTATTTACACTGGCAGAAATCAAGTGGCATAGTGTCAGGTGACATCACTGTAGGAAAAAGTCCAAGAACGCATCCTTAAAGTCTACTTTAAATATGAGTTGTTTCAGCTTCTTTGGCCATGAATCCAGTGTTGAATTATTCAAGTACTGCTCTGGCTGGCTATACTTTTGTCACCATATGTCAACATTTAATATATCTCAGAAAGGTTAACAGTTGTTTCTAAAGGGAGAAATCAACTTCCCATATAGCTGGGATGCTCAGTGATCTAGAACGCTGTGGCTGGTAAATCTTTTTTAACATCCACTTGTTTTTCCACAGTAACATTAGTATTACCTGAGAATTTCTGTTTTCCTTTTAGGAAAGGAGGGCTTTTTCTATGTGAAAGGAGCAGAAATTTCATTTTAGTCAGAACTCTCATAGGACTGAACACTAGAAATAGCCCGAGTGCTACTGAGGGTAAAACACAGCTTAGACAACTGGAGCGAAACACAATTTATATGAATCCATAATGCAAGCAGAGTTTAAGAGGTACTGTGAGGTGACTCCCCATACTTTCAACTCAGAAGAGCAAGTTGAGTGCAAATCCTCGTCAAGCACAGTATGATCACTTTAAACCCAGAAAAGTTCTTACCTATCTGAGAAAAGCAGGAAAAGAAAGCAGATAAATTCTCCCCAACCCAATCTTCTTCATAAGGTTAAAACTCACACCTATGAGGCCACAATTTGGCAAAGAATAAAATTTTTTCCTAGTCCCTGAAACAAAGCTGGTAGATTGGGCAGCATGTAAGTAGTCCCACATCAGTGAAAATGCTAAACCTCGATAGAATAAAACTTAGTCTCAATGGAATAAACACAAATACTGGAGTCTGCTCTTTCTCATGCCCTATACCCGGAAGAAATTTTTACCCCACTTTTGGTGGAAGGGGACAACCATCAGCTCATTACAGCACGGGTACATCACAGAGAAGGCAGCTCTGTTACCTCAGTCTGGCCAGGACATAACTTGTCTTCCTTGGTGCTGTACTCCTTGTCTCTTCAGCAAGCCAAGTTTCTTTCAATTAGCTGCAAAACAGCCCAATGCATGGATAATCATTTGGCCTTAAATGAACTCTGGCCAATTTTGCTGCGGTTATCTTTTCTTGTGGTGCTTCTTTCTGTATAGAGGTGTGTTCATTTGCACAGATCATATGTATTCAATTTTTGCTGCTGTTTATGTCTTAGTAAATTAACTGGTGTCAAATTCAAAATAAGCATTAGTTTCTTCAAGAGACTTTTTTCTGTAAACAGTTCTGTTTGTTTCTTTTTTGTACAGCGTCCAGTTCTGGGGTCCCCAGCACAAGAAAGATATGGACCTATTAGAGCAGGTCCAGAGGAGGGTCACAAAAATGGTCAAAGGGCTGGCTCTCCTATGAAGAAAGGCTAAAAGAGTTGGGATTGTTCAGCCTGGAACAGAAAAAGCTCCAGGAAGACCTTAATGTGGCCGTTCAAGTATTTTAAGGGGGCTTATAAGACAGATGAAGACAGATTTTTTACCAAGGCCTGTAGTGACAAGGACAAGGGGTAATGGTTTTGAACTGAAAGTGCGTAGATTTAATAGGATATAAGGAAGAAATTTTTCACAGGTTACCTAGAGAAGTTATTGATGCCTCATCACTGGATGTGTTCAAGGCCAGGTTGGATGGGGCTTTGGGCAACCTGATGTAGTAGAAGGTGTCTCTGTCCATGGCCGGGGGAGTTGGAACTCGATGATCTTTGAAAGTCCCTTCCGACCCAAACCATTCTATGATTCTATGATTCTGTGATCTTACAGAACTTTGAAAGAGTAGCTCTGGTGACCTGGTAAATTCAGATTGTGTGAGCATATTTTGTCCTCCTAAATTCTTCCAGTGGATATTTTTTTGTCTTGCTTAAATAGAAGATACCTATTTTTGGAATTATTATGTATTATTGTGTTCAAAAACAGGGATGAAAGCCAAGTATTTTGAACTTTAAAATTTATCTCTCATATTTTTGTGAATTTTTTTGACATTTCTCATTCCTCCCTACCAGCTCAGCCTTCCCTAGAACAGACGTATAAAGCTTCCCTGGGGTCACCTCAGGCACCTCTTAAAGAAAGATTTGGTGGCTACTTTTGTTCCAATTCCTTATCTGCCACCTCTTAACTTTGTTAAAATTATTACTGAGTGGGGTTCATTTTCTTCATTTTATTCCAGGGGTGTCATTTAAAGGCACTTCATAGGTAACCATTTTTAAGTTAGTCTTACTTTTATTGAGCCTTACCGTTGTGCATGTATCTGCCACATAGGGCACAGAGGGTAAATACATAGCTTCAAGCCACAGCTGATGGTACAGTTAGCTTATAAATACATATATACATGAAATTCATGGCCCAGGATGCTGCAGGAAATATTAGAAAACTGTATTGAGGCCCAGTCTTCATTCATTCTCATGCAACCTGTATTGTGTACAAAAGCACAGGACTCTAACATCCAATTTTGCTGTTCATAATGGGCTCATCACAGCCTGGCTTTGAAAAGGACTTAAACTTTATTCCTTGTGTCTGGCCTAAAAAATAGTTTGGGAAAAAAAATTGTCATTCTCCACTGAAACCTAATTTTAATGTTTCTAAATGTGTTTTTCCAACCAACCATGTATCTTGGGGAAAACAACTAGGCTTTATGTCACATTCTGGCTTTTCACAAAACTCCAGATGATATGCTTGGAAGTTCCTGCCAAGAAAGAAGATAGATTATTTCCGAATAAAATGCATCTTTGATACAAATCTACCATTTATAAAGCAGAGATTAAATGTTTTAGCCTAAGCATCTTGACTTTCCCTGAATCCTTAACAAAAATTCCAAATATGCAAAAGATGCTTTTCTTTTTGCTTTTTGAATGCACTCAAGAGTGTTAAAAGCATTACCCAACCTCAGGTGTGGTGTTTTTCTAAGTGGTCACTTGTTATGCAAAGAAATATGCATTTAGATTACGAGATGTTTATCTTCTTGCACATATTTTTGCTTAAATTATTTATGAAGTTTCTTCTGCCAAGATAAGAAAATTGCACTTTTGGAATCAACACAACGTTGTTTTGTTATTCCTTAAGGTGTTTTGCATCTCTTAAGTGTTAATGGGTGTCTCTCTCCCAACACCACTCAAAAGTTTTTCAAAACCCATTTTAATCATGCAATATATCATCAAGCTAAACACTTGATAGAGAGTCTGGCCCCCATTGAAGTTGCCAGCAAAATGTCCTTTACTTCAAGAGACAAAACAGCAGAACAAATCTGATGGGTTTTCAGGTATAACTTGAGTTACATCAGCAAAACAGTGTGGCTCCAAGCTGTCTCATTTCTCCTGTTACAGTGACCGATTCAGCTGGAAACTTCTCAGGCTTACACGGAGCAGAGCGTAAGGCCAGAGTTTGATTCTTTACACGCACCATCAGGAAGGGCTGGGTTCAAATGAAAAGGGAAACTTCCACTTGCATTTCAATCTAAACAGGTTTGCCCTTTTCTTAGTGCAGTACGTACGGAGGTAAAACAAGACTTTAGATTTTTCAAAGTCTCAAATTGACATACTGTCAATTTAAGTCTTACATTCTATAAGTAAATAGTTTCTTTAGCCTCAGGGAATGCAGAATACTAACATCTGTTGGGTTTATAACAGCAACTGACTTCTCAGGATACTTCTTCATTAGCATTTTTCACCTGTCTTATCAAAGCTGCAGATCTCGCAGGGGTAAAATGATTAATTGCAAAAAGTAGCAATACAGAGGAATACTGAGGGATCATACCAGCAACGCAATGTTTTTTGCTTGAGTGCGTTACATTCCAAATTCAAGCAAAGGGCCCCTTTCTTGCAAAACTTGAAATAATATTCGTCTTCTGAAGACAAGAGTCTTCCTTTGAGCACATCTGTAGTGGGAACTGGAGAGGATGCAGTAGAGAAAGCTGTACAGTGGATAGGTGGCCTCGCTGGGATTGCAAAAGTAGCAGACTGGATCAGGCCACTTTTACAGTTATGGCTTTAATGGAAATAGTGAAGCAGCTCATTTTGGAGCTGTTTGCTTCCTTGCAGCATGAAGACAGCTCAGCTGAAGGCTCATCCCACTTGCAGCAGGCATCGTCTCAATGGAGATCCAAACTCTTAAGTCATTGCTCACATCATTGTGACAAAAATAATGTCACCCAAGGTGCTTCACTATACCAGTGCTTTAATTTCTAATACTTAATAGATTACAGTATTTTCCTTTATATATCTCATTAAAGTACAGTAAAAGCTCATTTGAGGACTAATTCAACTGCAAACATTGAGCTAAAGGTATTAATTGTATGCTCTGGACAGTGAATATGCTTTCAAGCAAATGGCTTTGTCAGTTCTGCCTCTGATTTAAAGAGATTAAGGCAGTTTAGCAGCTGATTGAAAACTAGAAAATGGCAGCAAGATTTCCTTCTGCACAAAGTATTTCAGCATTGAAACATGCTGAAGCAGTAACATACCTTGCCCAGGAGGCGCAGACAGAGGGAGACTTCTGTGGTTACAGTATCCTTTTGGTGTGGTTGCTCTGGTGCTTCAAAGATCTGTTCTGTCTCTCCTGTCCATTTTTCCACATTCGAAACAATGCTATTAGTATTAGGTGAGCTTCCAAGTAGATCCTAGTGGTACAAGGCTGAGGGTTAGATCAGCCTTTTGAAGAAGCGAAAACCTTCTACATTCTCCAAAAAAACCTCCACACCATCTTGACTCCGCAATTATACTTTTTGTCTGTTTAGCGGACAACATAATCTGGTCTCTGAGTAGGCAGTTTTGCAACCTGTGGCTTTTCAAGTGCCTGAGGAAGAGGAATATTGCAATTACGCTTCTACTGCATCTTTAAGAATAGTCTTTGTGCTTTAAAAATTCCCCTAATCGAACACTGAAAGGTAGCAAGATAGGGATTTCAGACTGAAATAGCAATTTTTAATCTTTTCAACTGTGATTATTTTCCTGATTGCACATTAATATGTATCTGATTCACTTGCACAGAGATCTAATTATGATTTAACTCTTTGATGAGGATAAGAACTTGTCATACTTTTTTAGGGATACGTTTTGCAATGCAGAGTCCTGTTGTGGCAGTATTTCAGCATGAAAGTATTTGAGGGTTTGGCCAAAGTACTTTTTTACTAAAAGGTTTGTATTTTTATTAAAAACTGTTAGTAATTTAATGCTGCCATTGAAATTATCTGGGGCAGGAGGGGGGAAGGCCAACTTCCTAGTAATGTGTTTGTACTTCTTAATTCAGTATTCAGGCACAAGATTGTATCTTCCAGTTTGTTAGAAGTGAAAGTGTAGGTATTGGATGTCAAATAGAGAGCATAAAATTGAAGGTTTATGTGTCATTACTTGTGTACTGTGAATTATAAATGCACCTTTATTACTAATTACATAATGAAAAATCTGTATCTGTGACATGAATTGTTGGAAACTGTCTTTAAATTAATATATTTCAACGTGTAGGTAAACTTACAAATATTTTCCATTTTCTGATAAATTCATATCCTGAATTGATGTTACCTGTTTCCAATGATGCATGCATTCAGCTGCATGTGAAAACAGTAGCAAACATCTAGAGCTCACTGAAATTGAGATGAAAGTGAATTACAAAGTTATTATGTGACGCCAGCTGTGGTACTCAGATGAAAATAAATAGTATCTGTAAATTTCAGTACTTGATTAATGATAGGACAGTTTCTTCATATTCTATAATCCATTATTTGCTGTCAGTGAGGAGACCAGATACTCAAAGTTACGTCACTTTATGTTATAAGAACAATTCTAGGCAAAACATAAGATGCAAAATGGTCCTCAGGCACTTAAAAGGCAACTGAAGCAAAAGCAGTCCAAGCTCTAGAAAGCAAGAGCACACCTGAGGAGTAAAATCTGTAACACCACAGGTGTCTTGAGTTTCCCACTTGTAGTTTCTCACACATCCAAACCTGTGCTATTGTATGTATTTACACAGCCAGTGTCTTGGCTGCACCAACAGTGGGATCCACAAACATCTCCTGAAGGTCCTGATTTGCTAGGTAGATTCTGAGCACGCTTGGAATATGCTGGGCTAAGCTGAAAAAGAAAATATATGCCTGGATAAGAACGTAATAATGATGAAGTATTGGGTGATGATACAAGTTTTTGCCTAGTAGCCTCATCAGAGTACTCACCTAGGAGGTATGACACCTGGATTCTGGACTTCTCTCAGCCCCAATGTGTGTGTTGAGCACCCCAACTGCCCAGCAATTCCCCTTCCCTCTGCTGAGCTTATAGGATCACTGTGCCATCAAGAATGCAAATTTTGAGGAAGGCAGCAGAAAAGAAGCAATTTGGGGGACCAGCTGGGATATTTGTTGAGAAGGGAGAATATAGATTCTGAGGTTTGCATCCTGATTTTTTTCAGTGGTTACAATGAAAGAATTGTTTTTGAAGAGTTGTAAATACAGTTTAGGTTTGATTATCTAAATGACAGTTATCTGAAAAACGTTAGGTACCAAAATAGCCCCTAAAGGGAGTCATAAAACTGCTTAATTAAGTGTTAAAAGTAACATGAACAAGCATACGCTAAGAGGAAAAATACTGGCCCAGGTGAGCACTGTCAGGAGTTAAACTATATGTTGTGCTGCACAGATTCAGTGGTGTTGCTTCGTAGAGAACTGTGGCCATAGCATATTGTGGGAACAGTCCAAGTGGAATCTGACATGATTGAACTGTTAAGCCTATTCAAATCCGCCAAATGATGTACCTCCTGGTAAAGACAACAAAGGCTGTGCGATAGCAATGGGAACAGGGTTTGTATATGTGTAGAATAAGACTCGGGAAATTGCTTCTTATTCCTGTTGTTTTCTTGCTCACACACATCCTCATGGAGCATATCAGCGTAAAGTGTGTGTGTGCGTGTTCTCATGGGGATCTGACTAGTCTACCCTAAGCCTCCCTTAGATATGTCCCTAATGTCCCTTTATGGGACAATATTTCTAAGTGAAATCTCAGACTGGGACAGAACTTCTCAAAAGTGTAGAAAACTTCTCAAAAGCTTAGAAAAAAAACTTCTCAAAAGCTGTGAGATATGATGGGTGCAGTCTCTGGAAATAGACCACAGGCTGCCTGTTTGGGAACTGTCTGAAGAGGAGTTGGAAAAGATCTGCCCATGACTTCGGAAATTGCTCTTTCAGGGTGGTGCTCTTCTCTTTCAGCTTAGTGTTATCATTCTTGGTGATGAGAGAGCATCCTCTGCTCTCAGAGAGAGCTCTTTCGCTGTGAGAGAAGAGGATTTCTTACAAAATGTTCCCTTTCCACTTACAGGGTTTTTCAGCAATGTGCTGACTTGGGCTTTTTACAACAGTGCTCTGATGAAAACCAAAACAACTCTCTGGCTTATACTGCAGGAGGTGCTAAGTAACTGGAATCTTTTGTCTGTCATTCCTTGCTTGACTAATGCCTACGCTTCTTATCTTTTCACTCTTGAATGCAGAGCTATGTTTAAGAAAATGAAGCTTGAAAGTGGTTAAAAAGAAAAAAGACAATTACCCTTATTCATGAAATCCATATGTTTCAGGACCTCATTTATGGCCTTGCTAGGCTGAATACAATACAGATTTTTCTTTCATGCTTGGAAAGGAAATCCTTGGCTGGACTCAGGAGAATAGTTACTGCATTTTGTGACTTTATTTAAAAATGAACCAGGAAATAAAATACTTTCCTCTGTAATGGAGTAAAGTCTAATGTACTGATATTAAGTTACCGTGTCTTTTACAGTTCCAAATGTGCAGGGACTTTCTGCTTAAAGTAACACTAGGGAAAGTGATTAGTTTTTTTGTATTGAAAGCTCACTTTCTTTTTCCTGTATTCTCTTTGAAGTAGTGTGAGTAACACTTTAAAATGTGTCAAAAGTTATTCTAACTCAGGAATGGGTGCTGACCCAGAAATCCAGTGATCATTTACAAATTTAAACAGAATCACACTTTCTTTTCATGTGAAATACTAGCTCCATTCAACTTCTTAGCACAGATTTTCTTCATTTTGCTGTGCTTTTAAAGCACTTACTGCTTTTCCATTGGGAAGAACATCATCTATTATTTATCTATAGCTTTAAGCAACCTCTTTGCATGCTTCTTTCAAATATGAAGCAGCCGGCACTATTTCAGCAGGAGAGTAACTTTTATGGAACATGAGACTTCATTAAAAAGTTTTTGAGTAGCATCTATGTATTTTTACTGATTTTAATTTTGTTTTGCATAAGTAAAACCTCTGCGCACCATTTTAGGAAAGTACACGTGCAAATGCTTTTTGGGTTTTGATGAAATTACCTATTCCCTTCCCTATAGGAGTGGAAAGACGTGTGTGCTGTATTGTGACTTGAAACATAAGGAATTCCTTCTCTCTCATAGGCCTTTAAAATTTTAAAACACAAAGTAGTGCTGTAGTTTATCTGTAGCAGTGTGGCAGAATTGCATTTATCACTTCAATCTGTTAAGGAGTGTTGATCCTCAGAGGAAAAAATAGATTGGTACCATTGACCTGATAGGACAGGGACTTATTATGCTGCTCAGAAAAGAGGTATGACTGGCCACCAGAGAAGAATATAGGCTGCAGCTAAAGCTACACTTGGTTAAGTCTGCTGGAAAAAAAACAATTTTGGAAAAAGACAAACTGAAGTGTCAAGTACCTCAGTTAACTTGACTTGTGATACTACATTGCTCAAGTGAGGATATTTTAATATGAAAAGCCCTATTCTTCATATAACACATTATATCTGCTGCAACAAAATGCAAAGGAAAGAGTGTTGCCCTGTGTTGCAGCTTTACTCCAGCTGTTTACGCATTTCCAAGATTCTGAGCTCGTTCAGGTAGCAGCTGTTTCTTACTTTCAGTTCCTAGAGATCTGACTTTGCTTCATTTTGCTCCCTAAGTTTGCTACAACCTGGGATCCAAAATGGTTCATATTCAGTCTCAGTCCAATGGACAGTATCTTGTCATTTATCAATCTTTGTTACTACAAGGTTGATAAGTACAGTCTCAGAAGCACTTGCATTACTGTATGGAAGTACCAGATATATCACTTTAGATTATGATGAGTTTAGACTGTTTTGTAAATTTTTTATTTCTACTTCACTTTCTGTGTCAATCCTCCAGTGTTAAGTTTATAACAAGATACAGAGCCTACAAATATGCATAGGGGAATAGTCCAGTAAAGATTTTTAAAGTAAGAAAATGCTATAAACATTTCTAAGTTTTTCCCCTTTCATGGTAAAATGACACCAAACTTGTGCATTTGAGATATAATTTGGGAGACTTTGTCCACACTTGTTTGGAATATGTAGCATATCTCAGACATGGCTTGGTTGCTTATGAGTAAATTTAAGTAAATTTTTCATACAAAGTGAAAAAACCACCATAACCATTGTGCGTTTGTAATCCTTGTATCACTCTATTACTTCATTCACATACAGAATCACAAAAAAGTCAAGGTTGGAAGGAACCTCTGGAGATCATCTGGTCCAACCTGCTGGGTTGGACACAGAGCAAGGCTTGGGTTAGGCTATCCAAGGCCCAGTCAAGCTGTCTTGAATGTTTCTGGCAGAGATTCCACCACTTCTCTGGGCAACTTGTTCCAGTGTTAAATTGTTCTCACAGTGAAGAATTTCTTTTCTTGTGTTCAGATTGAATTCACCCTGAAGCAACTTGTGCCCTTTGCCCCTTGTCTTATCAGAGCATCCTTGTGAAGAGAGTGCCTCCCTCTGCTCTGTAACTAGCTTTTAGATATTGCAAGACCATGATTAAATCCCCCTGAGCCTTCTCTTCTCTAGGCTGAATGCAGCCAATTCCAGCAACCTTTCTTCCTATGCCAACTTCTCCAACCCTCTGCTCATTTTGATGGCTCTCTACTGCATTCCCTTGAATTTTCTATGTCTCTCCTGAGCTGGGGAGACCAGGGCTTGGTAGAGCAGAACAGGATACAGTATTTCAGGTTTGGCCTAGCAAGTGCGGGGCAGATGGGACAATCCCACATCCCTCCATCTGCTGGCTGTACTTCTGTTGATGCAGCCTCGGACACATTTGCCTGCTGGTTCATGTTCAGCTTGCAGTGCACCAGGACCCGCAGGGCCTTTTCCACAGAGCTGCTCACCCCACAGTCAGACCCCAGCCCACACTACTGTGCGCAGTTATCCAGGATGTGGGAGTTCACATTTATCTTTGTTAAACTTTGTACAAATCTTCTTGTCTCAATCTTCCAGCCGGTTGATGCGTGTCTGTGTGGGGGCTCTTCTTTCTGGCTTATCTCTCTCTCCTTCCACTTTGATGTCACCCACAAACTTGGTAAGGGTACAGTCCCTCTTGACAGCCTGATCATTTCTAAAGGTATTGAATAGGATTGGACCCAGTATCCATCCTGATGAACTCCGGTGATGACCAGCTGTCAGTTGAACTTTAAGTCATTACTCATCACCCTTTGAGTCTAGCAGGTTAGCTGGTTTTCCACCCATCTTGTGGTCCATCTGTTTAGTTAATTTCTTACCTGCTTGTCCATAACAACACATGAGGACATGCTGGAGGATATGCTGGAGACACTGTATAAACACAGATATGTACATGCAGACACACATATGTGTATAAAGAGGGAGAGTGTAAGTCCCTGTATAAATGTCCTGTTTTATCAGTACTGTGTTATCAGTACAGTTCTTTGGCACAGGTGATAGGCTCATGGATAATATCTGTCAACAAAAATTGTCAGTCTAGTAAGAAAATTCTGAAGATATTTAAATTCCAGGTTATTATTGCCTTAAAACTCCCTTAAAGACTCTTCATAAAAGTATTAAGATAGTGATTTTTCTCCGTTGGTATTTAGAGCATTGTGCTTCCTTCATTTTAGGAGTCTGATGTTACAATTTCCTTTTAAAAAAGTCAAATTACAATGAGTTTAAACAGCTAACTCATGTTTCTGAAATGTGTCTATTTGTTTTATTGATGCCTTAATTAACAGCCGTGCTACTAAAAGTGTTTCTGTCTTTGTGACAGATTCTAGTGGATTCATCATATTGGACAAAAGGATCCATTGTTAAAGCACAGAGTAATGCCATACCAAGTTCTTTTCTGTGCGGTGCCGTTCTAACTGAGCTTTCCTTTTATGAAATGGCACGCAGTCCCTTACATTATTCTGTATGAAGCACAAGGGGTTTGCTTCTTAAAGAAAGAGGTACAGTAAATTAAGTCAGTCATTTTCTGATTGTGGACCTCAGATTTTGCCCAGTCAAATGCATTGTATCTTTGCTTACCAAGACAACGAATGAAGTGCAAGACAAGGCACCAACGTACTGTGGTATCAGAGATGCTGAGCAATAAAAATCTCTCAGCAAAGATATTGTCGAACAAGAAGATACCTACTGCTATTACCTCAAAGGAGGTAATATTTTCTCATACAGAATCTGCTAATGAGAGCAGTTGTGTGTTCGGATTTTCTTCAATCTTTGGAGCACTGACAGGAAGAAAAACTGTAACTTCAGAACCCTGAAGCTGGAGAGAACTGACTCTGTCGGCCTTTGCATGTAAGACGGAAGGAGGTCTAGCATTAACATACCACCTGCCACTCCTAATTTAATAGACTCAGTCTTTCTCAGTCTTAATAACACAAGGGAATGTAGCAACTCGAAAGGATTGGTAAGCAGTATATATTATGGGCACGCTGCCTCAAACAGGGCAGTTACTTTCAACTCCATTCTTTGGTTGGCTGAGATATTTAGAGTGCGTAATATTAATGTAGATGCTCTAGACACTGGAAATTCACACGCTGTAGAAGCTGTAAACGAATGCTTCAAAAGAAGCTTTGAAATTAATGCTCTTCTGGTTATAACAAAAACTCAGAGCTCAAGTAATTGGTCAAAGTCCACTCCTGGTTTTCAGAAATTATTTGGAAGGAGGGAAAAATTCATCATTTAATACTTTGTTGAGCTTTCATTCAGGTTTCAGTGGAGGTTATTTTCAAAATTTGTGCTTAATTTGTTGAGATTTGGCATTTATGAAAGTAAGACAAAATACATTTTACCATGCGTCTGCTAGAAATTCCTTAGAGATAAATTATCCCAAAGAAACATCAATTTCTATAACCTGTTTTCCTTCTTCCAGAAGCAAACTGGTGAGGCCCTCAATGCATATAATAGATCTGATCAGAGCATACACTGGCAATGACGTCTGGCAAGCCTGTATTCACTGTTCTCATGTTTCCACAGTGGATCTGCTGCCAGAGTAACATAAAAAAGCTTTCAATCACATGGGAATTGAGCTTTATATGATGCATGTCCATTTATTTTAAATTAAAAGTTGCTTATTACCCACCCTGGTTCACTCCTGTTAAGCAGTGCTTTACGATCCAATTGTCCTGAGTTGTGCGAAAACTTTTCATCATTTATATGATTTCAGTGGCGAGATTCCATCATGTTCCCTGTGTGTTTTCCACCTTTTTTCCCAATTCCAAATGATTTTATGTTTTTTTGTTGTGACCAGCCCTTAGAATAATGGGGTTAGAATAATGATTTCCTCAGAATCAGTTAACCAAGAACTTAACACAGCTGCAACTTCTCATTTTGCTAACGTAGTAAGAAACTCCATGGAAATCTTCCGAGGAAAGATCTTGTAAGAGAAAAACCTTTTTTATTTTTTTTTAACTCATAAATATGTGGTAGGGGACCAAATAGAAATATTTCTAATCAACTGAATGTTCCAGACCAACCACTTCCACGAGCTTTGTTGGCACTCACCCTCCTGAGGCTCAACCAGGATCCATCTGCCAGACGCTGGTCTTGTCCAAAGACTGGTTACAGAAGAGTGAATCTATTCAGAGACTGTTATACTGTTATTTTTTTACTGTAGAACTTCATTGTGTGATACCAGATGTCTGCACTAGTCTTTGTGCTATTTGATCTCTCTGGGTGGGGTTCTGCTTTTCTGGAGGAGTGGCAGTGGTGTAAGCATCTGCCCTCCACTCCAAGGACAGGTAAGATTCCCATGGGAAAGTTCCCTTTCTAAGGGAAAATTATCAGGTAGGCCCTCAACATTACTTAAATTTTCACTCCTTGAAAGATAATCCTCTTTAGGAGAAGATTGTTTTGGTATCTAAACCATAAAATTCGTTGGCTGTCCACTGTCCTTGTTTTATCCTCCCAGTTAAGCCGCGTATTTAGATAAATGTGTTTGAAGGACTTTGGCCAGATTGAAATCAGACTGAGATACCTCATGTGCTTCTGACCTGTCATCTAGAAATGTCCTCAATCAAGCCCCTGTCTTCCTAAAGTCCCAAGTAGAACCAGACTGAATTCATAACAAATCTGTTTTTCTGGTTTTGTGGACTTTCCAAGGAGAGACTGTGAATATGTAAAATTATTTTTTTCTTAAATAATTCTCTGAATAAATCTTGCTTTTACTATGATTTGTAGATAGCTCATGGTATATTTTTGGCCAAATGAGGATGTCAACATTTGCTATAGATTTGAATTTAAACTGAGATATGGACTTATTCTAATAGAGGACAGTAGCATCTAAAAAAAGAGAATCTGGTATCTTCTCTTATTATGTATTTTTGCATTAAAATATGCTTTTGCAACTGTAAGAGGAATGGAAATTTAAGAATTTTCTCCTGATCCATTTTAATTTAACCTGAATAAATACTATGTAGATTCAAGCCTTATTTTTCACATCATTTGCAATAAGATAATGAAGATGCATGAAAAGAATATACATAAGAAACAACTTAGAATGACATGAAAGAAAGCCTTATTTCTAACATTCAGGGTTAGAATTGCTGCTTTAACTAAATCCCAGACTGCATGAGAGAGAGCTTTTGGAAAACAGCACCATTGACAGAAAGAGAGGAAATTTTTCTTTCTTCCATTCAGAGCTCAGATCACTTCTATACCCTTTGCAACAAAATCTTGTATTGGTTTTTTCTAGCAGCTGCCATCTGTGTTTTGGATTTTATTAAGTGAATTTGTTTCCCTGAACAAAACAAAACATCATTCAGGCTACAAAAATGAGTAGACAGGTGGTCTTCATGAAAGATATTTTTCTCATTGTGTTCTATACCACCATTTAGTCTAATTATCCCTATCATCTCACCCCTCATATTGTAATTTTTTTCCCTCAGAGGAAAGAAATAACAGCATTTCTTTTTGAGAACAAAGAATTATCTTGGAAATCATGCAAAAAAACAACACTGCCCATTGGTAGCCTTGCAGAAATGCTTTGGGACCAAAATAAAGGACATAAAAGGGCATTTAAAATCTAGTAAATTTGAAAAAAAAATTAACTAAATTATTTTCAGGTTCTTTGCCTGTCCTTGAGTTTCTCTGCCAGTTCACATTAGCTTTTTATGACTGTTTGTGTTAGAAGTCTGAATGCAAGAGGAATGCTCATTCAGTTGTGGGGAAAAAAAAATCGATGCTCTATGTGGGGCTGTGGGAACAGTGCTGTACATTAGGAAATGAGAAACAAAAATTGTATTTTTAACTGCCATGAAAAAAGGGAGATTACTCTGTTGTAATATCATCTTAGCTTTTGATACTACTTTGATTTCCGCTTCGTTCCACCCCACCCCACCCCATGCCAAGACTACCACAATAACGCATTGAGCATTATCAGTGCCTGGCCAAATTAGAAGTGATCAGCTCCAGCAGTGTAATTCTATTAAATATATCCATTACCATGCATCCCCAAAGAAAATTTTGCAGCCCATTACAGCCCACTGCCTTGCATGAAATGGTGAGAACGCCGAGAGCAACCACTGAGATGAATTGTTATCACGTGTTTCATTTAGCTTTTAAAGAAAAGAGAAAAGAAAGCTTGGGCCAAGTTCTTAGACATGTGATATCTTTTAGTTGCCTTTAGGTAAACATAAGCTGAGGTTCCAGGTGCTTCTGTCTCTCAAACTTTAAATAAAATACACCAATTTCAATGCGTATTCCCATATGCTTATATTCTAAAAATGTGCTTTCTAGAAGTAGTCATGCCTACATTGCTTTTGTGACTGTTAACAAAAGAAAGAAAATTCCATCAATTAAATGTGTGCAAAAAGTGAAAACTTAAAGCATCTAAACGTTATTAGAATAAGCCGGAATAAATAAGTGTATAAATGTATTGCATATATCCAAGTCCACTTGGAGGTTTTCACCACTTGTAATTAGAACAATCTCTCAACTCAGTGCCTCAGTGGAGTGGCTAAGAAATGAGAACAGTGACATTTCTAACAGAGCGTAGGGTGTTATTATGTGGGAAATGGTGAGAAACAAGCCAGGATTAAAAAGAGAACAATTGCAACGGGAGTTCAATTCCCTTTTTAGTGAATTGATCAGCTTTACAATCTATTCAGTTATATAAATGAAGGAAGAGAGCACTGCACAGCCATTTTGGTCACAGGACGGCCATCTTCATTGTAGTAGAGGACAGGCAGTTATTGGTCCTTTTGTTAAAAAACCATGGTCCTATTGCAAAGAAGGGGAGGGGCGGACTGGAATCCTTCTGCTATTAGATAATTTCAGGTTCTTGTGATATATAATTAGAAAACCTACAGGTACTATATAAACCCTCCTTCTTCACAGGACATTACAGAGGTTGAATACCATAAAATTCTGCTTCCAGCATAGCCTGAATTGCTCCACGGTTTAGATAGAGTTGCCAGTACAACTGAATTCGAACTCATACTCAGTTGAATCTGCACAATGGATCGGACAATCTGGCTGCGAGTATTGTTGTGTTAGACCCTGAGAAACTGGGGAGGGGGATTCTCAATACATAGCATGAAAAATTTATCAGGTGGTGTCACAGCAGGGTTTTGCATAATTATGTCATTTAGTCTTCATCTGTCAAAATACGGCAAATAGGGGAGTATATGGATATTTGTGGGGTTGAAAGCTGTCTTCTGGGAAACATGTTGGGTTAAATTAATGAACTGCATAAAGAGAGGGCAACCTAGAGGGAAACCAGGGCAAGATCTTGTGTGTGCACTTTCTGTCAGTGATCAAAGTTATCCAATAAGAGAATGGACTGTATTGCCCTCTAGAAATACCTCTTGAGAACATCATGGCTGAGAGCATATTGACTAAGAAAGATGAAGATCAAGCACAAGCACACACCTCTTTCCCTCCCCATTCCCCCTGAAATTAGTATTCTGGTAGTAACAAGTGAGAAAAATGTAGGAGAAATAGCCCTGCAGACACCAAGGTCAGTGAAGAAGGAGGGGGAGAAGGTGCTCACAGCACTGGAGCAGAGATTCCCTTGCAGCTCATGGTGAAAGACCACGGTGATGCAGGTTGCCCTCTGCAGCCCATGGAGGACCACAGCGGGACAGATATCCACACTGCAGCCTGTGGAGGACCCCATGCCGCAGCAGGTGTACGTGCCCCAAGGAAAGCTGCAGCCCACAGAAAGCCCACACTGGAGCAGGCTCCTGGCAGGAGCTGTAGCCCATGGAGAGAAGCCCACGCAGGAGCAAGCTTTCTGGAGCAGTCTGTTCCTGAAGAACTGTACCCTGTGGAAAGGACCCATGCTGGAGCAGTTTTTGTAGAACTGCAGCCATTGGGAAGGACCCACACAGGAGCAGGGAATAGTGTGAGGAGGAAGGAGTGGCAGAGAAAACTGTTACAAACTGTCCACAACCCTCATTCCCCTTCCCCCTGAGCTGCTGGTGGGCAAGTAGAAGAGTTGGGACTCAAAGAGTCAAGTTGAGCCTTGGAAGAAGGCAGGTGGGGAGAATGTGGTTTTACTTTTGTTTTTCTTTCTCACTGTCCTGCTCTGTTATTAATTGACAATAAATTAAATTAATTTCCTCAAGCTGGGTCTGTTTTGCCCACAACAGTAATTGGTAGGTGTCCTGTCCTGTTGAGGAGGGGAAGTGGGAGAGCAGTGTGGTGGGCACCTGACAGTCAACCAAGGTTAACCCATCACATTTACTTATTGCCCTCTCCACTGTGTGGAACGTAGCACGCTTGTTCAGTGCCTTTCCATCACTTGTATTATAGGCATTTCATTTTACTGTTATATTGCTAACACTTAATGGACTCATTGAAATATTTACAGAATTATCAGGGCTGACTGGCTTCCAAATACTTCCCAGAAGCTGTTACACGGTAATATGCTAATCACTTTGCCTGCATCAAAATAGGTATCATGCATCTTTTCTGAAGTTCTTTATATGGCATTTTTTTAAGAAACTGGTAGCCAAATGAGTCTTTCTCTTAGTAATACAACATAGTCAACCCTGAGATGCATTTTTATGTGTATACATAGCCCATTTTTGAAACATTATAGCATCAGACAGGTTGTCTATCTGAGAAAGTTCTACCATGTATACAGCACATCCATATGTTCGAGACATATTTTTTTCAGAGCTAGAATTGCATAACTTTGTGTGTTCAAAACATTTGCATTGCATCTGCAAGCGTAAGCAAGCCACGGGGTTGGGGAACTGTGGAAATGTAGTTGTTAAAACCTAAGTCTTGCCATGTTTTTTTAAAAGTCTTCAGTCTGGGCAAATACTCACAAGAATGGCTAAGAAGCGTCTGGCAAATTTTATATCCTTGTTTTAAGGTACAAAGGAGCAGACGTACATAATTTTCAAACATCACCACATTCTTTTTAAATGAGCAAAACTGTATTTTCCTTAGCTTTGTTTGCAGAAATAGTGGGATTCTTTTGACTGACATTTTCAAAGAGTATTCAGAACACGGAAAAACTCCCAATAATGGACAATGTCAGCCCATATGCACAGAGGTGTGTTAAGGTTATAAGCAACTGGAAAGGAAGTGTTATAAGGTATTTGGCAGTCTTTGTAATAAGTGTTGCCACTAGTCTCATATATAAAAAATGCCGTTGCGATGCCTAGAGTTTTAGTACCACCTATTTGACATGATGGCATAGTCAATCAAGTCAGCTACACTTTATACTGTGTTCTTGCCAGTACTTCCGAGTAAGTTCTTTAGCTGTGTGCAAGCCAGGGCCGGTTGTACCATCGTCTAATTCCCTCAAGGTCAATGTTTCTCTCAGCTCAATGCTTCCTTGGTCAGATACTGCTGGGAATAGGGCAATGAACGGATGAATGGGAGGTGAAAAACAAGCCCTCTGCACAAGACCTCCATTTCACAAAAATGGAGCTTAAATCTGAAAATTTTCCTGAATTTGTCATTTTTAAATATATTTCAGAGGACTTACATTCATTTCTCATCTAAGAGCAACAAATAGTTGCTGCAGAAAAATGTTTCTTCCTTGCTGCCATATTGGTTTCACCTTTGTGAAAAATGCTACGTTTAAGCCACCATATTGCAAATTTATTTTAGTTTGTAAGGACACGTTTGAGTGTAGACAAGGAGTGAAGGGAAAGTGGCAGCTCTGGCAAGATTTTGAACGCTGTGGGAACCTGCTGTGTGCTGAAGTTGATGGTGTGGAACTGGAATTTGGCTGTGTAATCCGATGATGATCTTTTTTTCAATACCAGAAAAATGATATTAATGTATATTGTCACAATAAAGAGCTTGAAACAGTGTGATAGTGCTTTAGAACAAAAATCAAAATAATGATTTGTCAATTTATCTGGAGATTTGGATGCGTGTTTATAGAAACATTTGCATATTTGGCTCATACAGTATGAAATATCATGAAGTTTCCCTCCTATCACCTACCTATATATAGCTGTGGGACCTGACAAAAATGACATGATGTGAAGCCTGAACTTGAATATGTGTCTTTACCTCTGTAAATATGGGAGTGCTTCATGAATGTCACCACTGTGCAAATGAGGCACAGATGAGAGCACATTGCCTCAAGTTCTTCCCACAAGCAGTCTGCAAGTAACGGAAAATTTCAGCAACCTGCTGTTATCATCTGTCACAGTTCAGTTCTCCTTCGTTTTTATTTATTCCTCAATTGCAGCTGATAACGTATCGAGATCTTTTCCTGTGGCGCTGCTGGTGCTGACAGCAACCCATAGGTGGTTCTGTGGTAGCTGTGAATCCTGCCCTCGTCTACTTTGATGCATTTAAATTCTGATTTATGTGTGAGTGCTTAGGGTTTTACAAAAAGAAATTGCCCTCTTCTTGGAAAGGCAGCTGCTCGGTGACTATGCTTGTAGGAGAAGTAAAAAGGGAAGCTTGAGGTATCCAAAGACCAGCCATGAGTGTTGCTGATTTGGATATAAAACCTGAAGGGCAGCACGGGCCTGCAGGAGTTGTTCTCTGGACCTCACATGAATTTGGCCAAAATGAGGCAAACTTGAAGCTGCAGCATGAGATGGTAAAACACAGGGTTTGGGCCTGCTGGCACCTTCAATTTTAATCCATGGAATTTACTAAAATGCTGAAAAAAAAACCCAAACAACTCAGAAGTTTGTATGCTGAGTATTTGTAATGATTTGGGTCTTTTTTTTTTTTTTAATAAAACACTAACCTGGTTATAGGTATTATAAATATGCTTATGGAAGTCTGGCATTTTCTGTAGGGTGTAAACGTAAGTTGGTGTGGGTGTTGCAGTAACTTACATGCAAACATAGTATTTTACAGTATTACAAGATGATGAATAGATTTATTTTTAGCCTAATCGCATAACAATGATACAAATATTTTAGTGATATAAGTGTTCTGCAGTAAAAATGTTTTCTTGCCTCACTTGATAGGAAGGATGTTCTTTTTTCATTTTCTTTTACACAGCCAAAGAATTTTTTCAATGAATTCCTTCCCAAAACTGCATTAAATGTAATCTCCAGAAGTGGTAAAGGGCAGAAACAATTCTTTTTTCCCTTTTTATTTTACATCTGACGTATTATATTGCAAATTCATTCTTATTGCACATTCCAACTATTGAAATGCAACAGTAAATTACAGGCAGTAGCACATTTCACTGAACAAGTAGTCATAGTCCAACAATATATACCTTTTAAGAGGTGAGGGTTTTTTCCTTGCTGTGCAAGGAATGGGAATTTTAAAGCAGCTTTTCAAAATACTAGCTGCCAATTCCTATTAGCCTCCTACTAATGGGGATGTTCCCCTTTGTCAAGATTTGATTCACAGGGTGTTGTATGGAGTTCCTCATGGTTTCATTGCACCACTGCTGTTTGAAATTTTTATGTCAAGGTTAGGAGAGGGACAGATGGGCAGCGAGGAATGCAATGAGCAGTGTGTGAGAAACTGTGAATCATCATTTTTGGTCTGGGTCCTATCTGTAAATACCTAGGAGTCCCTTTGATACCTCTTAAGCCAGTGAAGGAATCTGGTATTCTGTAGATAATTCTGGATTCAGGACAGAAATTAGTTGAGCAATAAGTCCTTCTAAAAAACCAAATCTTCCATAAACATAGAGTAACATACTTTTTAATGAATAACAAATAGCAATAAGACAATGCTGAGCTCATGTTTCATTTCATTCTTTTTACACGGAGATTATAGTGGTCTTGAATAAAGGATGAAGTTGCAAGTTTCACCTTTATTCTGGTCACTGACAACTGTCCAGGGGAAAAAAAGACTATTTCCATTTCAGAATGCAAAATTCTCTGAAGGATTATCTAATACTTAGAAGACCAGTACTTCCAAATCATTTGGGTAAATGAATATTCATGAAGAGGATGAGTAAGAACACATGTGAATGTGTTTGCGTTGTCATGAATATGGCAAGCAGATTTTTTCAAGATAATGTAATGCATAAGCCAAATATCTCTGCCTCATGGGAATACAGTATACCTGTACATTCTTAGATTGATAATTGCTAAGATGTTAGATGTTTGAGAGTATTTTCATAGTTCTTAGAAATTGCAACATCTGTAAAACTTCCAGTGTTTTGCAATTGGTCATGCATGGTCATAACACCTGAAACCCTTGTGAAATTCACAATGGCATCAGTGACATGTTCTTTTATAGGCTTACAGCTTCATCCAGTACACCTGAAGACTAGTGTAAATGAACCTTAAAGAAATTGGCAGTATAATTCATGTTCATTTCGAGGTCTGGTTTCAGCAGTGGAGCTGCGTGGAAGTACCTTTGTTATAAATGATAAAATTGGGCTGAAGAACATGATGCTCAGCGTAGCTAAGCGCTGTTAGGAAAATAAGTGTATACAAAGAGTTTTTAAAAGTGGTTGCTCAGTCTCTACCAACAGCGTCTTGCTATGACCTATTTAAACATACCTATTTTTGTGCATCCAGTCTGGAGTGATCTTCATTCCAATATTTCCTTGTGCAAGCAGTGACTAACTTTTGTGTGTAGGAACAAACGAGGGATGTGAAAACTTGCCAGAACAGCTAGGTTCCTATAATTAATA
Organism: Anarhynchus alexandrinus; assembly: GCA_008711295.1. Lineage (NCBI taxonomy): Eukaryota > Metazoa > Chordata > Aves > Charadriiformes > Charadriidae > Anarhynchus > Anarhynchus alexandrinus. The sequence continues at coordinate 210,310 of VUYV01000203.1, read as the reverse complement.
TGTTATATCCTGAATGTTTATGATTTGTAGATAATAAAGAGAAAGTTTCCAGATTATTTTTTAAATATATTTTATTTTTTAAAGATATTTTACTTGGAATAATTCATATTATATAAAATTACTAATAATTGTCAGCTTTAAATGATAGTTTTAGCAAAGAATGTGATTGGTCTTGCAGTACACTGTACATGGCATTTTTTTGCTGAAGAGCGAGCCTATATAGTGATGTGTAGTTTCCTTTTCAGCTCTTGCCCGAAGTGGTATGCTTTTTATAAGAGAGGAGAGGTAGTTAGAAGTACTCCTTTATTAAAATTTTACATAGCTAATTGTTATTTTCAATTTTACAGAACATTTAAGTATCAAGAAAAAATATGTTGATACCTGGCATGAAGACTAATTGGTTTTAAAAAGACATTTCTCTATGTTAATTGAAAAGATGTCTAATTACAGTGTGTTAGGTAACAATGTTTTTGGCCTATAAGATATGGGCCACCATATATATCACAATAGTAGTATGCCAGAAATAAACATTGCATGTGTTTGCATTTACATTGCAACTAACAAGATTCTTTCCTCTGAAACTCCTCTGGCTCATTGTTAATATTTAAAGAGTTCTTGATCAAATCATTCCTGTATGCTGCCAGTACAAAAGAAAATTCAATTAATATGCCAAAAAATGGAAGGCAAACACTAAAAGAATATTTTAAGCGCTGTATTCAACTGTGAGTTTGGCATGAACATTTTGTCCTCTGTTTCACAAATATTTAATATTATGAATTTTTATTTGCAAATAGATTAATTTGCATAGGATCGTTCAAGTTAGTATAGTTAATCATGTGTGTTTGCAGAATGATGGATGTATATGTTAACCAGTATTTAACTTACTATTTAAATTTTGTCCCATTTTATATTCTGCTTCTCGTTTCAAGTGGAACAAATGTACAGGTACATGATTGCCACTGTTATATCCGTAGCGTATTAGTTGGAAACCTTCCTAGATCTCAGAGATGTAATATGGGTTATGTACTGGGATATAAATAACCAGGTCAGCTTCAAAAGGAGGAACATTTTATATAACCATATTTTTAGTTCATTCAGGGCTGATAAAAGTTAGCTACTTAATCAACTGCAGTACAGGGTAGTATATTCCGGTTTTCTTAGTTTTGTCAATAGACTGCAAATTTGAACACTAAATTTCTGCTGGAATATTCTTCCATAAGAAAAATACTTGAAAATGTACTAAATGGCTAGGTCATTTTGCAACATGGGCGATGGCACTGCAGACTATAGCAGAACGTGTTTCTAGAGGGACCAAAGTTCGGTCATATGTTGTGCTATTCACCCTGTGGTGTTTTTATGGCTTGGGCTTAATGTTTTTCTAAAGAAAATGAAACTTGAAATATCCAGTTCCACCAGACTTGAAGTTTTCTCCTCCAAATGACACTGAGCATGTTTTTCACAAAAGGTTCTGTGCAGTGTATATCTTTCACTAAAGCATTCTCGCCTGGGGAGGTCACGGAGAGCAGGCTTTGCACAAATTGCTGCCGTACAGCCTGCATGAGTTGTAACAGAATGAAAATCCCTGGTAGTGTCATCTGTTGGAGGGATTTTGCAGAACTGTCAGTCACGTTCGCTCGACAGAAGGGAAGGGTATTCTGTTTCACACCTCGGTTCATGGTCTCAGAGGTGTAATCGCAGTTCACATGAAGGGTTTCTCCGGGGAGATACCACAGAACCTGACGGATGCAGAAGGCAGCAGAAGGCTTTTCCGTGGAAGTTGCCCGAGAACAAGCCCTTCTTCCCTAAGTCTGGGAGGTTACTTGTAGTGGAAATATTTTTTCCACTGACACAAAGCTAGACTAGATATGCACGAACCATGTGCTTCGCTAATCTAGTCTAATGGCAGAAAGCCTAAACTATCCATATGCTCGCTGTGGTCTGGCATTGCAGAGGCATGCTGACAATTTGGCGATAGTGACTGTTCCTGTGGGCGTCACTGAGACATTCCTGTTTCACTTCATCTCTTCAGTATCATATGATGTTCTGGGAAGCTGTGTACATTCTGTTTCTTCATGCTTCATGGAGAATGCCGTTACATACCCCAACCTCCAAGAAGTTAAGAAATATGTACTATGAGATGTAACTGACCGGGAGGTGAAACAGAAAAAGTTTTCTCTGGCAGGTAGTTTAATACTGCCAGAGCCTATTTCTTTGCTTATTGTTGTCTCCTCTGCCTCTAAGGCAGCCAAGCTCTCTAGCCATGTAGCATTTAATATTCCTCTCGCTCCTCTTCATGTTTCTTGCCATACTCCTTTATGTCTTCTCTTTCAACCAGAACATTACTCTTTAGAACAGTAATGCTGCTTATGTGTCCCTGAGCGTGTACTTCTGAGGGCAAATCACCTTAAAGCAAAGGGAAGTTAGCTGTGTGCTGAAGTTATCCGTGGAAGCAAAGGGAAGAATAATATCCCTTGCATCATAAAAGGAAAAATTATTGCCTGTGGACTTCATTTTGCACTGCAACTAGCTTGAGAAGAAGTCATATCATTAACTGTTTAACAAAAACTATTCACTTACTGACAATTAGAAACTCATTTGCCAATTATTCTGGCTTCACAAAGGGCATCTAGTTGGTCGTTCGAAGACCTTTGAAACCGGGGCCATAGGTTGAGTTCATTGCTGAACATTCCTCCAGTGTTGTTGCATTCCAGGTAAATTTTGTCCATGACATCTTGATTTTAGCCATATTGTTCATGACCAGTGGCATGAAAATTGGCAGCTAAGGGAAATAGATGTAACTTTTTTATTCAGTGCATTTTTAACAAAACCGCTTTGCATTCTTGTCCTCGTCCTGTTTTCTAATCACAACTAGTGTTGAGGAAAAACAACACAAACAATTGCCAGGGACTTCAGTTTATGAGAGAATGGTGGCCACAGTCTGGTGGCAGGTTTATTGGCCATGTGAGAAGGGGTAGGCAGAAGCCTGTGATTTTTCTAGTCTAAGATTTCCACAGGTTGCCTCTTGAGAATGAGTGCCGCCCCACCTAACTAACCAGAGCAGGATACTACAGCAAACCTGTCCCCTTGATAAGGGGATGGCATTTCCTCCAGGAGGAGGACCAAGGCTGTGCTGTGAAACACAGGCATCACCCAGGACACAATCACTTGTGTCTGATCCCAGAAAGAGAATATTGCAACCTTCAGAACTTCTCACTTTGGCTGAGGTTTAAAATGTGTGGAACAAGGACTGATAAATTTTGACAGTTTGTTTTTCCAGATGCCATGGATTGGTTTAGCTACTTATAAGAATATGGGTGAGTTGGAATTGAAGGTATAAAGGACTGTTTTGTTTTGTTACCTGCATGACTGTGGGACAACCAGACTTGCTGTAATAATTAAGCTTTTTTCAGGTTAATAGAAGTGTTTCTATTAGTGCCATTTCAGATTTAGAGCATCCGTTAAAAAATCTTTACTGCTGAATTCAAATCTAAAAAACTTCCTACTACAGTACATTCTAGTTTCTTGAGCTTCTGTCTATGAAAAAAAAAGAACCATCAAGAAAAGGAGACAGACATAATGCATTTTACAATTGTCATAATTAAATTCAAATTCTGTATTTATCATTCTGTCTTGTTACTTTCACAAGAATGCCCTATGTGTCCAAGTTAGATGTAAAGCAGCAGAACAAATTCATATTAAATTGACTGCTTCATCTTTTGGACTGGTAGGTAGTGGAACCCTCATATGTCACCATCATTACGTTTAAAAAAGATTAAGTCTTATACACTTCATTTCAATTACTTTTCCTAATCCAAACTTTAAAGTAGTGTTAAAATACCTGGGAAATTTACTTTTTTTTCTCAAAGGTTTTTTGACCTGCTTGGAAGTTGTGTAAAAAAGAAGATGGCTTTTTACTTGGATATTAATAGATTTTAAGCCTTTCAAAAGACTAGAAGGTAAAAAAAAAAAAATAAAGGTACTGATACTAATATGTTCATTATCATAACATAAAGCAAGCAGCCGTGTGAGTAAAACATGGCTGTCTTGACTGGGAAATGTGACTTTCTGTAGCTTTGTGTGAGTCAACTGACTGCATAGTTAATTGAGTTATGGTAGTGTTTTTGTTATTCCATATGTATCTTTAGTGTTTTCCCATATCATTTTTTGGCAGCAATAGTCAGGCTGTTTTCTTCAACTGGAGTAATCAGACACAGGAATAAAAAGTTATGAGAAGTGAACTTGTAAATGTTCAGACCTGGTGTGAGTTCCTATTTTTTTATGAGACCTATAAGAGTGTAATCATCTTTACAGGTGTTATGGTTGCCTTCAGTCAGATTTGAGTACAAAATTTTATGAGAAAATGGCAGAAAATATATCTGCGTGTTCAGTCCAAATAGTCACACAGCCCTTCAAAACTAAAGGGAAAAAAATGCTCTTCTGCATGGTTCCCAGCGATGTGAGAATTAACAGAGGACAAGGCAACCTGAGCACATGAAGGAAACTTCCCAGGTCTTCTATAACAGTGAGCAGTAGAATAGGAGACGCTCGATCAGCTCAGAGGATTCAAACTGCAAGACCAAAGAAACAAATCAGCTGGCCACATCTGAGCCTGACGGCAGTTTCTGTATCAGGCAAACCTTCAGAGCTGATTGTGGGAAACCTGAGGAGGGATCGATCTGTGGCCTCCTTGGCTTTCCCAGGTTCCCAAGCAGTGTGCTTGGGAAGCCAGTGCTTTCTGAAGAAAAAAAGAAAAGAAAGTTTATAGGATGCGTGATGCCCTCTGTGCCCTTTGCTCTTAATCTTTGATCTTCAGATGGCACCATTTCCAACGCTATGAATCTTGGAAAGGTCCTGTCTCTGGATGGTGTCCCCGGTGCCTTTTACCACTGGAGCCCAGGTCCAAAAGTAACAGATTCTTTCATCTGTAAGAAGATTCAGACTCCTTTTATGGTTCTTCCCACTGTGAAGAAATAGGTGGGATTTGCCTTTCTTTAGCAAAACTTTCAGGGGTTGTACAAAGCCAGTTTAAATTTGAAGTAGGGAGGCAAGGCAGGAGGTAGGGTGGTGGGTGGAAGAATGGACATGAGTGCACAGATAGAGGGATTGTATAAACCTTATTACCACAGGAAACCTTATTACCACAGGTACATAATGCTTAACAGCTCATTTTTATTGCTGTCCACCATCTCTCCCTTAGACTTCAAAGATGCGCTGTAATTGTCTGAGATCACACTCTTAACGGCTGTATTAAGCCCATAAAAACTTCCCTTTAAATCACAGTGTTATGGAACTAAACTAATATTAAGAGCCTTAGCAGGCTTGGTGTTTTTTTCCTATTCACTTAGGGTAGGAGAGATCAGAGACCTCTTCATGCTGTTTCCAGGGTTTTATGCTGAACTTTCTCTATGTATGTCCTTGACCCATGAGTCTCTTTCCATCTAGGAAAAGAGAGGAATGGCTTTTTAAAAGTATGCAAGGCTCTTCTGAACACAGCTTTATTATCAGCCAATAAAGTACTTAGCATTAAAAAAAAAAAAAGAGTAGGTTAATCAGTTTTTGACATCCTACATATGCAGTCATGTAAAGAATAGCAGTGTTTGCTGGATCTACTTGCGTGCTCTTATTTGGTGTGTTTTCAGTGAGTTTGTGGACTGTACGTGCTTTGTTTTGTCTCCTGTTTCACACTGCTCTACAAAAACCTGTTGTGGAAGATGGGTAAATAAAACAATGGTCCTTCCTCTCATCTCACCTGAACCACATTTGTTCTTAAACCTGAAATAAAATGGAAAGAAGAGATTGGATAAAAGAAATATATATCCCAACGTTGCTCCAGCCCACCTTATTCCATACAGCTGTTCTGGGATGGAAACAAGGAATTCAAAGTGCAAATGGCCAGAGTCTCTGTGGCTGTACAGTGTTGCAGATCCCAGGACTCTGCCCACCTACAACACAAGATTCAACCCATATCTTCAGTCACTTGTGTTCTGCAGCAGTTTTACCTTCACTAGTTCTGACAATAATGACAGATTTTGTAACCCCTTGCAGAACTAAACTCTACCCTAAATACTCATTGTCTAGCAGATCTTTAAATGGGCACAGAGTCTCAATGCATAAAGATCATAATTGGAACAAAAAGAATATTATTAGTTTACTAATATCCTTTCAGCAGCTGTCACCTGCAAGCTAAAAAATGTAATTTATTTACCTTTTTTAAAAATATTTCTTTATTTTTAAATAAGTTTCATGCTCAAACAATTTCAAAATGGATCGTTACTGAAACCAATGTTCTTCATTTATCTGCTGGAAAGTATTACTACAGAAACCCTACATTTCTGAAAGCGACCACCCATGTTATCCAAAATTCCTTCATTGGATCTTCTCTGCAGTGCCTTAAATAGTACACTCTGAAAATACACTGGATATTACAGTTGCAGTAGCACAAGTTTTCTAACAATGATGTGTCCCGTTTCTTTGCTCGTGCTCACGTGCATTGCTGTTTCTGCAGGGGTTAGCCTGACTGTCAGCGTCAATAATGATCACTACTTCTGGCTTTACTGTGAACTTCCCAAGAAAGAGGGTCAACATGAGATTTTAGATTGGCTACTGTTTTATGGTGCTAACGTAATTTTCTTTCCTTTTCTCCATCCAGTACAGATTTAATATTGGTAAACAGTAATGGCTGAAAATGTGAATGAAAAATAAAATTAGTTTACTTGAACACTGGGTATGATTCGGAGTTACATTTGTGAAATACAGGTCAACGTGACTGGTCTCAAGAGAAATGCTTTTGATTTATCTAATTATTGGTAAAATGTGAATCTGTCTTTCTTTGTGAGCATGAATTCAAGAATTTGAAATTTGTTGTTTTAAATTAACACTCCAAATCTAAACCAAAAAAAATTCTATTATGTGAACTGAAGACAGCTATGAATAAGTATCTTGTATGTTATATATTGTAGTGTGTTTACAGTCCAAATTAGGAACTTCATGAGGAAAACCAGGGAAAGACCTAAGCCCTGCTATGACAAGTTTACTAGATATTTTCAGTCAAGTACTTTGTAGACAGAGGAATTCACAAGAACAAATCTGTATTTACTGGTACAGCATAGCAACATTATTGCTTGTCTGATAAGAATTGTATTTTATAAAGTGGCCAAAGGCCGGATGGGAGGCAGATTCAGGAGTTACTAAAAGCCTGAAAAATCTGCCTTCAAATGCGATTGAAGAAACTCAGTCAATTTAGTTTATGACAGAGAAGGGCATGAAATAGTTCTGTGTTATAGCAGCGTGAGGGAACGTGGCTCATGGTAAGGTCTTCTGAAAAGGTCTATTGAAAAAACCCACGAGCTATTAGGTGGAAGTGGATACCAGACGCATTTAGATGCAGCTACGTATCAGCGGCTAATTACCAGAAAAAATTTGCTTGGAAACGTGGCCGATTCAGTTACTTCATAGCTTTAAAATTGGAATTACTATCTTTCTACAAGGTGTGCTCTATATCAACAAAAAATCGCGGCTCCACAATAGCAGTTATGGATGGGTTTTGTAATCCTCATATTATGTATGAGGACAAACAGTGTAGTGACTGTAGCTCCTCCTGAGCTTACGCAATAATGCTGACATTTAACATACGATGACCCTCATGTTTTTGAAATAAAAGTTGAGATTTCTGCTGAATAGCTGAGATGTAATAAAGTGAAAAGGCTGCGTACTTTTCGTTCAGGTTTAAGGGAGTATGGCTTTTCAGTACACAAATTAAAGTAGATTGTATGAATCTATTCACCCTTCACCCTGAAATGAAATTAAATTAGAAGGAGGAAGTAACAAAGAATTATCAGGATGTTCTGCATATATCACCAATTTGATATATATAGTAGTCTGCTTATGGTGTTTCTCTTTTAAAGAACCATTTTTCTGCAGTATTTTCAATGCTATGAAAATATTTAATGCACGCTTACGTATTACTCTGCAGGCAGTTTTTACAGAATATTAGAGCTTAATTTAATGTAAAAGAATTTAAAAAGCATTACATAAGTGATTTTTTAAAACACTTATGACAAGATTCTTTGCAGTAAAACCTAGAAATAAAGCATTTCACCTTAAAGTGTATGTTGTTCCAGTATATGTACAATTATTATTTGTCATTAATTTTAAAGTAAATTTCAGGAGCTACTTGACATGTATTTCATTTATGGTAGTCCTAGGTGATGAAAAGATGAGTTACTAATACCATTCTCTTCTAAAGTGTATTATTAATGGCTTTGAAACTGTACCCACTAAATATTATGGAAAATACTTAATTTTTATTATTGCTTTAAACGAGCAAATATTAAAAGCAGATATTAAGTTCATTCCATTCACTTTCACTATGTTCATGCTGGTCTCACTCAGGAGTAATTCCATTGAGATCTATGAAGTTACATCAATTGGGGCATTACTCGAAATAGTAACACACAAAAAAGAGAAATAAGCTCATACTTCCTTTTCCTTCTTTTCATTTCATGCTTTCTGTTCCACTCTTTCCCTCCCTCCCTCCCTTTGATTTTCCTGTTTCAGTGAATACTCCTTAATACAGTGATGTTCAAGTGAAATGGAAATATTCGTTGCTGTATTTTGCTTGATTCTGACTTCTTGACTCTATATATAAATAAAAGGTTTAATTTATTTTTTAACACTGTGTTTAATGTCAGCAATGTGTGACGTTCTGTCAAGGCTAAAATAGTATAAAATAATAAGAGTCGGGTGCTTTGGAATTCCCTCTGAGCCCCCAAGAGTGAAATGTGCCATGTATAAATGCCTAATGTGCTGATGAAGTCAGGCATCCTTCAACAGTAAGATGTTCATGTACTATTTTGTATATCTCAGCACAGTGATTTGTGATGAGCTTCTGTACAGTGTGTATACAGTGAAGAAGAAATCATCTTCAGATCTGAGTTTCTTACAAACATGTCTGTGAAGTACATGCACAAGCATTTTGGGTGGCACCTAACATGAGGGTACCACCACCATATTCCTCCCAGTGTTGAAGCCTCAGAGTGAATCCTGTGTGACCTCACCAAATTGATAAAAGATCAGTCACGAACTGTGGAAGTAAAGATCAATCAGTCAGTCAAGTAGAAATCACAGTTAAATTCCGTGACATTCCAAAGCTGACCTGTGCAATTCAAGCTATCAGCATGTTTATTCATTTTTCCATTTCAGCTATCCAACATCAGACAATTATTCATTATGAGTAATTTCATCAAATAATGTTTTCAGTTATTTTTGCCTCTTCCTGATTTAAAAGCTATTCTGAAAGCCATTTAAGGCATGTTCACTGATCTGAAAAAATTATTTCTATGAATAATTTTTAGCACATTTGCAGGGGTTCGTTAGAAGTGTTATGTATTCAGTGATTAAGCTTTGTTTTGATTTTACCTGCATATTAATAGAATTGTTTTCTGATTCATAATTGGATAAGCATAATTCCTACAATTGGATTCTTGTCATATGCCATTTGTCTGCATACCTCAACATACATGAATAAAGTTCAAAATAAACTTTGCAAAAGTATTTCTAAATCTTTAAATTTACTTGTTTCTAGGTATGTACAGACCATTGAATCTGTTTACTGAAACATGCACAGGAAAAAAAAAATAGGCATGAGCACAGTGGAAACAAATTACACGTGTATAAATAATAGCAGAAAAATCTGAGATACTCTTTTTTATTTTTTATGTTTTCAATCAGAATCATATGCAAATAAAATCTAATTTACTTTTATGAGTTTTTTGTAAAAGGTTTTAAATTATTGCTCTTGTAAATTTATAGATTAAATGTAGCTAGTGGTTCTGTGATTTAGGTGGAATTGAATGAATCCTCAAAGCAGAAGTTGAGCTGTTGTGTCCTCTGCTTGAGGGCAGAATACCCTCCCATAGGGGATGCAGCACTATCCTGTGCCATTCTGGGGAAGCCCACAGACTTTCTCTTCTGCACTTACTTTTGCTATCACGTTGTGCTTGATAAGTAGCTTTTTGTAAGTACCGGTAATTTTTCCAGACATTCTTCATAAATTAAGATTTATTTCCCAGTTTGCCATAGCTCACAATCTTTTTTCACAGAATTCTGTGAAAAATAGTCCACTTTCAAAAGGGTTGCCATTTCAATTTCTTCATCACTAGAGCTGCATGAAAAATATTTGCAGTACGTTTCCCTCTGAAAAGAAGGTTTTTCAGTTTCTTATTATTTTTTATGCCAGTAGAGGTGAAATGGGACAAGTTGGTTTGTAATAAATGTTTTCCTCTGAACAGAAGTTTTTTCTGTTTCTTATTAATTTTTATGCCAGTAGGGGTGAAATGAGACAGGTAGATTTGAGCAAGTAGCTTAAGACTTCCACCAAATCTAACTCAATTTCATAACATTGCTATAAAACCAGAAATAATTTCCATTCCATCTACTGTGTGACAACAAATATCGATCAGTTACTATAGCCATCAAAGATAAGGTGGTTAAAGTTCTTTAACTACATTTATATACCACAGTGTATATGAGGGTTTGGTTCAATTTTTAGTTGGGGCTTTTTTTAAAACCTTAAACTCAGGAAGTTTCACGTTACAGCCCTGTTTCAGGGAAGAGTTACAATAGTCCAGTTACTCTCTGCCTTTTAATCAGATGTTTTGTATTCAATGCCAAACCGAGCTTATATTTGCTGGGTTTTACTTTTAGCTTGGGCTGCAAGGAACAAGTTAAAACGAGTAATATTAAGCTTTGATCTAAGCATGACTATTTTCTTCCAACCCAATGAATTTTCCACCTTGCTTGCTGAGTTCTTTTGTCTCATACCTTCAGAGAGGGCTTTTGTTTCTTCCAAGAGTCAGTTTTCTCCCATGTTGAAGTTCATTGGCCTTGGATATGAGCAGTACTTTCTTGCCACTGTTTGCCTTGTCTCTTTTACTACTGCCTTACGGGGAAACCTGTCTTGGGCACACAGGACCTGGAACATATCCATGACCAGGCAGAGTAATCATAGTGGTAATCTTTGTTGATACAGTCAGAGCTCCTTAATACCAATATATGGCAATGAAGTGGATTTTCCAGGAAGTTCCTACTGGTAATTAGAATATGGGACATTTTCACTGAGGCTTTGCAGGTTTTTTTCTTTCTGGTGGGCTAGTGGGGGTAGCATATGGGCTGTCCAGCTGTGAAGATCAATAAGCCTTCTCGTGTCATTCTATTAAAACTAATGTCTTCACAACTCTTACCCTTGGTCTTCACAGAGCTCTTGTAAGGTTTCCATGAAGTTGCTCCGTTAAGACACTTGTAAATTTCTTTCTCCGTTTTCATGAGTTTCAGGGTCTGACAACAGATTTTCAGGGGTGACACCATTCAAACAGAGCTACCAATTGAAAGCCAAGATGGGAGACCATCTGCAAGCGTAGAGACTCTGATGCTTATATGTTTTTGTAGCATTCACTTTTGCTTGGACTTAAAAGATCACAGTGTACTTGGAAGAACATTTTTCAAGGAAATCAATCTCTGCTTCTGCTAAATGAGGTCAAGGTCTGTGAGTAAGACTGGAGCTGTAGAAAGAGTCTCATAAAACTATGTTTCATTAAATTAAAATGAGTTGTGTGATTTTTTGTGGAGAAAGAAATATTTAACATAATGTTTAGCTTAATTTCTAAATAGTAAGGAATAAAAAGCTTAGAGCCAGTTTGAGTCATGAGAATTGCTGGTCAAGACCAGCAAAGTGATATAATCACACTGTCACTGCCATCATAAAATAAAAGTATGGGTTCTCTGGTGTGGTGTGCCTTGAGTGGACTATAGTGCGTAGGACTAAGAAAAGCCAGTTGCTTGGCTTGACAATGAATATTGTCATTTCAAGATATGTGTAGAAAAGCTCTGAAAACCCGTAGATCATGAAAACCTGTAGCTCAGGCAATAATTTAACTGTGATTCCTGTCACAGAAGTGCCATGCTACAGAATTGCAGAACACTTGAAAAACTGGTAGAAAGTGATTTAGTGAGCCATGCAGCCGAGGACTGTGTAATGTTGGTGCAAGGTCTGACTTTGATTAGCAGCTTCCATTAAATCGCTGTCAAACAGCCGCTAGATGCTATAGTGGCTCCTTTGCTTGGTCACATTAGTGTCCTTGCAATGAGGATCAAATCCTTCTTTTAGTACAAGGATGTCCATTTTCACAATGTGGTCATATGGCAGAGCATGAGGTTACTTGACTTTCACAGGAAAGGTACGGTGCACACGTTGAATGTAGGCTTTATCTGCTGATCATCTCATTCCTACTAGAAAAATAAGCCTTTGACATTCACAACTGATTGGCTTGCAGGAATCTATATGCATACCTGAAATCTCCATATGTGTGTTAGTCATTTAATGCTGTATGTTTTGTGCCACTGTGATAGCCCCCCTATTTTTATGTCAGTGCTGTAGAACGTGTGGCCTGTCCCTCACACTTGCTTTCTTTTGTAATCCTGAGATAATTGAAGCAGTCTAAATCACATTGATTATATGTAATTGCTAGCAAGCAGTGACTGTAATCCTTCCATTTTAAGAAACCTTCTGTGAGGAAAGCAAGTAAAAGATCTCTAGAGTCACAAACTTAGGTGTGACAGACAATAGGGTACCCAAAAGAGAGCAACCCAGGTAGGTATGTGTTAACCTCGTTCCAAATTTTGGAGTATCTTCCTTTTCTTCCCTTTCACAGTTCCCCCAGCCCAAACAGCATTCTGGAAACTCATTGTAAGTACTGCTAAAAAAAAAAAGAAATATTAAGGTCATAAAGTTCATCATCCTACAGACTGAGTAGGATAAAATGCAACATCTAAACTTGTATATGAGATATATACTTCAGTACTGCCTAGATGACATTTATGAAGTGATTCAGTTTAATATACTGTGTTACATACATGTTATACAAACATAATCTCCTGGTTGTTTTCTTTCTGGGAGAAGAAAATGTTAATTGGCAGTTCTGAACTTGCAGTGGAATACACAATAGGTTCTTCAGCCGATATGCTGTACCTTATCGAGTCAGAGAGACTCTGTGTCCTGTACTGCAGAAAAGGCATGAGGAGTCTAATTACACAGTATATTATTACTCACTGGAGCAGATCAGAATTTTTTAAAAGTTGACTGTTAATTGTGTGTGCAAATGAGGAGAGTGGAAGAGCAGATGATCACAGTTTAGTACTTCTATTTGCAGAGCCAAGACTTTTGCATGCAATCCTGCCTATTGCCAGTCACACTCCTAACAGGATTGAAAAAATCAGACTCTGTGTGTCAAAATTTTGCTGACATATTACAGCTAGAATTCTTGCAGACCTTGTAATGTATTTAGATATGACTCAGAGATTAATTATGTGTTAGGTTCTTCTAGTGACTACAGTTTTAGTGGCACTCCTAACGAAGAATCAACGTGCTATTAGCCACAGAGATGAAGAGAAGAAATCCAAACCCAAATGTTCAAGGCAGATACTACCCTGATACTGACCGCCACAGTTGCTCACCAAAAGCACATGGACGAAAACAGTCACCAAATGTAAATGTGAAAATTGTCACCATGAGTATATGCAAATTAAGGATTGTTGAATGCAGACAGGAAAAAAAACCATCCATTTTTCTGTCATCGTTGGTGTGATGCCTCTCTTGTTTTTTCTGTATGCGTACCATTCACAAGGGTCTCCTCACAGATCAGCTGGAGTTTAATTACGTTTTTTCCCCGGTTACTTCCATTTATTGATCTGCCCATGAACTTGGAATGAGTTTATGTTACTGGCCAAAACATTTCTCTTTATGACTCCCCGTCCACTGTTCAAGATTAAATTATATTGTAAGTATCGCTTGTCTGGTGTGATTGCTGATGTGGAAGCAAAAGCCAGACTCTTGCGAGTTTTACCCAAGGCACAGGATCTTTCATATTACATGCCCAAACAGATTAGGAAAATAATTTGAGACCTCATTTTCTTCTGAACACCTTTAATAAAATATGTGGATAGATGCATTTTAGAATATGTATCCTTTTATTGATGTCTAGATTTTCATTAATGTGATGTAACGTAACAGAAAGGCCACATGGAATGGCTGCAAAATATCAAGACCTTTGGGACAAAACTATTCACTGCATGAGGAGCACATGGAAGTTTGATTCTCAGTATAAACATATCTTCCATGTATTTGTAAAAGTCTGATGTCCTGGTGTGAGGTAAAACAGAACCAATTTTTTTCAGTAACTTTGCTTCTTAGCTGGGCCTCTTCTAACTACTGAAATTGGCAGCATATTGTGCAGACACTGTTTGCTCTCAGAGTGGTAAGACCAATGTTTATAGTTGATGCCAGGACATGGTATCCAGAGAGGCTCTTGCTTATACTTATTGCTGTAGCACCCAAGGGCAGCTAACTTTGTTCCTTGCCCTGTTGAAGGGTCGGAAGCAGAAAAGTTTAGAAGGGTCCCACCTGTGGGGAGGACAGTTGACCAAAACTGACCAACAGGGGTATTCCATCCCTTCTTTCTCATGCTCAGTATAAAGCTGAGGGATCAAAGGGCCAGCCTTCTTTCTTCAATGGCCGACGTCCAAGGAGGACTCTGGCTGTTTGTCTGCCTTTGATCCCGATCCTGAATCCAGATCTGGAATCCCGTTCCCGTCCGTCACCGAGTCCAGCCTGGGACTTCCCCAGTGCCAGCTGGTGACAAGGTTGTCATCTTGGGAGCTTGATACGATTTTGTATATATTTCATTATTTTCTTTTTATTTTATTATTAATATTTCATTAAAGTAGTTTAGTTCCTTCTAAACTCATAAGTCTCTCTTTCCCTCCTCTGCCTCTCTCTTTGAAGAGAGATGGCAGGGAGCATCTGTCATCCCATCTGGAGTGCCCCACATCCCCAGTGGCCAGTTCAGCCTAAACCATGACATCTGAGAACCAGGGAAAGGAATTTCCCTGGGAAAATCCCATAGCGTGTGAGTAAACAAATAAGCAAATGCTGAGAATCTTTGATGTTCAATATGGAAATGAGAACCTCTCTTTGTTTACTGTAGAGCATAAAATGTGAGCACAAATACAAATAGTACTGCTAAAAAGCATAGTTTATGTCCTCTCATTTCAAACAGTAACAGCATTCCATTGAAAAGACTGCTGTGATGTGAGGTGGAAGTACCAATATGGTCCAAATGTGTGTTTCAATTTGTGCTCACAATTAAATGCCTTCCTGACTCAGAGCTGTACATACATGATATTGTTTGTTTACATCGAATTCCACCTATGTACCAGCCCTTCAGTTTCTGGCCCTGGCACAAAACTGAGGATTCAGAAGTGTCCGCGAACTCACTGAATGGTATCTTAGAAGAACCACGTTCACCAATGAAAAAAAAAAGGTCAACATCTCTCACTCCTTAGTTTCTGAACAGACAAGGATATTAGACTTAAGGTGCTGTGGTGCTGATGATGCTTTATTAGGGGGTCTCTGTTGGTGTTAGGGTTAGGGTTGGCTGTTGCAGTCTCTGTAACTACGCGTAATGTGGTTGCATCTCCTAACTTCTGTATAGTGCTAATACAAGTTGTGAGAGCATGGTAGTTGGTTTCTCATATATATCTTACTTGCATGTTTTTATAGTTAAGCTACACACCTCGACATAGATATCACTGCCATTCTGTCAGTTATCTTAGCAGTTATTGACCTTACACTTTGTGTTATGCATTATACTGTGGATATGGCAGTTTGCCTTGCTCTGAATCTTGAACTGCTGCAACATAATCTGATTATTGAAAAAAAGAGAAAATTATCTATGTTGACTCTTCATACTGATCCTATGAAATACATTCCAATTATGAAGGTTTGTAAGTCGCTAATGGCCATAAACCATTTTTATTATATTAGTCATTTTGAGTTACTAATTATCCATTTTGTACTAACTTCTACATTCTCCTGTATTATCTACTTGCTCTCTAGATACCTATGGATGCATTATTTTACTGAGAGCATTTGTTACCTGATTGTTTTTCACACCTTCCTGTAAAAATGTGAGAAACATAATTCTACAGTCTTGTGAGATAAAATTGGAGGGGCTGTGTGGCATATCAGTAAATCTTTTATGAAAGAGAAGTTTTCACATATATTAAAGGAAATAATATGTTTCTTGAAGACATGTTTTATGAATAAATTTGGAACACCTGAGTAGACAATATAGTTAAATAAAGTTTGTAAAAGTGTAGGTAATTTGCATTCAGGTTTTGTTATTTTGCATGCATTCTCACTTTAATTAGATAAGAATTAATTACGCAATTTTCTAGCCACTAAGTTATTCCAAGAAATTGTTGTGCATTAGGGACACCATGTTAGCAGCAAGGATGAATATATTCGTATCCTTCTTACCCAGGGCATCCTCAAGAAAACAAAAGCAAATGTAACATGAATGTTGAAAGTAATAAGCATTCTTCAGCCTTAAAATGCCATTTCTATTTAACATCTCATTTATTCTTATGCCATCAAGTGGTTTTGGTCTGCCATCCATAGAATTGCTAGTTCCACTGTTTATTAATACACAGTATGTTCATCAATTATCTTGCCTTATTTCCTGAGTAATTAAATGTTCCTAGTTTGGCCAAAAAATAATAATACAATAAAAATCTTAATTGGCTTCCTCTCAGCTATTCATGGCATGATCAGATAGCCCTGTCTCCAGCTGTTAATTGCACTAAACATTGATTGATAGGTTCAGCCAACACAATTATGGAAAATGAAGCATATTTTTTGAAAAATACTGATGGAATTAGAGGCTGTAGGGTGGTTTTTTTTCCGAGACTTATATTAACATAATAAAGCGGGATTGAGGTGTGAGAGTGATTTAGGAATTGTGTTGGGAGTTTTTCTTTGGAGAAGAATTGTCCACTAAATATTTAAGAAAAGCACCACACCTTTCTTCAGTGCAGAGCATATTTACTTATTCTTTCCTTCCTGGAAGGTGCACTATGGTACATTCTTGTTTTTTTTCTAATTCATTACACTTTCAATACTGTAGCAGCAGTAATACAGTTAAGGTAAAATGAAGCTATATTCTAGTTAATACTTATGGTTTTTATCACCATGATAAAATAAATATTTTCAATGCTGTTGCAGCAGAAAAAAGCCTCTCATAATGCATACACCACTCTAAGACTTGGGAATAAGCAGTTTTTACTCTGAATTTCAATTTCTTGCAGGTTTTGGAGCCTTTACCATGATTCCTTTTTGTTACATGGGTTGGTTGCTCCCTTTTGGGTTTGGTTTGTTTTTTCTATCAATGGTCTTTGCTACTTCTTTTTTTCCTCCTCTTCTAAATCTGCTGCTCCTGCAAAGCTTTATCCTCCTTCTTTTGTAAGTCTGCGATCTTTTTCTTTCACAAACATATTTTCTCTGTTATTCTCTGTATCTGTTCATCTGTTCCTCTTGGGCAGATCCTCCTATCTATTTTCTGCTTTTTTCTCCAGTACTTCGTCATGGAAGATTCATTGACAGCTCAGATTCAAAATGGGTGTAGAACTGAAAGTTATCTTTTCTCCTAAACATTTCCACCATCCTACTTGCCATCCGAGCTCATATAGCAGTGCTTAGCCAATCTTCCTCCACAATTTATGGAAAGCCTGTCCCTTTCTGTCTCTACCGACAAATGTCACTTTTCATAAGCTTTTTCACTTTTTAAGACTTCTTGCACATCCTCCTTAGCATCTGTATTGCTAGTCCATCCAAAATACAGCTGGTAATACTGCTGCTCTCATCAGTCAAACCATACTTATATCTTTTAAGCTCATCTTTATCTTCAAGATGTTCCACAGTATTCTCTCTCAGCCTATAAATCAGATCAAGTGTTTCCTCATCGCAGCCATTCTGCTCTATCAATATATTAAGACTACATATTCTTAATAATTCCATGACATCCCCTGTGCCTGTCATGACTTCACTATTCTGTAAATTATCGGTCCTTTCGATTCTTTGTCTACATATACTGTTTTTCCACAGTACACAAAAATGAAAAATCTGTAGCCATTCAGATAATGAAAAAATGAAAATAAATCACTGGTTCTGGCCATGTCCCACTTTACTGTACTTCTCCATCACTTTCTCATATCTTTGGGGCAAGGTTTTACTATTTTTATCTTATGTAGCACACTAGTCTATTGTTAGCCCTAAGATAATTTATTAATCATCTTGAGGACTGTTGCATGATTGTAAATGGATTTAAATTAAAATTAACTGGCTGAAGCTTTGTTTTCACAAGCCTTCAAGTGTGAAAGATATTCATAGATACCAGAGATTGGAGTATTTTTATTTGGTCATGATACCCTTTAGTGGTATTCTTCTTGACAGGATATTCTTGGTCGAGTCACATTTTCAATTATCTAAGTAATGGATATACTACTGCATCTCTTTGGATGTTTCTCTATTACACAGTCTCATAGATCACATTTTTAAAGGAGTTGGTAGGGACATAAAATGCTCTTTAGAAATGCTAAGTATTGTCACTACGGTATAATTGACAAGTCCAGCTCTCTGAATATATTACTTTTGTACTTTTAAAAATGCCTGTGGCCATTCTTCTCCTCAGGTAAGCCAGTGAGCTCACCCATTTGGAATATTTCATGTGCCTTTTATGGTATTTTGAAAACTCTTTTTGTGGAATTCAGGGTCTCCTGAGAATGAACATTTTCTGCATTGCAGGGATCCAGTGAGGGGGAGTGAAATGCAGGACATCCACGCTCTGCTCTGAAGCATCTTGAAAAAAACCTCCTCTTTAACTCACCACAGATTCAGAATAAAATATAAAATATGTTCTGATGAAATGTAGAGCATGCTTTTCCAAACTGTCATTAACTTATGCTATTTTAGAAAACTTCATTGTTGCCAATTTGCCAGTAGGTACAATGTCTACAACCTGTTAAAACATGAACTTTATCTGAGAGAACACTGGAGGAACATAGCGGAAAACTATTTGCTGTGCATGTCTATCCATACTCCAAGAAAGATGTCAAGGGTGACATTTCCAAAAGTATTATGTGATTAGCCATGCCAGAAAGGAATAAAGTAGCTGAGTGACTCCCATTTAAGTTGTGTGTGGGGTAAGATGGTATCCTCTAAGGAGTCCTCTACCCATCAGGAGCTGAGACAGCACCATGAGAATGTTTTGCCACATCCGAAACCCCATAATTTACACGTTAGTAGCTCAGAGGTTGCAGTAGCAGTTGCATCCAGACTTCTACTAGTGGTGAGATCTGAAATGAGGACATCTGGCCTCAAACAGAGTGGTTATTATATCACTTGTAATGAAGATTTCCATTTTCAGCTTCTTGTAATCAATAGCCTATGACATTGTGAGTCGCTTCAGGGCCAAATAACTGCAATTGGGTATTCAGTGTTGAAATCCCTTTCACTGTTTTAGCAGTGTGCAACTTTTGGCTGTACCCATTCCCCTAATGGTAGAAGGAGTAGATAGGGATATTTATACACTGCTTAGTACTCTGAAAATTTATGGAAAATTAAACCAGGCAATGCATTATCAGAATAAGATTTTTTTTTGTGAATAGGGGTGAGTAAACAGTAAATACAACAACCCGAAATATATAGGTTATTAAACAGTTGGTTTGGCTGCATTTTGACAAAGTTAGTGTAATGTATTATTGGTTTATTCTTAATTTGAAAAAAGCTAACAAATAATGTTTTGATATTGTCTTGAGATGCTTACGGTCTAGGCAGACAACATGGAGATCAAGTAAAACTGCACTTGAATCATGAATTGATGTGCGCTTAAGACAGAGAAAAGTTTCCCATTAATTGCACCACACTCTGTATTTGGCCCAAAGTAACCCAGAATGCACTCCGTTAAGGACATGATCTTTTTAATGCTTTTTTTGGGCACTGAAAACATGCAGATGAGCAATTAAGGCCTCCTGGGAGGCCCCTGTCCATGAATGTTTTCAGGACTGAGGTTTTAGAGTATATGTGGTGATATTTATCTCGCTGTGAGTTCGTGAACAATAGTGAATTTCGTATCAGGACAATTTTCTTGCATCTGTTTTCCAGCTGGTAGAACAAGATGATTTTTCTTGTGTCTTATTTAGGTATCCCCTCTCACTGTGTTGGACATGGGAAAGATTAAGCAACAAAAAGAATCAGAAAATGTTTATTCCAATTATTTTTACAATAAGAAACAATGAATGCGAAATGCGCACATGCTGTTTTTTTCTCTTAGCTTGAATATCTTATGGCTTCTGTTGTATTTCGTTCTTTTAGGCCTTTCTCTGACATCTGCCCGTTGCATAGCCATACGTATTAGATGACTTTGGGACTTGCTTTACATCAAGGATGAAGGGATTATCCAGCAGCCGTAGTCATCATCATGGGGTTGCCTGTGACCCTCCGTGTGACAGTCTGCCACACCACCCAGACAGGAAGCCATATTTGTTAAACCCGGTGGACCCCCATCCTGCAGACCACCCTTACTACACTCAAAGGAACTCTTTTCAGGCAGAGTGCATGGTGCCCTACAATGATCAGATTGCCAGCAGCACGTTTCCCCGGAGGCATTACAATTCCCACCATGAACTCAAGGATGAGTGCGCTCTGGTTCCCCACGGAACTGCCAACAAGACCAACCGCATTCCTGCCAACCTTTTGGACCAGTTTGAGCGGCAGCTGCCTCTGAATCGGGATGGCTACCACACTCTGCAGTACAAGCGGACTGCCATGGAACACCGCAGTGACAGCCCAGGGAGGATCCGGCATCTGGTTCATTCCGTCCAAAAGCTCTTTACCAAGTCCCATTCACTGGAGGGACCATCCAAGGGGAGCGTCAACGGGGGCAAAGCGAGCCCGGAGGAGTCGCAGACGATGAGGTATGGGAAGCGCAGCAAGAGTAAAGAAAGGCGATCAGAAGGTAAGCCCAGATCCAATGCATCAGGATGGTGGAGTTCAGATGACAACTTGGACAATGATGTTTGCATTTATCATGGTCCCAGTGGGGTCATGACCATGGGAAGATGCCCTGATCGTTCTTCTTCCCAATACTTTATGGAAGCCTATAACACTATTAGCGAACATACTGTGAAGTCATCCAGAAGCAATAATGATGTCAAATGCTCTACCTGTGCAAACCTGCCTGTGAATTTGGACTCCCAGTTAATGAAGAAAAGCTCTTGGTCCTCTACATTAACCGTGAGCAGAGCCCGTGAAGTTTACCAGAAAGCATCAGTTAACATGGACCAGACAGTGGTGAAGGCAGAGACGTGTCAACAGGAACGGTCATGTCAGTACCTCCAGGTACAGTGTGGAGAACTGATTGCTGTTAACTGTGCTCTGCCTTGTCTCAGGTGTTTGTGGGGGATGGAGGTTTGCTCTGATATTTCAACTTTCCCAAGAGGTCACTGATCACCAAATAAGGGGTAATGCTGCCAAAATTAAAAATAAATCTGCTTTTTCTTTTCTTTTCTGTTCTTTTCTTTTTTATTTTTTTTCCCAGCATTCAGAATTTCAAAGAAACAGTTCATATTGGAACAGGCTTAATTTTTTCATGTGGGAAAAATAAGACCTTTCTATGTACTTTTTGAATTTATAAGGCAGTCACAGTAGGGGTATAGGGAATTTGATGTTGTAGTGCTTGCACTTAGCATTACAATGTCAATTAACCGAATGTTACCAGGATACAAATTCTTTGATTTCTGTAATTTCAAGATTTGCCTTCATTTACTGCCTATTTTATTATGAAAGCTTTTGAGACCCTTTTGAGAAACTTTGGGGTACCTTAATACTTTCTCCAGCAGGAAAACAACCTACTTTCCTTTTTGCCACAGAATATAAATTCTCATAAAACAGTTATTGTAACATGTCCAGATTTGTTTATCTGGCTATTCCTCTTTCTCATGGCTTTGAGTCAAAAACAAAAAATCAAAAGGTTGAAATTATTGCTTGTTCTGATTATACATTTTAGGAGTACATCACCTACTCCCTCACAAGCTGTTTGCAGTTAATACAGCGTCACTATTTTTCACCAGTATTGTATCTTTAAATGTCAAGAATCAGATGTCTGCTCTTGGAGCTATCATACTGCCGGTGAATGTTTGTGGCAGGAACATGGATCAGAAAATATTAAAACTGTTTCGTTCTTAGGAGAGCTGTGGATAGCTTTTATGCACTTTAAACGAAGCACTTATGGCACATCTAAGTGTGTGTGTAAGATGGAACAACGTTGCGCAGAGAAGAGAGAAGACCATGAGGAAAAAAGAGGTTTGCTAAGATGATTTGGTTTCCTTTTAATGTAGCGGGACTCTTGTCTATTTGTATAGAAACTGTAGCGAGTTTTCTCATATGGGTGCTTTAATGAGACAAGTCAGCTTCCACATTCTGTTGTTTAAGTCAGTACGCAGCGAAAGCGTAGGACTGAGGCATCCGCATATAAAAATTGATCTTAAAAGGTTTTTATTGAATGGCATGCAAAATCATTCTGAATGCCAGCCTCTGGGATTCAAAGTTTTAAATGTAAAGAAACGGAACTATGTATTTTCTATTAATTGTTAGGAGAGTGGGGTGGGGGGAGAGGGGGCAATATGAATGCTCAGTGTGTGTTTACAGCTATGCGTATGGACTGGGGAGGGAGAGGGGTTTCAAAATAGCCTCAGGTTGCAACCTTTTGCAGTTTTGGGTTTTTTTTACATTAAGTCTCTTTTGTCTGAATTTTGTGAGTGAGAAGAAATCGTAACTTTAGGCTTGATTGTTGTGGTTACTTTGGACCCTGAGATTTCTTTTGTTGATGTTTTTGTTTACTCCTTCAGTCTTCCTCTCAGGTTTAGATAAAATAGCTGACAATTCAGTATGTGACCAGATGGCTAGAAAAGAGCGAAAAACTGTGCCAGCATCAGCTTTAAATGAACACCTCCATAGGGACTTTTAGATAATGTTTAACTGACAGGAATAGACTTGAAGTGGAATTAGAGGACATTATCTGTGTCTGTATGAAAATATGTCCAACAATAGTCAAGGGCAGGAATTAGAATAACTAAATTCTCACTGTGTTTCCCATCCTCACTGGAAGTTTTATTTTGGTTTTCATTTCATTTCGTTTCATTTGTTTTTAATTGTATGCTTGTTTGTGAAAGCCAGGGAAATATAACTGGTTTGAAATTGGTTTTTAAAAAAAGAAAATCTTAACCAGGCTTTGGTTGACATTGGAAATAATATTCAAACAGAGTAGGGTAGATTTGAGGAAGCAGGTCAGGATTATTCTTCTCTCTTGGCAGCTTGAAAGGATGCCAAATGGATATAGGTACTAAAAAGTCAGTCTATTTTGAATGCATCCCGTTGCCTTTCTCTTCACTATATCACTTATCTTTTTACACTACAAGCCCCGTGGGGCTTGGACTTTGTTCCCTTTTGTGTTTCCACAGTGCCCAGCACAATGGAGCACAGAACCTAATTGAGGCCTTTTGGCTGTCCTACAATGTAAATATATATTAACAGCAGCAGAGTATAACTCCGTTAGTGGTCTGCAGATGAATACTGTATATCTGTTTTTTTCCTGGTGACCTTCTCATCGTTGTACCAAAAGGCGGGTGTCCTATGTTAGAACAATTAGAAATGCGCTAAATGAGATGAAAGCTGGAAATTCATGAAAACACTGGACAACTTTGATAATTTATTTTCATTATTATGACTCCTCTTTGTTGCTTTATTTAACTCATTAAATGTTAAATAGACGCTTTTATCAACTCACTTGTAATTTAAGCTGTTGTTTATGGTCCAGGAAATAAACTCTCTGATCCTTGAAAGAGGCAACTATTTTGTTCATGCAGACTCTTCTTGTGATAGCATCTGAATTCAATGAAGGAGTGATTTTTTTTCAACTCAGGGTACTCAGGATAATTTTCTTTATCCTGATAGATCTGAGTATATCAGAGATCACAGATGACATTGACTTCACATTTGCTTGTAAGGGCTTTTATCACAAAAGTATCTGGATGAATTCTCAGTGTAAAGTGGAAATAACAAACGATTATCTCACTTGGTGTGGTATTTTCCACATAACCGTTCTGTGGAAGGAGTTGGCAGTAGTTCGCGTTACAGATGGGCTTATTTCTCATAATTTGAAATTTGGATCGAGTGCAGAGTCCTCCTGCATTGCGCAGTCTTTCTTTACCCCGGCAGGCTCCGCTTCGAGCCCGGCTGCTGAGGCACAGAGTCCATCCTTGAAGGTCTAGGGGAGGCTATGGCTCCACACTGGGCGTCTTCAGAAAGAGATATTAGCTCCCAGATTAGTCTAAAGACTGTCAAGCAAACTTTTTCCTCTCACCTGCATCTCAGGAATGGAATTGTATTTTTCTTTTCTCTCTATTTCTTCTTTCAAGACTGAGGAGCTGGATAGTAGAAAGATAAGGTCTTTTTTTGAGCTGCTTCTTACTTCAGGAAAGTGCTTTTATTTGATCCAGGTTTACATTTGGACTAATTTGAAGGAAGGTGAGAAGGAACTGTTTGTGTTTTCTCAGAATTCTTCTTCAAAATGGTTTCCCTCCCTTGAGAGTCTAATTTATAAAGCAGTGGTCAGCCTCTACTTCTCTGGTAGCTTCTCCTCTGGAAAAATTAAAATTAAGCAAAATTATCGAAGACAAAATGTAAGCAGCAGTCTTTTTCTGCGAACAATAGGGTCTAAATACACGGGTAGATATTTTTGACACTCTTGTTTTCTATGAATTCATGATTGTTGAAGCTAATAGAGTATCAAATACACTGCAGAGTTTGTCTCTGATTATAGTTTTGCCATTCACTGTTCCCTGTAATTGCTATTCCCATTGTCCTTGGTCCATTCATTAAGAGATGAAGAAAAATACAAAGGATGACATTTTTCGTATTATTCCTTTTTTCTTTTTATGTTGGTCAGTCATATGTTTCCTTTGATCCCATTTGATGAGACTGAAGTCAGTTGTGTCAGATACTTGGGGCTGAGGATGGAAATTTTACTTCTGAAAATTGAAGTGTAATAGGTGGGGATGACGGTGCAGTCATCCAAGTTCCCCAGTTTTGTCTCTTGTTCTTGTGTGAGACTGTGAGAAATACTAGAAAGAAATATAAGCTAAGTTTCTGGGTGTAATGATCATTTTCTGGTGGTGAAGGACTCTGGTTTGTACTGTGCTCAGTTTCCTGTGTGAAGGTTGTCTGTAATGTGCATTATTATATAATGTGTCGTGTTAAGAAGCTCATAATTAAAGTGGCTTGTGTTCCAGTCTCAGCACAAGGCACTTTCACAGTTTCTTAGGAGATATTGCCCAATCGCAGCCTCTTTCTGTTGCCTGTGTCCATGGATGTCCCAATAGAGGGCATCACCCTAGGTCAGGGTGCTAATAAGGACCAGTATCTGTCATATGATCTGTTAACATTGTATGTTAAATTACAAAGTGTTTATCCTTATGATACAGCGGTTTATGTTAGGTCTGTTATAGTGGGATTATCTATGCAAGTCTATCTGCATTTTCAGTTAATCTGTATTTTTTCTTCATTCGTGGTGTTTGCGTTTCTGTCGCAACTACCATATTCAAATTAATCTTTCAGTATGTCCTTGTATATATATGTTTTATTTCAATATCCATTAATATTGACCTTCCATTTTTCATATATCTGAAGACATGCCTTTTTTCTCTTATTCCAGGCCCCATCCCTGGAGGTGTTCAAGGCCAGGCTGGACGTGGCCTTGGGCAACCTGGTCTAGTGGGAGGTGTCCCTGCATATGGCAGGGGGGTTGGACTAGATGATCTTCAAGGTCCTTTCCAACCTAAACCATTCTATGATTCTATTATAAATTGAAAATTTGTATTCCCCTTCAATTTTCCAGTCAGAACTACAAAGTATATGAGGTATAAGTTTCAATTATTTTTTTTACTAAGCTCATATGAAACATACTTCTCAGTAATCTAGTGAAACAATTTGAACAATTGTGAAATAAAATGGCAAATGTTATAATGTATTCTAGCAAGCTTCCAGGTAGTGGAATAATCATGAAAATGTTTGGAAATTCTTAAATGTTGATGTATTTTAAATTAAACTAGCATCTAAGAACATTAAAACTAAAAAAATACCATTCACAGAAAGCCAATTTATTTCATTTTTAAAATTGTGAGGTAGGTAATATGAATAATGAATAAAGTTAGGGAATTTGTGGGCACTTGGAAAATATAAATAAACCACAAAATAGGTTATTTACAAAAGATATATTAATAACAAATAATTCCATTGAACCTACATCTTGGTTATTTAGCCTACCTGCAAACCTACCTACGAAGTCTTTGCTATATTAAGAGAAATATGTAGGAGAGTATTTTAGTATAGCCCTCCTCCTCATCTTTACAATCCTTTAATTTACGTTAAAAAAAAAAAAAAGAAATTGTCAGCTGAGATTGATCTTGCCACATATTTCACCTTAACAACTGCTGTGTTCTCATTCATTTAATTAAAACCTGGACTGACCTTTGGTGTCTGAGTAATGCAGTAATGGGGGCCACCTGAGTAATGCAGTAATGGGGGCCACCTAAGTACTGCACTTATCAGAGTTATTCTACAGCAATGTCAGTACTTCACATTTAGCTGCAATTTTATCTGCCCATGTTCCTTAGGTAATAATTTTCTGTCCTTTAGTTTTATCACCATTCTGTAACTCTTAGCATTGAATATATTGGCAATGATCTTATTTTTCCTAGATTAACTTGAATTACTGTTGGTTCATTCTGTTAACATCCCTACATTCGAATTAATGAATGTAATTCTGGGAGCTGGATCCGCGTTTTATGTTGCTAGCATACCATATATAGGATTTAGCAACCTACTTGGGTGAGACTGCATTACATATACTGTTATGTCAGAAATGTTTATGAAAATTATGGCTGCACCTAATAGCTGGCATTTAGTATCTATTTCAGTTCCTTCATGGTTCAGATTTGACTCCTGGATCTGACTCCTTTCTGTAGCCTGAAATATCTGGAGTGTCCTAATCTTGTTTTCAGTAATTTCACTGTAAGATAAGAGTAAAACAAAAATCTTCAAGACAAATTGAGTCCGGCAAAAAGGATCATTTCAATCTGCATCTGAGTTTGAAATCCTTAACTTTTATTGTGGGAACATGCGAAGTAAGTGGAGAAGAAAACACTGATGTTTTCCTCAGTCAGTGCGAAGTAATAAGGAATATTTCCCCTACGTCTAGTTATTGGTTTTTTGTTTCAAGAATGGAATGTGTAGTACAGATCTTGAGTGGGGAAATACTACGGTGCCAGAAGAGTGGTTTGAGCTGGGGGCAGCTGGCCACAGTTTCGGTTCTGCCTTACAAGTGCTCTTGCGCTGTGCTTGCTGCACAGCTGAGCTGCTGTCACTAGTGAATTAAGCAACAAGAACATCAATCTGTTGTATATTGTTTGTCCTTTCATCCTCTTACCCTGAGAATGTGCAATGGACTGTCTGGTTTGGACTTCTGATAGCTGTGTATTTCTCTCACCGAAGGCTCAGCAATGTGCCATGCAGTTGGATAAGGCACTGTGGCAGTTCTGATGGGCCAGGGCTTCCAGAGACGGTCTTTGAATTGTCTCTAAGAGTCTTCTATGCAAATAAGTTTGTGTCTAATTCTGCTTTACTGACATAACCCCAGCCTGATCATCAGTTCGTCAGGAAATCTTTGAGATTTCCCGATCTCTAGCAATTCAGTTCCCAGAAGATGAGAGTCAAGACAGTGACCTTGATTTGATATCCAGTGGGACACTAATGTAGAGCAGAGGTGACAGTTTGGAGTCATTGAAAAGACACACTATGATGTTCTGAAACCAGGAAAGTTTCCTTAGAATTGAATGAAATCTTCTTACACAGGTATATTTCATTGCTGTTGTCAAAAAGAAAGTGTTGTGGAAGTTGCAGTGAAGTCTGTCCACTGCACACTAAAATGTGACAGAAGCTAGTAGCCAGCTGGAGATGATAGCTTAACTGCATTACTTACAGCTGCTGCCTGCGAAAGCACAACATTAGCAAAGCACCAGAGATTATCCAGTTACAGTCAGCCAACAGAAACACCATAAGGGCTGTTTCTCAAAATGCTCTCCCCACCACATCTGTTTTCTTCCAGGGATACAGCTTCAGTTGCATGTTCTCCATCCACAAGCCAGTTTTCTCCTGGCTGCTTGATAGTAGGCTTGTGGCCATGTGTAGTGAAAGAAAGGTAAAATGACATCTCATTTAACAGTATTGGCATTTGATGCCAGCTAGTCGCTGTATGCAGGTGCTGAAGTATTAGGGAGAGAACTGATTCACCCCAGAAGAAGTTATCTAGAAGTGAAAGAACATTTCTCGACTGGTAGTCATTGAAAGTGTCCTTTCAAGGACTGGTATTCATATTAACAGTCATCCTGTCATCCTTAACTTGGGCAAGGAGCTGTATCTCGTTATAGCCAACTGCACTGAAAGCTTCAAGGGTACTGAGAAAGATGAGAATGAATGTCTGCCCTCTGCCACAGAGAGTATCACTGGAGCAGTTTTAGTTCAAGGTCCAGGATGAGAGTCCTGCTATACAACCTTCAGTTATGTTTCCTTCAGCTAACGGATGTGGTAGTTGCTGTTTGTATGTTTGAGTATGTTTTGAGTATGTTTGGGGATGGCAAACTTACAAGGCCCTTGGCTGGAATCATTGTATGCACATGGTTGGTTGGATTTTTACACATAAAGCAGGAGGAGAAGATTTATCCGGAATCAAGACGTGGTTGTTTTGTGTAGGAGACACACATTCCTCTTCATAATACACGATGTGAACCAGATTGACAAGCTCGTGATCAAGGCACCTTTTGATGAATGAAAATTATAAACTGGAGCGGTGCTTGAAGAATTTTGCCTATTCACTTACTCTAGGAGGATTCATACTGTTTTAGAAGACTTTCCAAACTACTGTTATGTGAAAGAAGATCACAGTTCTTCACGCTGCTTGTTCAGGTTTGATGCAAGGTGTGGGCACTTAGGATTGAGGAAGTAGTGTGCTATCTCGGACAGGGTCTTTGTCTTGGCTGTTAATGCTCTTCATGTAAAAAAATGTGGAGAAGAGTCAGCTAAATTAAATGACTTTATAGTAGAACCTGATTGCTGAAATAGTACAAGCTAAAGCAAGTCTTGCTGCAGATACTGAGCATATTAAGTTTGTCCTACGTGGAAGCAACCTTCCTATCTGCCTTTTTGAAAACTCTTGAGGCTTACTAAACATATATTGTTCTTTAAGATTTCTAAGGCTTCCTTTTTTTGTGTGTGTGTACGTCAGTGATTCTTAATGCATGTACATTGATAGAATGAAATGCTACTTTTTTATTGGTCCTATTAATTCAATATTCATGAGTGCTAGGAATAGTCTTAGTAAGTGGAAGATGGCAATTGAAACTTCCTTAACAGCAGGCAGAAGATGCATAATAACAGCTAAGAAAACCAAATTGCATGGGTTTGAAAATCTGCACTGAGCAGTCATTAAGCATTGTTCTTCAGTTGTGTGATTTCATTTCATTAAGTATTTGCATACTAATAGAAAGCTAAAGTTACAAGTCTACTGCTGTGAGCGATGGTTAGCCACTCCTTCCAGTCCTTGTGTTTACTTCTGTAGTCATCCACATTGCTTTGGCAAAGCACAGGGAGAAGCTTTAATGATTTCAGCTGCAATAAACCAAATCAAACTAGAGATCAATAATGAACTTAATTTGCTATAGAGACAGTCTGTTTACTATTTCATCCAGTAAGGTAAGTTAATAACAATTTGGGGGAAAAAAAAAAAGAAGGTAATTAGATATTCTGATTTTATTGTTTAGAAATTGAATAAAAAAATGTTTTCTTTACCTTTGTCCTTACATGCTGGGTTTATTTCACATACCACTGTGTGTGAGCTTTTGAAATGGATGTTTGAAAACTGGGGGGCCGGTATACCTGTTTGTTTAGTTTCTGTATTTGGGGACCTAAACTATCTAGTAGAAAAATCCAGTTCCTTTATATCAAAAAATGCATTAAAGGAATTGACCAGTCAGGACAGCCTGGCTAATGACAAAGTTTGAACACTTCCAGAGCAACATAAATTTAGTTAAAGATCAGAACGGGTCATCTGTACACTAAATGAAGCTGAATCCAGGTAAGATGTTGCTGGTGGCAGTATGTTATCTGTGTAGTCTGTTCTGTTTACAAAAGAACCGTATATCTGCCATTTATTCAGAAGAAAGAAACTATAGTCAGGCTTAGCTTTCATACTTGTAACAAGCATTTTATTTCTAGCTGTGTGCTGAAGTCTTAAGTTTCAGTGAGGTGCCTGGCTCGGAGGCCTTTGCTGAATATTTTCTATGTATTTTCAAGTAATAATGGTGTTCTGTTTCACTGTGCTTTTTGTATAAGTAAAGTGCACGCTTGATTTTTAGGCTTGTAAAGAAAGAATTGTACATGATCTTAAAGATCATTTGCAGAATGAAATGTTTCCAGGATCTCTATTACTTCAATAGTGTGAATAATAATAGTTCTATTTTAATAAAAACAATGATGCTCATTGTTAGATCTGAGTTTAGCTCTTCCCCCTTTTTCATAAGAGTAAAAACAATCATGCAAGTGATGTTCCTGCTTGATATTCTGATACTGAAAAAAATGGTAGTGCCAAGGTAATTGGATAATATGATTTTCTTAAAAGCATGAAACAGCTTTATATCAGGTATGTCAATCTTAATGCCATTAATCCTCTAAGGCAGCATATACCGTGCATACGCACTTGTGTGCAGTGTAGTACGTGACCTTGTGAGACACAATATTGGCCATTCAAACCAAGTGAGAGCCTGTGGGAAAATTTGGGCAGCCCTCCTGACTGAAAAAAAATAAAAGAGCTGGAGATTCACATAGACACTTTTCCCAGCATTTTTCCAGATCAACAGAAGGAAACACACTACAGAATGTTTAGTACCATATGTATAGAAACAGAATGCATGAAATAACGTGATCAGTTTCATTTTTGTAATTCTGAGAGAGCTTTATGTTTTACTCTTTTCCCCCGATATGAAACACTCGTGTGAGAGTGCATTGCATTGACTGCTGTGAGCTGTTAGAGCCATTCCTTTTAGGCACTAAAGAAAGCACTCTGAAAAGCAGGTCGCTTCTTTCAGTAGATATTGCTTGAGGTATTTGACTATAGGCACAGAAGTATTAAAATGTTGATGTTATTTTATCTGCCTGTATTTTCTAAAGAGCAAAATAGGTAAAATGAAAGGAAATGCTGAGCTTTAAGGGTTGTTTGTCCTACTCAAGTAATAGACAGAGAGTGCTCTGAGATCCTTTTATAAAAAGTGTTACAACTGTTAATAGCCAAAGCAAAAATCTACTACTTTTAAAGCATTTCTTTACCCTGCAAGTGCTCTCTACAGTTACACAGTGTTTTGCTGTTTTCTCCAACTCCAACTTCTGAAATCGGGGGTTATGACTTTTGTGAAACTGAAATAAGATAAAGGGGAACTGGACCCAAAATTCTCTGGACCCTGATATTCTCTTAAATGCTGAAACCTTACTGAAAAGAAATAAAAGAAAGAAAAAAAAAAGGAAAAATACCTTTAGGTACCTTTCAGTACCTAAAGGGGGCCTACAGGAGAGCTGGGGAAGGACTTTTTACTAGGGCATGTAGTGATAGGACGAGGGGGAATGGCTTCAAACTGGAAGAGGGCAGGTTTAGATTGAACATTAGGAAGAAGTTTTTCACTTTGAGGGTGGTAAGGCACTGGAACAGGTTGTCCAGAGAGGTTGTTGAGGCCCCAACCCTGGAGGTGTCCAAGAAAAAAAAGGAAAAAAGAAGCCACTCAGCCTTAAATATCTGCAAGAAAACTGGACAAACTGTTTAACTAAAATAGCTTTTAAATCAAATATCCATTACATTCTTCCACTGCAGCTTTGTCTAAGCAGGCAAGATAGTTTGTACAAACACTCTGACTTCCTCAATGTGTTGACTGAAATTAGAAGCATATCTGGGTTGATATTTTAGGCCGTTCTCCAAATCTGTAGGTTTTTCCTAACCATAGCCATCCTTGTCTCTTTGACACATACAGGGTTTACCCCTAAACCCACAATATGGTGATGGAACTTGGGTTGCGTTTGTATCATTTCCTTTGGTTTTGCACATGCAGGTAACTTCCAGTGCACAAACCAGCCGGTGGGCTTGTGGCCCTCGCTGAGCTTTGCCCCTGGTCTCTGTGTGAACAGCTCAGCGTTCTTTTCCTGCAACTAGAGTGCTTGAAAGGTGGAAGCACGCTAAAAGGGTGCTTCCTACTCAAAAGGTAGTGTGCTGTTTTTCAGTGGTTGCTCACTTCACTGAGTGAGCAGAGCACAGACTGGAAACTCCCTCTCGATCACGTCACGCAAATTGTGGGGTGAGAGGAATGCATTCAAAGCTCATCACTGTGCGCTGTGTTTGCATGTGTAAATAGGAAGTTTTGTGGTAAGTTCATTGCAACCAGCTTTCAAAACTTGGCCTGTCGTACCTAAATCCTTTTGAGAAGCTTTGGGATAAAAGGTATTGTACTTATGTATAGGGTTATTGATAACAGACCTCAAGAATTCCACAGTTATGGTGCCCACAGCAACTATATGTCATCACTTGTGTTGAACCCTTAAACTACAGCATCAAATTTAACAGTCTGTCTATGAGTTAATAAAACTACAAGTGTTCAGCCTGCCTGAATTATGGGAGCTGCATGAGCATTGTAATTTTAACTCCCCTGACTTTTTCTCATTTAAAGACACCAACCTTAACATTATACTAACATATTTTATTTAGTGCATTAAAGATTAATTCATTAATTTGTTTTAATGAGAAAAAGCAAAGATCTTTACATAAAGCATAATGAATAAAATATTACACAGATTAAGCATGTCCTCTGAGAATTCACAGATTCTCTACATACTCTGACTTAGATATCTAATATCTGCCTGAAAACTGATTGGAAATACACTATTACAGGTTTAAAATTTCTGACTGAAGTCCAAGTATGTCATCAAAATGTCAGCAGAGCTTGATTTTACTAAACCTGTGTTAACTTCTTTTTTGTACATGAGTGATTTGAAAAGTCAAGGTTTTACAGTTGACATGCAGGGGCTGTAGGTTCCAAAATGTATGTGAGGGGTGGTACGAATATAGATTGTGTTTCCACTGTTTGATGATGCTATATGCCTAGAACCAATGCAAGAATGAGACCTGAAAAAATATTATCCTCTGTCTGTCACGAGTGGCTACAGGAGGATTGTAAAATGCTCGGTACTCTTGTATGTCAAAAATCAGAATAACAACCATTGTTACAGGTATTACCTTCAATTGCACTTTACAAATGTATACAAATCATGAAAGCATCAACTTTCCAGATCTGGGGTCTAGGCATAAACTTAGAAGCCACAGAATTGAAACATGGCTTTTTGTTGTTTTTATTATTATTATTATTTGACATGGAAACATATCAGAACCATATATTCAGTCCTGTTTCTCCAGTGGGTTCTGTTAGCACTTAGTACTCTCAGTCTGTAACACTCCAGTTCTTAGTTAGCATCTCACCCTTTTCTAGAAGAATATTTTAAGTTATTTTAAGTTTTTTTAAGTGTATTTATTCAATTACTTCCTATAGCTACACAATTCTGCGTGCCATTGTTCAATAAGAAAACTGGACTTTGAAATATATTCCTGCTTTATGGAACTTATATTCTTGAAGCCCAGACAAATATCAAAAAGAAAAAGAAAAAGAAAAAAGAAAAAAAAAACAGCGACAAACTTTGCGTGCTGCTGGAATATAAGAATTTAAGTGTTTCACAGAAGAAGAGTTACCAGAGTCATTAACTAAAGGATAGATATTTAAAGAAAACATGGAAATTTACTTTAAAAAGGCACAAGGAAATATTTGGTTAAATAAAACTTGGAGCAACTCAGAAGGAAGTCTGAGTCCTGAGAAGGAAGACTGAGTCATAAGAAGAAATGTTGATAAAAGTGCAAGCTAGAGTATACATCCAGGATTAAATCTTGAGTCCTCCAAAGAAAATATCAAAGCTCCAAGTGAGTTTATCAAGACCAGACTTGACCAAGAGAGATCTGGGAGAAAAGAGAGAGCTTAGACTGAGTACAAGAGGAAAGAAGAACTTGCTTGAGCCTGGAAGTTCAACAAAGGCCCTAAATAATGATGTCAGGAGCAGGAAAAGAAGAGTCAATGAAGGAAGACAGTTGGCAAGCTCTTGGGTTTGAAATCAGCAGGAAGCAAAGCAATAGCATGGCTTATGAATAGCTTGGTTAATTAATTATAATTAGTAATAAGCCCATGAATGCTGAGGACCATTAAATATCTTTGTTCCTTTGTATAGCACAGTGGTTTTTGGATTGCAGTTTATAGCAGCATAGATTGATAAAATGCCATAAAAATTTGACCTACATTGACGGTAGCATTTGCAAGGCCTTGCAGCCTCTGGATTTAAGCTTATGTTTGTAGTGGGGATCAAGAGCTGAGCCGTTAGCTAACAGCCCAGTGTTTCAGTTTTGTTTTTCTAAGCAAGCTGGCATGTAAATGCTCTGGCTGAAGTTTGGGAAGCAACAGATACACAAGACACTCATCAGAAGTTAAACGTTGTTGAAGAGCAAACTTTTCATAGAAAAGAGACACTCGATGATTATCCTGCTAGATGCTGGTATTCGTAAGCTGTAGGACGAATTTTAGCAACCCAGATTTGGCTTGTAAGGGTTTCTGAGCACTGTAGCTACAGCTGGCTTTATAGAGTTGATTCACTAAGAATAATCAGAAAAGTAACTAAATATTCACAAGTACTTTTATTTAAATCTAACACCAATTATGTTTAACTAAAAAAACCCCTTTGCAGTTTCACCTTTACTATGAAAATGGGGTTTCAGCAAAATAACCTCAGGACAACTCCTTCAAGGACCCTGCTCCACTGCATGTTGTTTCTGCTGTTACAGGAAAGAGAAGGGTGTTGGTTTGCAATGGTCAGAAGCCCCAAGAGCAGAGGAAGGGAGAGGGTGGGTGGGCAAGAGCAACATGCTCTTGTCCTCTGCTATGTCCCAAAATCTTGTGAATGCATGTTCCCAGTGTTCCAGATTTCCAATGCAAAGAACGGACAGCACTTACTTCAGACTAAGAGAAATAATGCACATCCATAAGAAGAAAAAGAAAGGAATAAAGAGTTGTATGACTCAGACACTCAGGCTAACATAATTCAAAAGGAGGATCCCTGCAATCTGGCAGGTGCTCATTCGCACTAATTATGCTATAGAAGCAATAGTGGTATAATTTCGCACTCGCAAACCTGCTTTTGTGATGATTAGTACATAGCTCCACTGATTTGAAATGTATCTTGAACCAAAATCATCATGGTGAGTGCAGCTATGCACACGCTGTCTGAAAAGATTATGATATAGGGATTCGTATTTCATCTTTTGTGCCTCCCCAAAGGTGTTCAATATGTTGAGCTGAACCAAAAATACCCTGATCTGGATTGTATATGCTTTGAATGAAAACCGTCAAAAAAACAGGTTTATCCAGCCCAATATTAGACCTAACTGAGGCTGCTATGTCAGCATGTTTGCTAGAAACTTCCCAGATAAGTAGTGGAAAATAACAAGCAGCTCCAGAGGTGCTTGTGACTACGCAGGGGGAGAAGTGGGCCTCCACCTCAAACAGCAACCCGTGGTCAAATGGGATTGAGGATGGGCCCTTGGCCATGAGAGTTTTTGTTATGGCTCTGTTGTGGCTTAGCACAGTCAAATCCTGCTGTGCAATTACATTGGGGAAGAGTGTACTAATAAGAGAATTGTGTTTATCACTTCAGGTACCTCAAGATGAATGGTCTGGATACACTCCACGAGGGAAAGATGATGAGATTCCCTGCCGACGAATGCGTAGTGGCAGTTACATCAAAGCCATGGGGGATGATGACAGTGGAGACTCAGACACAAGTCCGAAGCCATCTCCAAAGATTGCTGCACGAAGAGAGAGCTATCTCAAGGCCACCCAGCCATCCCTTACAGAGCTCACCACCCTCAAGTAAGTCCGTGTTTCACTACATCATATAGAGCTCTCCATTAAGACACACAGTTTCTGTTCCCATTTGTTTCTACTCTTTACTTCTAGGTACCAGTTAAGGAAAGTTCTTCAACAAGTGTGTTCAGCCATGCTTATTTTTGGTTGGGTTTTTTTTCTGAACAAGGGTAGATTTGGGAATGTATTTCAATGTTATTCTGAAATGAGACCCTACGACCTGCACTTTGAATTTGCAAAGTATTTCAACCTGTTAGTGTTAAGTGAGTATTCAGGTACATAGAATAGGTCTGTTCTTTAAATACTTTGCTGAATTATAGCTTTGACCTGCAAAAGCTTTGCATAATTTTGTATTTACATATACTCAACATGTGAAATTAGCCCTAAGCTATTCTTTGCAACTCATCAGAGAGCATCTGACATTTAATTAAAAAGAACAATGACTATTTGAAAATAGACAAATCCATGGTTTCCACTCTTTAGTTCACTCAGAATGGCACTGTATTTTGTGGAGCAATATAACCAAAACTGAAATTGTTTAATTGTTTATGAAAGCTTTAGTCAAGAAGAATGATGAATTTATGCTTTTTTAATGTAACTTTCTGTTTTTCTTTTATTTGGGCCTTTTAAGAGGGGCACCCAAATTCTCATGAAAATTGCACAAAGGTACAATTTTGGTATTAGTGTTTTATTTTAAATTTCTAAAATTGAGAGGTCCCCTAAAGCAAGAAAATAAATTATGTCCATAAAAGAAAACAGTGTGGTTTTAAATCAACAATTGTTTCTGTCTGTCTTCTGCAAAATTCGTAGCTGTAATAGTGAATCATAGTTCACTGAACCAAAAATAACCTAATTTTAGTATAACTTGCCTAAGGCTGTAGCTTTAAAATGGAAAAAAAGAGCTGTATCTCTTCTAGTATCCGTGATTAGTGACTAAAGACTCCTCCTGCATTTCCCTCATTAATTTCCTCTCCTTCCTTGTCCTCCTCTACCCCATTTTTTTCCCAGAGACCTTATCTGAGAAATGAATTTTAGAGAAAAGCGTTTGATCCTTGTTAAGAATGTCATGCTCTTGACATCAATGATGAATAGACCAGAAGACACAAACATGCCTATTGCAGCTCCCCATAGCAGCCTGCCTGACTTGGTCTCATGGGAAGCCAGGAATTGCTTCTGCTTTCTTCTGCTTTGTCTTTCCATTAGTGTCCAAAGGAGAAAGTAGTCTCATTTTCTGAAGGGATTTTCATAAGCTGGCTGGCAGTTACTCAAGGGATCCAGTGATTCCTCTCATCACCTAGCAGACTTTACCACATCCTTTCCTGAGCCAAAACTTCTCCTCTGAGATCAGTTATTGCAGCCTCTGCAAAGTGAACATAAATGTTACGTACCACCACAAACTCCGTAAAGCCATGCTTTATGCATGGACACACTATCAGGCACGGAGCTTATTCTTTTTGAGACTTTAGAAACATATGTTCCATTGTTCCATAATATATATTTGAAGTGCAGTGCATTACAGTGAGTGTATTTGCTCTTGGTCATTTCTGTTCCCTGTAGATATAAGATTTGCAAAAGAATATGGAATTATTAAAAATAAAAAGTCCTGTATGTCACTGTTCACCCACAGAGGATGTTAGATCAGAAGGTCTAGGCAACAGAAGCTTTGAAGTCATTGTAATTCAGCAAAGTCCTTATATGAATACTTCATAGAATCATAGAATGGTTTAGGTTGGAAAGGACCTTGAGGATCGTCGAGTTCCAACCCCCCTGCCATAGGCAGGGACACCTCCCACTAGACCAGGCTGCCCAAGGCCACGTCCAGCCTGGCCTTGAACACCTCCAGGGATGGGGCCTCAACAACCTCTCTGGGCAACCTGTTCCAGTGCCTTACCACCCTCAAAGTGAAAAATTTCTTCCTAATGTTTAATCTAAACCTGCCCTCTTCCAGTTTAAAGCCATTCCCCCTTGTCCTGTCACTACATGCCCTAGTAAAAAGTCCTTCCCCAGCTCTCCTGTAGGCCCCCTTTAGGTACTGGAAGGCCGCAATAAGATCTCCCCGGAGCCTTCTCTTCTCCAGGCTGAACAGCCCCAACTCTTTCAGCCTCTCCTCATAGGAGAGGTGCTCCAGCCCTTGGATCATCCTCGTGGCTCTCCTCTGGACGCGCTCCAACAGGTCCATGTCCTTCTTATGTTGGGGACTCCAGAGCTGGACGCAGTACTCCAGGTGGGGTCTCACAAGAGTGGAGTAGAGGGGCAGAATCCCCTCCCTCGCCCTGCTGGCCACACTGCTTTTGATGCAGCCCAGGATGCGATTGGCCTTCATGTCACATATGTTTTTTAATTCCTATTCAGGAAGGCTTTTAGAAATGTACTTAATTTTAAGTTGCACTCTGTAAAATTCGTGTAAGTTTAGGAACTAAGCAGAAGTAGGATGTAAATCACAGGTTAGAAGAAGGAAGGGGGAAATGATAAATGGTAGTAAAACAAAAAAAGAAGACATAATATGAAATAACTTTTTCAATTACTTTTCAGCATAAATTGGGATGAAGTAGAATTATTTCTTTTAATCTATGATGATACTTTATAGAAATATCTCTTCCTGGGAAACCTTTCAACTTTCAGAGACAAATTGTATAATACATAATTATCCATTGCTTTTATTCCTTTCTGCTGAACATGATAATTTGGGGTTTTTTTTGTGAGGACTATCCAAGTGCTTGCTCTGGGAATTGAACTGTTCTGTTAAGCTAGGGTTTTTTTTGCAGACTTCTTCATACTTTCTTAGTGGCGTGACTTGCCCTTGACTGTGACATTGCTTGTTCATCCCATGGCTACCCTGATTACTCTGAGAGTTGTGATAGAGTTTTGCTGGCATCTCGGCTACAGACTAAATTAGGGCCCCTCACTCACTGAATATAGGTCATCAAGCAATTGTGTAATGTGTGATAACAAGTTATTTCCTTGGCTTACTGTTGACTTGAGTTCAATTTGCACCTGAATAAGAGCTTTATGGAAATGAGCCAAAATTCACTCCAGTCAGCAGGCAGCCTTTTACTGACACTAGTGGACTTTCTAGCTGACCTTGCAGGACATTATTAGCACCTTAAAGCTGAGTGGTATTTCACTCCTTTAATTATGTTCTTTTCTGTCAGTGAAGAACAAGGCACCTTGTGAAAGTGGTGTTTCTACAGTGGTCATTGTCAGGGTTCTTCTGCGCTTCTTTCTGCTACTCTCTGTTTTCTGTATGCAGTCTCTAGTTGGCTTAACTTTCATCTTTGGCAGAGCAAACAACTTAAAAACATGTTCCTTTTTGCTTTCACTGTTGGTTTTGAAGGGATTTTTCATCTTGTGGGACTTTTTCTCTCTGAGTACTTTAAGTCTAATATTGGTCTCTCAACCCACGCTGTTCCTCCCACCTACCTACCTACCATTGCTCATGCGCCTACTCTTCTGAGAAAGGGTTTTCATTACTACCAATGTTTCTTTTTATATAAGGCATAACTTTTGAACAGCACAACTGTGTCATATCTCCTTTACGTAATACAAATTTATTTTCCTGGGTTTTTTGCTGAGGTTTTTTTCTTGCTCTACCTTACAATCTCCCTCCTACAATTTTCCTCCCATGCCATGGTTTCCATGTGGTTACAGCACATGTGTCAAATGCTGTGGTGCCATTCTGAATAAAGCACAGCTTGCTGTGATCTTGAAATGCACACCTCCGCTGCTGCACTCTCATTATCCTACCGGGAAGGAAGCAGCTTTTTCTCTCTGTCTTTGCTGGCAGTATCCTCTTGGTGTTTATTCTTTCACAGTCTAGATAAACAGATCCAGCTGAAAAAAAAAGTGACATTTTCTTGCCCGTTCCTGAAAAGTGGCAAAAGTTTATCTTGCACTTGTAAGCAGATGGAGAATGGACTGGTTAGCTAACTTCAAAAGAAGGTGCGGGCAACAGATAACTGACATTTCCATTACAGCTGAGCTTGATTCAGGACATTTTCCTTTGCTATCTGTATGTACCTTGGTTATGTTTAGCCTGCTTTTCGTTGGGAAAAAAGTATGCAATTACATTGTCTGTCCATGTGTCAACCTGTCACCTTCACCTCCCAATAAGTTTTGAAGCCATTGGCCAACTTTAAGCAAGTTTGCTAGAGAGACTGAAGTCTGAAAGATATGAAGTTCCAGCAAACTTTATGAAGTTCTGTAGAGGGATAAGGCAGAGAAAGATCTGCAGCCGTCCCTTGCAATCTCTTGAAGGAGTATGGGCAAAGTAGGTGGTGAATGAGCACAAGGTGTAACTTCATGGCAGCACTTTCCCAGCCTAAAAGATGAGGAATATGGAAGGGACTGGAAAACTTTGTGGAGGACAAGAGGTCTGAGAGGTGGATCCTGTTACCATAGTTTTTCTACTTCTTTCTGCCCCTTTCCTCTTCTCCACTGCATGCACACTCACTGCTTAAAATATGGGTTCTGATTCTGCTTCCTAACTCAATATTGCTGCTACTGTGGGGACTTCAGCCACTTGAGTCTTCTGCACTTCTTTTTTTTTTATTGATTCTAAAATATTACAGTACTTAACGGTAATCCATTTTTTGACATTTTACATGGATTTGGGGCTATATACAGTTGCAGAATTGTTCCTTTGAACTCTTAGTTTATCATACAAACTTTTTTCTGAGACAAGTTGTACTCTCTGATCACCAGTGTATTGACAATTTCAATGATCTCGGTACAGTGGAATCACATTTGTGGAACTCATGTAAAAAGGAGAGGAGGAAGAACAGAAATGAGTTTTTTCTTAACAAATCTTTTTTCCAAGGTATTTTAATAGCCACATCATAGTTTTCCAGTCAGCTGTGACTTGGAGAAACACAATGATAAACACCACAAACACTTTTTAATGGGCACCAAGTTACACCACTGGTGATGAAAGCAAAAACCAGTAGGCTTTTCTCCTTTTTATCCCATGGTAAAGAATCCATCTGCATAACTTCCATCATAGCTGCATCTATTCCTGTGATTTACTGCACAGATAAGTGATACTTAGAA
This sequence comes from Anarhynchus alexandrinus, assembly GCA_008711295.1. Taxonomy (NCBI): domain Eukaryota; kingdom Metazoa; phylum Chordata; class Aves; order Charadriiformes; family Charadriidae; genus Anarhynchus; species Anarhynchus alexandrinus. Next base: position 169,213 of record VUYV01000203.1, on the reverse strand, counting down.
TAAACCAACCGATTCCTAACTTTAAAGTTTATCAGAGACATTCCAAAAATAATATTTCAAAATATGTGCATGTTATTTGTGTACGGTCAGGCTTATACTTTTTATGTGCGAATACAAATAGCTTAAGTACTTTCTACTCCTCTGTTTATAGTAATCTGAAGATAAAATTGTTTTGAAAACCGCAGTGCCATTTTTCTTAATATCCTATAAAATCAAGCTCAAGCTCAATTAAGAGGCAGAATCTGGGAGCAAACTTAATAACAATGTCAAAAGCAAGAAGAAAGAGGTAAATCTGATTTATGCATCCTGAATTCCAACTTTTCATCACCTGTCTGAGAACTGATCGGGTCAGTTCCTGGAGGACAGTCCTTCAAGCCAGGGTCAACTTATATTACAAATCAAATCTTGACAGAGTTGCAGGACCAGCTCTGCTAGGATTTCTTGCAAAAAAAATCCAACCACCCCATTGTTACATAGTATAAGATGGTTCAGATAGAAAATCCCCTGCTCAAGTCAAAGAAATTAAAAACAAGATAGTTTTATAATCTGCAAATCTCCCAAATATTTTTTTCTGGTGGTAGTTTGTGGTGATTGGGAGGAAGGTGGTATGCACATGCGGGCACATCCGCATGGACTAATAGGAAGATGAAGTGCATCATCCGCACTGAGTGAATTAATGGTGAAATTGCATAGTGGCTGTTTTCAAACATGATGCTAAGGCTGATGTGAATGAAAGGATAAACAAAGGTCCAAAAGCTTTTTACACTAAAGACACAGCAAATTAAATGTCTCATGGCAAGGATGTTGTTAAATGTTATGTGCAAAGTTGGAGGTTGTTATAGCTTTGTGTATGTAGGTATCTCCATGGCTTCTCAAACTGAAATATGCAGCTCTCAGAAAACTATGGAACAATATAGACTTCGGAGATGGTTCTCTCACTTTCTCAGCTTTTCTAAAATGTTGCTCCTGGGAAGTGTCTGTACTGAGGGAAATGATAAGGGATGTAAGGATAATTGCAGCCTGACACACTGGCTAGGCTATTTGGCATTTGAGCAAACTGAAGCTGATGTCCTTACACTGCACTTCACCATACAGCGTAGTGTACATCCTTAGGTATGAAAACCGTCTTGGTCTTAGGAATGAGGTCCTATTTACTTTATGGTGTTTCTATAATACTATAATATGCTCCAAAATGTCCCCAGAAAAAGGTGTCATATAAACAAAAGCATACTTTTTTTTTAGATAGAGGTGTTGTCCTCATTCTGATAAAATTAATGAAAATGTCCCATTAACTTGAGTGGCCCAGATCACAGGTAAGGGCTTGGGAGAGGGAAAATATAAGGTGATACAATACCTCGTCTTCCTTATGGTGAATATTTTTAGGCACATGCAGGAAAGCTTGTTCATTTTCTTTCTTGTTGAGTGACTTTCAATTAGGGAACAATGACTTTCCTAATTAGTACAAAAGGAATAATTCTGATTAATCTTTTATTAGTGTTTTACAGTATGTTTCCAGTGCAGTGTGTTTCATTGTTTCGTGTTGCAGTCTCTTTCATTTTCATCAAACCTTTAGCTAGTGAAAGAATTGTTTTCATTTTCCTTGAGGTGTGTTTTATTTGTTTGCTTGAAGGGAGAGTTTTTTGGATTTCCCATGAAAGAGACGGGAGCATCTCCCTGAGCTTTGGACATGCAGACAAAGGAATAGTATTCTGGAACTATTGTTGGCCTAGGTACTAACTTTCCCAGCCTGCAGTCCCTGATGCATGATATATTACTTACCTTTTTATTCATATTATTGCAATCCCTTCTCTCTTCTCTCTGAAAGCTAGGGAGAAGCTGTTGGACATGTTTCTCACTTTTCAGGTTCACGTGTCAGGTATGATTAAGTTCAGTGAATAATTTATAAGTCAGAAGAAAATTTTAAAGGCAAGACAATAAAAAACATTTATTTTGAGGTAGTAGGTGGGCATACTTCTAGAGCCAATGGTTTCCTTATGGCAGCTGGCATCTGTTTTGCATACGTGATAGTTAAGGAGCAGAGGACATTGATTTATTGAAGGAACTTAGAGTTTGGAGCTTTTAATGAACAGTTGCAACTTTCCATTGATGGATATATAAAGCATGTTCAGTCAGTTAATGCTTAATATCACTGTTGGGCACGTGAGAAACTTTGTGCCTCGTGGCAGCTTCCCTTCTGGCTTTGTGTCCTCTCACACAAATGTATGTCTTGACAGCACAGAAATGAGCCCACTCCTCTCACTCTACGATCCTGTGTGGAGACAGGGCATTCCTACAGGGCGCTGCATAGTGCGTAGGTAGGATGGGCACTCCTCCTCTCTACTTCTGTCATGATCCTCACCAGTTTATCTTGCAATGAAACGGAGATGCCCTAGCTGTTACAGCCCCACTGCTAGCAGGCGTTGCTGATCCCATCATAAAACTCACCCCTGTCAGTCCACACCTAGCTCCATATGCCCTTATGCCCTGTTAAGTTGGTATTGTCACATTTGTGTAAATAATGTTATTGCGTGTTTCTCTAAGATGAAAAGTCAGAATTTTGGTGCAATCTGTGACCTATACTACAGCTATTGCCTTACTTGTACTTTTACCTTTACTTGCTGAAATTTGAGGTAGTGAAACAGTTACAATTAACTTACATCACCCAAAAAAAAAAAAAAGCCTTTAACTTTCCTAGTCACACTGTGATCTTTTGGCAATACTGGAGCAGGGTTTTGGAAGTCGACAATTTGCTAAAGAGAAGCTGCAACCTCGTTTAGATGATTGCCTTATTTGCAGAACTGAAAATCCTTGTCCTGTATCTAGTCATCTGCCTCAACTTTGCACAAGATTTAGCTTTATGTTAGATGTAGCTATAGATGAAAGTGAGGACTTCCAACTTTTTAGCTTTTCTCAGTTAAATCCTGTAAATGTTTATTCATTCTGGGGCTTGCTTTGAGAAACACAGTTATAATAACTGAACCAAGATGTGTTTTTCAGCCATGTCTTTCAGGCTATAGTTTTTACACAGCCAACCTGCACGTTTGTGTGCAAAACTGGTTGTTTATTTTAAGCCCTACTTCTGCCCACCTACTTAAAAGGCTGCCTCAGAAAGGAAGTTAATGATGTCCAGTGGGGACAGGAGAAGAAATACTGCCTTAGACCGCAAGGACGTACACAAGCTATATGTTAGGAAAATTTTCCTAACGGTAATGATAGATAAGCGCGGGAGTGGATTGCCAAGAGAAATCACTTCACTGGACATTTTCAAGAAAAGGGTAGAAAATGTCTGTCAGGACAAATTTAGGTATTGCTGATCCTGCTTTAGGGTAGGAGGAGGGACCAAATGACCTCATGAAGACCCCGGCAGACCTATCTTTTATGATTCTCTGTCTTTCTCAGGCTATTGAATATACCCACTGTCACCGTTCTTACTTCCTTTTCTTAACTTATTTTTTAAATATAAAAAATACAGTTCTCATCAGGACCAAATTATTCCTGAAGGCCTGCTGTTGAATAGTAAATATAGATATCCCTCCCACAGCAGTGCTGTGCAATTCTTTCATGTATTTTAAATGTTATTTCATTGCTAGCATTTTAGAATTATTTTCTGACTGCTGCCAGCCATACCACGCTTGACTCTCGGTATGTGATCTTGTACTATCTGGTTTAGTTTGCTAAGGGGAGCTCAGCTGATGTATTAAATCTGCCATGCAGAAAACTCACAGGCATAAAAAGAGATGTGCGTCTGCACAAAATTCAGTCTGGAGTCCTTAATGTCCAACATAACAAGACAAGCAAACAGGCAACAATAATTAAGTTAATTATTCATAATAATTTTCTGTTCTGATCAGCTAAAAGTGCAATGTTCCTTCACTGTGAATTGCTGGAGCCCTTTTAGAATAAAGATGGAAAAGGTTAAAATAGTCTATTTTACTTTAGTTTTAGTGTAAAATTACAAGACAAACTGTTTCTGCAGACGTGCTTTGGGATCTTCTGTTAATTTGTATCACATTAGGGTGAGAGAGAGAGACATGAAAGTGAGTAATTGTTCTGCCCTTACAAATAAAAGACACTATTAATATCTAAGTCACGTTGATGCCAGTCATTTGTTTCTTGTATTTTCTTGTGTTTGTATTACTGCTAAGATGGAGTGACTTTCAACTTATTTTAGTAATTCTTTGCTGGCTTGGGTGCAGTATGGGGTGAAGTTTAGGGGCAGGAGGCAGCAAAGAAAGTGTATGGCACCTGGTAGCCCAGGTGCTGAAGTAGGGCAGCATCAAATACCACTCTGCTCCCAGTGACACACATGAATGAAAGTTCATCTAAAAAGACTTGACTTTTTAAATTCTCCTCTCCTTCTAATGAAGTTATAAATCTTTTCAGGAGGGGAGAAATTAGGGAAAACCCTTAAAGACTTTCTTAGATTGCGCCTGCTTTCTTATTTGTTGTACACCACAAAGACAGAGAACCATTATACGATCGCTGCTTGTGTTATTTGCTGGTGTGAAAAAAAAAAAAATGTTGAAAGCACCTTTGCAGCAGCTATGGAGTTCCTGTGACAGATTTCTGTGGTTGCAACTGTAGCTGAGTTGCACGGCAATTCCCCGTTCCCCTCCAGAAAGTCTGTGCTACCTGACCAGCCTGTACTCCAGCTTCCCAGCAGCTTTGCCTGCAGCGAGCCCAGGGACCACAGAAAACTCTAACTGGTTTTGTCATCCCCAAATGCCAGCAGCCACATCCAGAGCACCCAAATCCTTCTTTTTATTTAAGTGACGTTGGGGTGGCAGCCATGCTTGGGTTGTGTCTGTGCAGCTCTGCACTGTGACAGTGATGTATCATGCTGAAGGCAAGCTCAGGAGCTTTCAGGACTAGTATATAAATCTCTTCTGTTTCATATCTGACAACTGCTATTGCAAATCTGTGCTAAGCCTTTATTACTCCGCGGTTGAAAGCAAACCTTGAAAAACTTCTTTTGGAAGGTAGTCCCTCCTTGGGCTAGTACTAAAAATGTTCAGTTATTATGTATTACTTTATCAAATCTTTTTATACAGACTATAGATATTTATTAAAACTCTCGCTTGTAATAATCAATATTTCTTACTGTCTGCATAACAAAAATTGGAAAATGTACTAAAAAGCAAAATAATACAATACTTCATTTATTACTTTTGCTCTTTATTTTACAAAACATAAAACTGCTACTTTGCTTTTATCACATTCAGAGAAATAATTTCGTTCCAAACTTTGTGGAAATCTCAAACCCAATTATACATAGAGTGATCGAATGGTTAGAGTTGGAAAGGACCTTAAAGATCATCTAGTTCCAACCGCCCTGCCGTGGGCAGGGACACCTTCCACTAGACCAGGTTGCTCAAAGCCCTGTCCAACTGCAGTACTCCAGGTGCGGTCTCACAAGAGTGGAGTAGAGGGGCAGAATCACCTCCCTCGACCTGCTGGTCACGATGATTTTGATGCAGCCCAGCATATGGTTGGCTTTTTGGGCTGCAAGTGCACATTGCTGGCTCATGTTGAGCTTTTCGTCCACCAACACCCCCAAGTCCTTCTCTTCAGGGCTGATCTCAATCCATTCTCCACCCAAACTGTATTCATGCTTGGGATTGCCCTTACCCATGTGCAGGACTTTCCACTTGACCTTGTTAAATTCATGAGGTTCACACAAGCCCACCTCTCAAGCCTGTCCAGGTCCCTCTGGATGGCATCCCTTTCCTCCAGCGTGCGTGTCCACACCGCACGGCTTGATGTCACTGGCAAACTTGTTAAGGGTGCACTCAATCCCACTGTCCATGTCACCGATAAAGGTGTTGAACAACACCCTGTTCCCTGAGGAACAGCACTCATCACTGGTCGCCACTTGGACATCGAGCCATTGACCACAACCCTTTGAGTGTGACCATCCAGCCAGTTCCTTATCCACTGAGTGGTCCATCCATCAAATCCATGTCTCTCCAATTTAAAGATAAGGATGTTGTGTGGAACAGCGTCAAATGCCTTGCACAAGTCCAGGTAGATAGTGTCAGTTGCCCTTCCCTTATCCACCAACATTGTAACCTCCTTTTAGAAGGCCACCAGATTTGTCAGGCATGATTTGCCCTTAGTGAAGCTATGTTGGCTGTCACCGATCACCTCCTTATTTTCCATGTGTCTTAGCATAGTTTCCATGAGGATCTGCTCCATGATCTTGCTGGCACAGAGGTGACAGTGACTGGCCTGTAGTTCCCTGGGTCTTCCTTTTTTCCCTTTTTAAAAATGGGGGTTATGCTTCCCCTTTTTCAGTCAGTGGGAACTTCACTGGACTGCTACAGCTTCTCAAATATGATGCATAGTGGCTAGGCAACTTCATCTGCCAGTCCCCTCAGGACCCACAGATGCATCTCAATAGGTCCCATGGACTTGTGCACCTTCAGGTTCCTTAGATGGTCTCAAACCTGGTGTTCTCCTACAGTGGGTGGTTCTTCATTCTCTCTCTCCTTGCCTTTGTGGCTAGAGCACTTGCCGGTAAAGACTAAAGGGCAAAAAAGTCATTATATAATGCAGAAAGCTTACAACCCCTCTGGGTGAAACGGTGTCATTGATGACATCACCTGAGTCATGACTTCATCTCATAATATTTATCTTTGTAGCAGTGACAGAAATCATATTTATAAAAACTGGAATTTCGGGGAGGGGGACAGGGGGGGCAATTTCTGACTTTGAAAAGGTCTTTTTTCCTTGTTCTAATCGGATGTAGCCAACATGTCATTCAACCTTCCTCATGAAGCTGCAGTCAAAGATGCTAGAAATCTCAGAAACATTGGCACTGTCTACTCAATAGGGTCCAATCTAAATGTTTAGCCATGGATTTCAGACCGGTGCAGGATCTGCTGGACTCATCTCAGTCATGTGGCTGTAAGAGCTGTGAGACAACAGGGCTTTGGCAGAGATTTGTTGCTCAGACTTGTTTGAAATGCTGGTGAGTCAGGCTGTGCCACTGCAGTTGTTCAGTCATTTACTGTTGGGTAGAATGTCATTTCTGGCAGAACAGTAACTCTCCATCTATTACTTTCCCCCCACCCTCTACTTAGAGATCATTTGATTTGGGGCACAAATTAATTGCTGTTTACCTGTGATGAACAGATTTGAATGGAGAGGAAGTGGATGGTGCCTTATTCAAATAAGATGTTAGACCGACAGTGGCTGGAATGAATGTCAGCCCTATGTCTCTATTTCTGGTGACTCTTTCTCTTTTCTTTTCTCTCCCTTTTTCTTTTTTAAGTGATTCCTTAATATTCCTAAGTAATAATCCTCAGTACTTAGCTAAGCATCCTTTCTCCATTAAAAGACCCAAGATTTGCATGAAGAGTAATACTACATCTAGAGTCACTGTCCCTTCACACAATGACACAATGGCCTTCTGACTATCAACTATTTCTATATTTCCACCTCCCCACTGCTTATTTTATTTCCTTTTTTTAATGAATTTCACACCTTTGAAAATAATTTGTGTAGCATTCTCTTCTGCTTTCATTTATTATAGCCCTGGTCTGAACACACTCTCCTGCTAAGATTTTCATCAGTGGTGATTTAATTATTAACCTTTTTCACTCATCCTGGTACTAGTATCATCCTTGTGAGTCTTTCACAGTTCTTTTATCCCACAGTTTCTAGTCCTGACTAGAGCTGGTCTGTTGCTAGCACTCCTGGATCCTTCTCTTTGCATCCTTTTGTCACTGGGGAGGCATGCAGCTCGTGTTGGAAAATCACTATGCCTTCCTTCATTTCAGCCCTACATTGCTGCCACCGTACATGTGGTGGTTAGTTGCTCTCGGTCACGATTCAAGCTGTCTTTGGAGTGATTTCCTGGGCAACTGGGTTTGCTCCCTGCTCCAGTTCTTCAGACAGAAGTTGCCGCAGTGGCTCATGACCGCAGCCTGGCAGCCAAGATGCCCTTGCCATCAACCAGGGGCCACGCAGCCCTTGTGCACTGATCCCTGTGCAAACACGCGTGAACGCCAAGGAGGCTTTATCCTATCAGCACTAATTGTCCCTTCTCCAGAGAAGTTAATCAGATTCGTTATATCTCTGTGATGACTGCAGTATCTGCCTGAGTGTTTTGCCTCTGGCAGAAGATTGACAAGCTCTCGTTTTCTATTGAAATTGCATGTTACGACTATATTTCCTTCCCCTGTTCTCGGAATCAGTATGTCCACATAATGGTAGCTTGTTATTTAATGTAACTAGTTCCCTTAAGGGCAGCAGCCCAAAGAATAATGAAATAATCCATTTGAAGGTCATACAAACAATGAATCACCTGAACAGCTGTCTCTTTAAAAACAGGGCTGTAGTTTGATGTTGATGTCGCAGAGATTCTTCATCTTTTGAATATGTTTTCAGATTATGTGTTTTATTTTTGGCACCTCTTTTAAATGATGTACATGATAGACAAATAATACATAGAGGAAGAATATGTGTTTTTAAGGAATATTTTTAAAGAAGAAGATGAAATAAAATTGACCCATAAAGTAATACTTAAAACACTGATTTTAGAACTTCTTGATGCTTATTTGCAAGTCTGTTTTACAATATTTTCAATTATCAATATTTAAAAAAAATATAATCCCTTCTCATAAATAGAACATTTACATTTCTAGAGAGGAGAAGTAAAGTTAGTCTTTTTTTATAGCCAAAAAACAGGTAAAAGCTTGCTTCTCAGTTGAGTCTTAAAGTTTTTTATTGTACTATCTTATATTTCATGATTACTCCCTCAATGTTGCTATCCTTGGCAGCACTGAAGCCAGACAGAACAGGAAGGTTAGATCAGATCCAGGTTAGATTTGACATGAATGTAAATCCCCTGCCCTGCTCCCTGGGCTACCCACAGCCCCCAGTACAGGCCTGAGATATCCATTGGGAGGGCATCCCGCTCCGTAGGGAGGTATGCGCTGTACTCGAAATCAACACTGGGTTTTTTCCCTAAGGCATGAGACTTAATAGGAATAGGCACAGAAAAATGGTTGTCGTCTGTTTCTCTGAAAGTCCTTGGGAATACTATGCAACTGGGATCTGGGTCCTCAGTACTGGATTCTGCAGTGGGTTGTTTACAAGTCTCAAGTGTAGCGTTTAAAATCTGAGCTATGGAATTTTTTTTCTCCCCCCTGACAAAGTACATGCAAAGTTTTAAATGTCAGCCTCCTACCCAACACAATGGGATGATAACCTCTGCCATGAATTAATCAAGCTGCTTGTTAAAAACATTATCTTGCCACTGTTCTTCCAAGTTCTTTTGAATTCAGACAAATTTAACAGCTTTCTCTTCCATAAAATGATACACTAAGGTTAATTATAGTTCAGGAGCACTCTAAGGTATGATTTGGCTGTTCGGTGTTTCTCAGGTCTAAAAAGAGCATGAGGGGTGCACCTGGAATGAGCGCCTGGTTTGCGTTGTTCCCGTAGAGAACGGGAGGATCAGTCGAGCGATTAAAATGAAGGACTGAAACGGCAAAACTCTCAGGTGTGGTGCCCCTTTTTCTGCCGGGGGATAGTAGGGTGGTGGGAGAGTCTGGCCCCCACACCTACGTGCTGTGCCTCCATGGAAGGTAGGCTGTGGCCTTGGGAGCAGGGGCTGAGGAAGGAGTTCTGGGTGCCCCACCAGGGTTGCTCCCTGCCTGGCCTCTTCCCAGCTGCGGATATCAATGTGCCTCCAGCTCTGGGTAAAAAAGGGATAATAACACTCACCTCCTGCACATCGGGGTGTCACGAGGATTGATTCATTACAGTTAGTGCAGCAATTATGGAACCTTCTGAAGAGGCTGCAGAAATGCTAATACAGTCATCGTTAGTCATTGCCCCCTTGCTCTTAGCTCCTGTTTTGTACTCCTGAAGCAGGGCTTGCAGCAGCATTTCCTTCTGCTCACTGAGATGCCTGGGAAGAGCCCCACCATACTGCAGGAGCAGCAAGGCACAGCGTGGGGAAGAAGTTAAATCATCCTTGTACTTCCCTGCCGGAGGAATTGCTGCAGAGGCTGGCGAGACCTCAGCCAGGGATAAAAGGGTCGGTTCTTGAAGTTCCTCCTCAACTGTGCTTCCCACGCGCATCCTGCTGCCAGGATGCTCTCTTCTCTCTTTCCACCTGCTGTATGTATTTGCTCTCCCCGTGATGTGTGAAAGCCCAAAGGGGAGCACACTACTTCTAGGACTAACAGTAACTCACGTTGCATTTTGCTGTGCCTGTTGAAATTCATAGGTATGGTCTTCTCATAACTTGACACGTCTCCCCCTCTCTTACCACCATGCAGCCCACAGCCATTGCTAACATATGTCCCAAAGGTAGTTCAGATACTTTCACAGGGGGTGAATGGTAGATAGGCATGCTTCCCTTCAGCTAGGCCTACCTCTCCTCTCCCCTCTACGCCCTGCCTACGTACGCTCATGCATGGCTTCCCACTCATATCTCTATAAATTTACTTTGTATTTGTTACCCTTCACACTATAGCAGAAGGGAATCTTAAAATGCTTTTTTTTTTTTTTTTTTTTCCCCATAGGGAAGGCCTTCAGAGCTAGGAAAAGATATTTTAGTACAGCTCAGAGCCTGAGCTGCCGTGGTAGGTGCTGCACAGAGAAGCAAGCACACACACGCTGAAAATCACAGTCTGGCTGAGTGGAGGGGGTTCCCACTGTATGCTCTGTGCATGCCTATTCCTGGAAAACCTGTGAATGTTCTGATGAAAAGCCATTTGGAAGGCTGTGAGAAATGTTTGTCTCTGTTATTACCTCCTTATTTCTCTTCTTCGGAGAGGGCAGACAGCAGCACCAATGGTCCCATACTGATGGCAGCCTAACTGCCCACTAAGAGCATGGTGCTGCCAGGGACAGTAAAACCCACATGAGCTAGTGCAGGAACAGTTTTCTACTTACATCCCGAGATCTTACTGCACTCACAACAGAGAAGGGTATCCATGAGCTTGCCACAGTCTTCTCATAAGGAATATTGATCCATTTTCTTCTGCTGACTTTAAGCTCGGTTTGTTCCTGTTTGGAAAGGTAGGACTGGGCCTGTTAACTTAAGCAGAATTTGTCTAAGTTGAGGAAAAAACATGTCTCAAGCTTTCCCATTGGTAGACCTTCAGCAAATCTCCAAGACTTGACCTGCTAAACATCTAGCAATTACCTATCTAATTAATTACTTGCTTATCTTCAGATAAAAACAACTTTTTAATTTCATTTACCGTTTTCCTATTACTTGAATATCTTCTCATTAGTGAGTAGTGAAGAGCTATACACACAAAACCCTGCCTTCACGTATCCAAATTGCTTCCTTCCTTCTATGAATGGATATTTAGCACAGCTATCTGTAGTGAAAGGAGCAAGGTTGGTAATACAGCCATTGAGAGTGTATTATTGTGTTGGGCTTTTCTTTGGTTTCTACTTTCAAATAGCTTCATTAAGGATATGGAAGTAACATTTTTAGCAAGTTACCAGTTTCTGTAGGGAAGGAAAATTCCTTTTTCAACCCCAGTGCTGGCCTGCCCTTTCTAGTCACCGAGAAAAATACTTTCATTCATGAAAAGTACATTAGAAAGCTTTAAATCCTACAATTTTTCTAATGATATGCTGAATGCTATGAAAGCACATTGCCCTATGAATTCTAATTAATTGGAAATCAGGTCCTCAATTCATCTGGGCTATGAAAATCAGAATATATTCTAAGATATAATAGACGTGCAGCATCTTTTTTCTATGCTTTCTGTTTCTTGAGTCCTTGAACTTTGTATTTGTGTACTTTCTTCACCAACTGTGAAAGCTCGAGTTTTTTTCCTTTAACTGGAAAGGTTTTGCAAGCCTCGTGAGATGAGTTTTAAGAAAAACATAATGCATTGCAGAAGCGTAATAAATAGCAATCACTGGCAGCACTAGATTATTCCTCCCTCTAGTGGCTGGCTGGCTCCAGTGAGAATAAATGGAGCTCTTTATTAACATCTCAAGGAATTATTCCATTAGTTTAGCTACTGGGAACTTACTTTTTTTAGGCTAGCATCCTCCAGCTCCCTGCCTGCTTGGTAATCCATGGTGCCTCTGTGCACACATCCGTGACTATGTTACGTGACCATTCTTTCAGTTTTTCAAGGCCACCTCTCCACAGTGTTCTCAAGCTTTCCCTGTCCCTTCTGTACATTATATTACATGATTCCCAGCAGCAGTCACGTAAAGAAGGTCGCCCCACTTCTATTGCCTTTCTGTGGTTCCACACGGTACACTACACCAAATCCAGGTAATTTATCACAGCTGGTGTCTGATGTATGCTAAAGTGAAAAAGTGATGAATTTGAGGCAGCTTAGTTTGTCTAGTCATGATGCAATACCGGGAACTGTGTTTGGACAGTGAGCAGGATGTTAGTGCTTCCTCCATCTATCTAGATGTGTCAGTGCATGCCCATACACCAGTGGGCAGCTCAGGCATTTTCATGTCATTAAGAGAGATCAAACACATCCCTTCATGGATAGTTCAGGAAAACGTAAAGGTGTTGCAGAGCTGGAATGCTCCACTTAATTTTGCCTGGCAGCAACCCCTATCTACTTCATCAGAGGGACAAAATTCAGTGGGTTGACAAATTGGCCCTCACCTGGCACATCACAGGAGAAGCCAGAGTCTGCCAGATTACTGAGCAACCTTCAAAGGTGGCCCCGTTTAACCCACCTGCACACAAAGACACACTGGTGTTCAGACATCATTAGACAGGTCTCTGCCCTGTTGCTCCTGACAACAATAAGAAATGGATTAATACATTATCATAATTGCTGTTTTCTTAATCAAGGTGACAAAAAATCTGAGCAGCAAAAATACCTGCTATATGTACAACCACCATTTAAGGAAAAGGTCATCTAAGAAAGAGGATACCTACTCATACGACTCAATTAAATTATCTAACTTCAGGGCAAAATTGCAGTCCCCCCTCATAAGAGTTGTGAGGCTTGAGAAAGTAATATAGATTTCATTATGCTTTGCTTAAAATTGACATTTTAGGCATTAAACTTTTCCATAGCTGACTGAAGTTTTATTAGGCTGGAGATCTTTTCAAGGAGTTCTGTCTTACCTCAGCAAAACCATTGACTTGAGATGATATCGTAAATCACCATCCATAGTCAATAATGGTTTTAATCGAAAAATGCATTTCTTCTAAAGTACCTTTTGACCATCACACCAAACACTCTTTATTAACCAGCTATTCCACTTTATATACAATATGTGTCTCTGGGGCTGAAGTTTATTATTTCAGTAGTTCTGTCACCTTTGCCTCCAGTAATATAATAAAAATATAGTGCCGCTATTCTCTTCCATCGAAGAACCTCAGTCATGTTTGCTAACTTTAATTCAGCATCACAAAGCCACCTGAGAAGCACTGCAGGGAAGTATTAACATACCTCTTTGCTGAGCCTGAGAGTTTATATGACTTATCCTCCAGGTCACACTGCAAATTTCTGTCAAGATTGTAATCTGAACCCATGAGCCACAGTCCATTTTCCATGGATTTAAATGCCAGGTAGAAGTTATTTATGCAGAAAATTTTAGAGTTTATCTTTCCTTTCTTTTTTCTGTTATGCTGTTTTACACAAAAATATAGATATCCAGATATTTTAACCTTCGGAGTAGGACAGAAGGCCATCTTCAGCTTTACCATGTATCCTATCATTATGTTTTGAAAACTCATTCGCAGGCAGTTGGTTGGTCTGTGATTTATATAGGATATTAACACACACTATTAATCAGTCCTCTGTAAGGAACTAGCTTTATTCCTTTCCCTATGCAAACACAGAAGTTTGGGCACTTCTTCTCTTTTTCATCTGGCCTTGCTGGATTTTTTTGCTTTAACTTTTCAGTGGAGAAGAGCAGTGTCCCAATTCAGTAAAGCATATATTTTAATTCTAAGTACGACAATTAAATTCAAATAAATATTTGGAAATACTTAAGAATGCCTGCTATTACAGGACAAGAGGCCAGCTGATTTTCTCAGGAGTTAAACCTCTTTGAAGATCCTTAACCCTGAAAAGCATCCAATCTTCAGAAATAATTTCTACACCCTCATTGTCTCTATCTGAATCATTGCACGTGACACTAACAGCATGATGAATGGCATGATAACTGGTTCTCCATTCCTTTACTTCCAGACCCAAATAAATGTTTCAGGGTACTTCTTTTTCATGTGATTAAAAGATACCTATTTTAAATAGTTAAAAAAAAAAAATCCCTTTCAGTCCTGAGATGGGTTTGGCACTATTATTCAGGCCTCTCAAGGCATTTTTTCTTCCTTTGTTTTCTCATAGTCCAAAATATAATTAGTTGTGCTTTGTCAGGATTCATTTTATACAAGTCTGGCCAAATGATAGCCTATAATTCACAAGGCATCTGTTTTTAAAAGAAGGAAAAAAAATTTAAAAAATATGTGTTAAGCATAATTTTACATCTTTTGAGCAAACTTCTATTTATTGGAAAAGTTTTCGTAATGGAAATCAACTGCAGACTTCCACCTCGAGGTGTTCAGTACTTTTGTCCCTGTTTATAAAACCATTGATAAGCCAGCTTGCCCAGACCACGGTATATTTCACACATTCCTGAAATAACAGGTTATCGCTTCCTGTTGTATCTCAGTACAGCAGACATCTCTTTTTGTAATCGCTGCAAAACAAAACTGGAAAGACTTTGGAATGGAAAGAGTTAGAAAATACACATGGACAGCTGGGGTTTTTTATTATCTGGGTTTCTTTGAGGGATTTCGTTTGATGTAAAAGCACCTGAAGGGAAAGTGGTATCAGCTTCCTTTTTCTGAGGAACAGCTCTGGTAAAGTTATGCTGAGGGAAAGTCTCCCTTCTCCTGGGGTATCACTTTTGCTGTGCAATATCAGTGATAAAAGGGAAAATCTCCCAGAGCAGCAGAGACCGCTGCCCAGAGAATCAGTAGAGAACTTGCCAGAAACTCTACTGCACACCATTATTTTTTCATTTACTTATATTCTAGACATTACTGTAAATAAAATTATAGAAGAAAAGTTAGTATTGCCAGCTTCTTTGGTATGACAGGAGAAGTTGCAGGGTTTTATCTTAGTCAGTGGTAACTTTATTTGAACAATTTCCCCTAAAATCATTTTTTGTGAGGAAGGAATGGCTGCAAGTTATATCTGAGCTCCAAGCTACACTTACCCAGGCACAGCTCGGGAAACTGGCTGTAGAGTTATCCAGGAGGTCACTGCTCTGTCTTCTCACCCCCCTCTCAACCCCTGTGCTGTCAGGAGTAGCTTGAATTTCAAGTCACCACCTCCCCAGTGTCTGCAGAGAAACAAAATGTAATAAATTAGAAGCACCTGCTTAGAAAGGAAGAAAAAGCAGTCTTCTCTTCAGGCACTTTAAACTGCTTAGTGTTCTTCAAATACAAACCAGCTAAAATAGAGGATACTGAAATAGCCACTTAGTAACAGTGCACATACGATCTTTCAAAATGAACCCATCAAGAGAGAAGAGGAGAGAAAATCCACGGTCTCAACCAGCACATATTAAGTCCAGGTCAACAGTTTGCAGGTGTTATTAAGACATAATGTGTGCCCACAGCGGGTGAGATACTCAAAGTAGTTGTCATATGGCCTGCTTGGCCCTGTATTGAATCTTGCTTTCCCAGACATTCATTTGGAGGTAGTTCTGTTACTCAGAGATGTAAGAAGATGAGCTCAGCCCTTTAGCTTAGTTGGACTTGGGATTTTTCCCTTCTCCCTTATAAAGTTGCTAGCCTACCCTCCTCATTCCTTTAAAATGTACTTGCTTTTCAGAGTTCTCCAATAGTTTGGTTTGCGTTGCACATCTGTGCAGCTGGTGTTCAATCTGCTTTTTCTTTTTTTTTTTTTTTTTAGTAGGTATCAGAAACTTTTGACATGACAAAGACTGAATAGGAAGTGGAAAAATGCTGCATATGGAAAATGCATTTTTGGAAAATGCAGGTGGCTGTTTATTTATGTGAAGCTTTTGGAGTAACGGTATTGACTTACAAAACTAAGATGTGTTCCTGATCTCACTGGGAGATGTTTATACAGATCTACCCCGGATGTTTGGAAATGTCTTTCTGAACTAGGTGACAGAAGCAGGCACGTGGTAGGGCTTGCAGGCTCAAGGCCACGCAGTGTGTGGGTGACCAACACCTGGTTTCAGGTCCATGTGGAGTTGAGGACACTGAACACTGAAAATACATTGCCATTTGTCAGGAAAAATTGCTCTTAAATAAACACTGCTGTGACATTCAATAGCAAATACTTTTTTAGTGTTTACTGGAAAACATTATTTGTAGATAAATACTGCCCAATATTGTAACTTGGAGTAGCACAGGAGGACTTTCAGCTATGGGAAGTCTGCCCAGAAGATGCCTTTTCGCTGAGCTGGAGCGCTATCCTCCCACTCCCAGGAACAAGCCAGAGCTTCTGCATAAATCGTGGTGCTAAGCAGGGAGGGCTGGTTGTGCAGCCAGCTCAGCACACGCTGGGTGACATTCCTGAAAAGTAACTGCTCTCCTCCTGCGGTTTGGCAGAGGGATATAATTCTTGGTTTTTCCCACTGGCAGAATTTATCAAATTTTTAATGTATGAATGGGGGAGACCTGAAATTTAAATTAAGCAGGTGAGGTCCGAGCTTGTGGAGACTGTGACTTTTGTAGAATAGCATAAGGACTGCAACAGGGAATATCTTGATCTCAGATACCCTGAGGTTAAAAAAAGAAAAAAACTGTCTGTCAGTATTCTGAGTAGGAGTAAACTTAATATTAATACAGACTGAGACTCAAACTTCAGTTCTTACCACAAATGCGTCAGGAGGTGCAGATCCTCAGGTATGCGAGAGGATGTTTTGAGTGTGTTACCAGACATCCAAGAGGAGGAAAATGACAGTATGATTTGACTCATTTATGATAATGGCAGCAATTACAGAAGTGGTGGTGAAGCAGTCCATGTCCAATGCCAAAAGCTGTGCCTGAGCAAACCTGAAGTCATCTCCTTCCCTCCTTCTTAGAGGGCTTGCCATCAAACATATGCTTTCAGGTGGCTGGCTGGCAGACCAAAATGCTTGAATTGCTAAAATAAGAGGTTAATCTGAGCAGACTGTGGATGACTTTTGAATCTCACCAGAGGGGAGAGGTGGCACAGAATTACGTAGGTCGGAAAAGACCTTTAATATCATCAAGTCCAACCGTCAACCTAAGACTCCCAAGTCCACCCCTAAACCATGTCCGTAAGTGCCACATGTACATGTCTTTTAAATGTGTCTTGGGAGAAGAGACCGACCCCCACCTTGCTACAACCTCCTTTCAGGTAGTTGTAGAGAGCAAGAAGGTCTCCCCTCAGCCTCCTTTTCTCCAGGTTAAGCCACTCCAGTTCCCTCAGCCAATCCTCATAAGACTTGTTCTCCAGACCTTCACCAGCTTCCTTGCCCTTCTTTGGATGCGCTCCAGCACCTCAATGTCTTTCTTGTAGTGAGGGGCCCAAAACTGAACACAGTATTCAAGATGGGGCCTCACCAGTGCTGAGTGCAGGGGGATGATCACTTCCCTAGTTCTGCTGGCCACACTATTTCTGATACAGGTCTGGACACTATTGGCCTTCTTGGCCATCTGGGCACACTGCTGGCTCATATTCAGATGGCTGTCAACCAACACCCCCAGGTCCTTTTCCACAGGGAAGCTTTCCAGCCACTCTTCCCTGAGCCTATAGCGTTATATGGGGTTGTTGTGACCCAAGTGCAGAACCTGGCACTTGGCCTTGTTGAACCTCATACCATTGGCCTTGGCCCATCAATTCAGCCTGTCCAGTTACCTCTGTAGAGCCTTCCCACCCTCAAGCAGGTCAGCAGTCCCGCCCAACTTGGTGTTGTCTGCAAACTTACTGAGGGTGCACTCTATCCCCTCGTTCAGATCATTGATAAAGATATTAAAGAAACCAGGCCCCAATACTGAGCCCTGGGGAACATCACTTGTGACCGGATGCCAACTGGATTTAACTCCATTCACCACCACCCTTTGGGCCCAGCCCTCCAGCCAGTTTTTTACCCAGCAAAGAGTACACCCATCCAAGCCATGAGCAGCCAGTTTCTCCAGAAGAATGCTGTGGGAAACAGTGTCAAAAGCTTTACTAAAGTCTAGGTACACAACATCGGCAGCCTTTTCCTCATCCACTAAGTGAGTCACCTTGTCATAGAAGGAGATCTGGTTTGTCAGGCAGGACCTGCCTTTCATAACCCATGCTGACTCGGCCTGATTGCTTGGTTGTCCTGTACATGCCATGTGATGGCACTCGAGATGATCTGCTCCATAACCTTCCTGGCACTGAGGTCAGGCTGATAGGCCTGTAGTTCCCCAGATCCTCCTTCCAGCCCTTCTTGTGGATGGGCGTCACATTTGCTAATCTCCAGTCAACAGGGACCTCCCCGGTTAGCCAGGACTGCTCATAAATGATGGAACATGGCTTGGTGAGCACTCCCGCCAGTACCCTTGGGTGGATCCCATCTGGCCCCATAGACTTGTGTGTGCGTAAGTCCTATAGCAGGTCAGTAATCACTAAAGTAACCAAGAATGTAATGTGATGTGGGATCAGATGGGTGAGCCTGACCTTGCTGAGGGGAGCTGAAGGGGCACCTTCTGCAGGAAGAAGGGTTTGACTTTTGTGCTGGCAAAGAGAGAACTCATCAAAGCAGTGGTGGAGGGCTTTAATAGGGAGAGCACTAAAGTGTTTATCCTCGACCCAATATGGGCCAAAGGCTCCAGGCAGGGCTGCAGGCATGGCTGACCTGCTCAGGCCCTCCAGCAGTGTTTGTTCTTAGTGCTATCCCTGATACAAGGCAAAAGCTTTTCCAGCTTAGATAAATATATCTCTCTTTTTGTGAGCAGCACTTGTTCCTGAGATTATTAGTGGCAGCCCAAAAGAGACTTGTGCTGAAAAAGGCAAGATCCTTGTGTCACACAAGGCCTTGTGCTCTAGGTTCAGACATATCTCCCTCAAGCAAGAATCTCCAAAAACCCTTTTAAGCATGTACTCAGTAAGATTGGCAATAGGGGCCATGAAGGCCCACAGCTTTCCTCAGAGGATCTTCTGAGAGGAAAGCTACTCTTCTCAAGCTGGGCACTCTCAACACTGTTATATCTATATGTTATATCTATATGTTAGGGCATGTAGTGACAGGACAAGGGGGAATGGCTTCAAACTGGAAGAGGGCAGGTTTAGATTGNGATATCTTACCCTGCTAGGTGTGTCAAGTAAGGATTCTCTTCTAGTGTAAACAAAAATTGTGTGGTGTTGTACAGAAAACGCTTACTCGGGCATCACTAGGTTGAGCTGGTTCATCGGGGTTAAACTGTTTCTATGCTTCAGCATCTCTTTTCACTCTCCAGGGTGGAACAGAAGAGTGCTCACAACTATTCCCCCCACACACACCCCCACATGGGAATCAGCACCAGCATGTAGACCAGATTTCTGATTAAAGAGAATTGTATAATGTCTGTCTGCATCATCTTCCATCTGCTTCTCTTACCAACTCAATTGCATATGGCATTATGTGCCCCTTCCATGCTGTTCTCTGTTCTTTCTCCGTGTCTAGAAACCACGGAGAAGATACAGCACATCAATGGCAAGGGAAAGGTTCCTTGAATTCATTAGCCTATTTTTTTTTTGATTGTACACAGCACCTGAGAGGATCTTTGAAGCAGAGGGGAAGCTTTGTTTTAATGTATATGTGAATTTTTATGCAGTAGTCAGCTTTGTTTGCTAACATTTTGACACTTATTAACAGCTAAAGATGCTCTTGAAACATGGTCATACAACCCCAGCACCCCCACATTCGAAAAAGACATAAAACAACCCAATGATTCCATGTCTTTTGAGAGGGAAGCAGGTTTTTAATAAAATCACAAAGGGGTTTCATGGCTGATTCTGAAGCTGGCAGTAGCCAGATGTAGAGAGTTTTAAAAGAGACTGTGCTTTTTAGAAGCCTTTGCTACTAAAAAATGTTGTTCCAGTTCCTGCTGCCCTCTATCAAATAAACGGGAGCTCTCTGGCAGGACACCATGTGCTTACTCAATAAACCCACAACAGCTGGAGATAGACACGTTAGAGAGTTGCATGACACCAAACTGTGTGGAATTCTGGATTTATTTTAGGTGCTTTTCCCTGCAGCCCTACCAGAATCTGTAAAATCAGGCTGAGAGACAAATGAACTGTACTGCAATTTCTTCCTTTTCTCACCCTGTGACAAACCCTGTAACACTGGCGTGTCCCACCGGCTTTGTGGTATATGTTGGCTGGTCCATGCAATGGGGACGATTTGTAGTCTGATCAGTGAAATCTTTTATAACGGAAAAGGAAGCAGATGCCAATTTTCTGCTGATAACATTGAATTGCTCTTCAGCAGATGAGTTTTTTCTGGTTGTCTCCAAGTTTTAGATTTTTCTTTCTCACACTTAGCTCTTTAGCAACACACTAAGGACTTGAAGTGAGGTTTTATTATTTTTTTTAACTTCAAGGTAGGGAATCCCCATGAGGAGGTTCACTTGATTATAAACAAAACCAGAAAAGGACATCTTCAAAACCTGGAAAAATCCTTGGTGAGGGGGAAGAATGCTCAAAACGGTTTATGTGCTGCCCTTGTCTCCGTCCGTAGCATGACAGATTTGTGTTCGCTGCACTGAAAAAGCAGCAGAACATAGGTGCCAACGTGATCAAATTACCCCAGCCTGGTGACCTGTATCATGACCGGGATTAGACAGATGCACTTGAATGACTTTGTTCTGTGCATGTTCCTCCCTGATGTCCTTCAGTGTTTGCCTTGTGTCAGACTGCCCCGGATTATTCTCCCTTCTAGCAACACTAAAATGCAAATAAGCACAGAAATGTATGTTGGATGTGCCCACCAGCCATGCCGGAGGTGGGGCGTTCAGCCTAGGATAATTAAGTCCTGGGGAACTAAGCTGTCCGTTGTAGGCTACAAAAATGAGAGCTGGGATACTTAGCAATAGTGGTGGATTTGAGGTTTATTTTTTCTTGGTTTTGGTTTGCATGTGGTGTGTTGTTGGGGGCTTTCTGTTTGAAGGCAAATTTTAGCACACTCCTCTGCTGGCTTACAGAAGTATTCAGGACATGTTTCTGGACTTTCACTTTATTCTGCTTTGTCATTTTCTGTTGGCACAGCGCAGTACCCATCTGGCACAACACTGCGCTTTGTGCTATGAGTCTGAATGCTGAACTTGCAGAAGACAATACAGTCTTCGGACTATTTTTCATTGCAACATTTTTTTATATTTTGTCTGGCCTGAAGGGGAAAGAAAGCAGCCATCGCCAGTCTCGTCTCTCCCTTCTTTCATTCAGAAACGAAATGTAATAAGTGACAGTGTTTTTCATAAAGAGCACAGATACAACAGAGTGCATTGTGCTTTCCTAAATTAAAAAGGAAATATTTGAAACTAAACTTGCCTGTTCTCCTAAATCCCTGTTGTCTACCTTCTCTTTGGCATTTGAAAGCCATTTTGAAGGCACGGGAACTCTTCCAGGAATATATTCAAAGCTATTTCACTTTTGATCTGCTAACACTGCATTTTAAACCCTTTAATATATATTTGAATGAACTAAATTACGGCCGGCATATACAAGTCAGAAGTGACAAGGCAGTATGTAAAGATAGTGTATTGCTTTCCTTCCCCCTTCATTCACCCTGGACCGTCATCTGAGCTGGGCACCAGATTAAGATGATTTCCAGCCTCAGACTTCCTGGCCCAAACCAGAGCAAATCAGCTAAGCTTAGCTCCTCCCATCCTTACCTATGCTGACCAAACCCTTACTCTGCAAATAGTCAATTAAGCAAATTAGGGACCAAAATGCATTTCCATCTGATTGAAGACTCTGTAAATACAAACGCATCCGTAAGAGTTGGTTAAAAGTATTTATTAACATGCAGGTTGCAACAGTGGTAGGGGTGATTAGGTGTGTGCCTTTTAAATATTATTTATTAAATTAATTAAATATTCATTTCTATATTTGGATGAAAACAGGAGAATCAGCCTCAGTGTGTCTGAAAGGTACAGAGCAGAAACCAAAGGGTAGCTTAAAGACTTCCTTTACACACCTACACAATTTTCTGTTTTACATGCTTCGCTAAAACACGTTTTCTGCTTAGATGAACACTCTCTTGCCTCTCAGAGCCCCTCACGGGCTTTCAGCAGTGTCTTGCCCGCACAGGCAGGGTACCTCAGTCTTCCCTGAGGCACCATGTGGATCAGAGGTGCTTGCCTTCAGGGGGAGCTTTTCTTTCTCCACTGGGACTCAGAAGACTCCATTTCCACACACCTAGGCACAGGGATGTCTCCTTTTCTGGTCAATCCCCTTGGGACACCCTCAACCACAGCCAACAGAGTGGCAGAAACCCAAACTCCTCACCTTCTCCTGGTGTCTCTTGCTGTGGTTCTTGGGAAGCGCATCTAGCAGTGCTACCCCTCCCGCCCCGTGCACTGTCAGCGTGCTGCTGTTGTGGGTGAGTTCAGGACTACCCTTCAGCGCTTGTCCCATGTCACACCAGCAAGCACTGCAGCACAGAAATGATGTGGCATGCTTGAGGAGCTCGTTCAAGATCTTTAATAATATGCATCCTTCTTCTGCCAATTAATACATCCAGCGAGTGGAGCTAATGGACCATTTTGCATTGGCCGAAGAACTGTCCCAAAGTCTCAATCTCTTGTTTGTCATACTCAGTTGTGGAAATTATGATGGCACAAACAGAAGTTTAGGTAATTCAGGATAAATAGAAGATGGTCTTGAACGCTTAAGGAAGAATAGAATATTTTCATTTACAGGTTAATGGTAATAATAACTCTGAGAAAATAAATTAGACATTCAGATCTTCTCCTGTCATGCATAGCCAGATTTATTCCTAAATGGAATGTTTTCAAAATTTCCAGTGGCATTCAGCTGTTCATTAAAGTGTACTGTAGAGTATAGTGACAATTTATTACGCAGCTATAAAAGCAGTAGTAATCATTATAAATGCAAACCTTCCGATGTTTCTTTGTCTATGCTTTAAATCCTTTTTCTTTTTTTTTTTTTTTCGCATCACTACATCTAGTGAAACAGTGATTGCAGTGATCAGTAAGCAAGGAGCCACCTCCTCCAACAGCTGCCGAGACCCTAGTCTGTTTTATACAACAGATGGGAGGTATGCGCAGGCTAAGACGAGTGGCCACCTGTAAAATATGGTTCTAGATACACGCCAAAACGGCCAGTCGTATAGTCAGGAACAAAACTAGTCAGAAAAAGAAGGCAGCTGTGCTCACCACCCACATCTGACACAAGAGGGAAACATTTACTTTCATGGATGGATGTCCTTGTTTCAAGCAGAGTTGGGAAAAGGTTGTTATGCAACACTAATGCATACAGAAAATTAATTTCTGTGCCTTTTGTGGTGGCTTTCCATGGCACTTGGAGCATCTGATCTGATCTGTACTCTGGCTGCCACAGCAAAATCTTGCTGCTATGGGTACCTGTGTCTTGTTCTG
This sequence comes from Anarhynchus alexandrinus, assembly GCA_008711295.1. Classification (NCBI taxonomy): domain Eukaryota; kingdom Metazoa; phylum Chordata; class Aves; order Charadriiformes; family Charadriidae; genus Anarhynchus; species Anarhynchus alexandrinus. The sequence continues at coordinate 145,662 of VUYV01000203.1, read as the reverse complement.
ATCGGTAAAGGGCACCTGCCTCAGCACTTGCAAATTTCTGTCTGGCAATATCTGTGCGCTGAATTTGGTGATGTGCTGCAGTCTTCTTGAGAGCTCAGCTAATCAGTGAACAGCAACAGCCCCAGGTGACGTATTTGACTAACTGGCAGCTAATCAAGCATATTTGAATTTTGCATGTCACATATTGGCAGAAAACTGTTCACAACATATTCATAAAATACATTTTGAATTAATTTAAGAAATGCATTTCAGGCAATGCTCATCAGTTTACAGATCTGCAGGGTGGTGAAGTAGCTTGCATGCATCTGAAAAAATTTCTGTTGAATTATTCATACTATCTTATCTTTTTTAATTTTTTATTTCTTTATTTTTTTATCAAGTAACAAAGAACAATTTTTTTTCCCAGGAGTTCCATGGTTAGTGTTAGTTATCAAAATTCTGTAGCTAACTGCTAGAAACAGTTACTTTTTCATTATTTTCTCTTCTTTTTTTTTGAGTTTGGAACACCACTAATTATGATGTATAAAAAGCTTTCTACTTTTGTCATGTGAAATCAAATGGTGTAAATCAAAGCGTATGAATATGGCTGCTGTGAGCATTGCACCGTATGCACAGTGAAAATGGCAAGCAAAGGCTTTATCTTCATCTTGTGACAGGAATATTGAGTGGTTAGCATAAGTTTACGTCTTTTTATTAGGCAGGTAATTAGTAGCCAGAGAACGTGGTGCTGTAGAGATGACCTAGATTTTACTACGGTATTGTACCATTCAGAAACGGACCCAGTTTCTGAACTACTTAGGTGTGTGATTACACAATGGAATTGTCCTCTTAAAATATGTTGACAATTACCGAAATTGTGCATGCCACTGGGAAATTGCTCATACTAATTACCTTCGTTAGCTACTTGAATACAAAATATCTGCAAATGCTTGAGGAATTAGACATAAAATGGATTCTCTTCATTCAGGTCAGCTGTGTATGTATTTCTAAAGA